>LOEQ01001017.1:284118-326228 GCA_001685075.1 Bramus lutescens | reverse complement strand
TCCCCTCCCCTCCCCTCCCTT
Source organism: Bramus lutescens (assembly GCA_001685075.1). NCBI lineage: Eukaryota > Metazoa > Chordata > Mammalia > Rodentia > Cricetidae > Bramus > Bramus lutescens. The sequence goes on along the minus strand of LOEQ01001017.1, from coordinate 326,207 downwards.
CCTTTCCTTTCCTTATCTTTCCTCTTTTCTGTTTTCTTCAAACTCAGTGATAGAAACAGGCTCAAAAAGATGGAGCAACTTTTCCATCCTCGTAAGTCTTTCAGACCTGAGAGCTTGCTGCAGGGGTGATGCAGGGTGGGGCAGGCAGGAGGTGGGGGTTATCCCTGCACTGGCAGTGTTTGTTTGTAATACTTTATTCCTGATTGTTGATGAGATTCCATATCAATGTGTGTGTGTCAATGTAGCATGGTTAACTGGCTTGAATTATGAGTCTAGAGAGCCAATAGCTCTCCTGTTGGCTCCAGGTTCTGTTTAGAAGCATACTGGGTTTTTGACTGCTGCCTTCTAACTGAACTGTTTTCTCTTCCCTAGTGTACGAGTTATTTGCCTTCATCAGTCACATGGGAACATCTACAATGTGTGGCCATTATGTTTGCCATATCAAAAAGGAGGGGCGGTGAGTCTTTTTATTTATTTATTTTTTTTAGATAGCTGTGGTATTGAGCCCCTCCTGGGTTCAGCCATTTCACAAGTATTTTCTATGTTATTTCTGGTTTTTACATTGATTTTTTTTAAAAGACGGGGGTCTCGCTCTGTAGCCTTGGCTGGCCTGGAATTCATTATGTAGAGCAGGTGGTCTTGAACTAATACCCACTTGCCTCAGCCTCCTGACTGCTGGGATTACAGGCATACCTATGTGCCTGATAGATTGTATGCTTAACTGTTTTACAAATCCAAACCCTGAGGCTCAGGTTAGCTAGTCATCAGGTGTGCTTGAACTGATATTCACTTTATTGTCCCAAGGAGAAGTCCCCAGATAAAGGTGCAGTACAGCATAAGGTAGGCTGTATTTGGAACCTCCATAGAATAAGTGGATTTTTACAAGAGAACACGGCTGCCCTGGTTAATTTAAGTTTTAAAAATAAACACTTTTATTTAAGTGTGTTTTTAATACTGCCTGTTTGCAATATTACATGAACATATTTATATTAATGAGTTATTTGTTATTTGCCTGATTGAGCCAGGTAACCTGTATTCTACCTGGCAGCTCCAAACCTTAGGTGCTTTGTTGCATGGCAGCCTAGAAGTTAGCTTCTTGAGTCAATCTTGGAGGTTTGTGATGAGGTAGGAATGGGTCTAACCTCAGACCTTCTCCTTGGGTGTCCTTCTTCAGTTCCCTGCCGTAGCCTGTGGTGGGCTTTCTTGCTTGTTCATATCACATGGACACTGGCACAACACATACACTTGCCCACCCATAGGGTGTTGACCTTTCACCCATGTCTCCTGTGACCTAGATGGTTAGTTGCCATACAGATTCAATTGTTTTTCTTTTTACTTTTCTTCCTCTTCTTCCTTTTCTTCTTCCTCTTCCTCCTCCTCCTTCTTTTTTCCATGTCTTTTAATTTTAGCTTCTTAACTTGATCAGTAGAGTCAAGCCAAGAACACAGGTCTATGATTGGAATTAAGATAATAACAAATTCAAGAGGCTGGTGAAAATGAACCAGTTTTAACATACCATTATGTGGAAGGGGACAGAGCATAGAGAAAAGGCAGTAATGGCTGCTGGGCTGATTTGGCCCAAGATAGTGGTTTTGCAAGTTGCTCAACTGCCAACTTCTGCTGGCCCAGATTTGCCCCAAACTCCCCCTCTCATTGACTTGGGACACAGAGCCTCATCCAGTGAACAGTTGAGACTGTGTTTCAAATCTTTGGCTCCCTCTATAGCAGAGGGCTTGCACCATTTTTGGACAAACAGCAGCAGACTAGGGGGGAGAGAGAGACCTTTGGTCTGTAGTGTAGATGAACCTAAATGCACCTCATGCTGAAAATGGACAATCTGTTTTTTACATAGGAACTTATATACATGATGACCTCATTGAGTGGCTTAATTAGAGAAATCATTACAAATTAGCACAGTACAAAACAATGCAAAAAATAGTATTTTGTAAGCTAAAGGATAGCCATTTTCTACATGTTAATGTCTTTCTTTTCTCATTTTATTGGTGTCTTTGGGGGAGGGCACACATACATACACATACACTCACACACACATATATATATATATATTTATGCACATGTACTTTCACCTTAAAGTATGTGCAGGGAATTGTATCCTTTTTGTTTTTGTTTGTTTTCTTAGAATTTGTGGGGTTATTTTTTTACTTTAAAATTTTTTGAGATTATAATGTAATTATAAAATGTCTTCCTTCCTTTTCCTCCTTCAAATCTTCCCACATACTGCTCCTTGCTCCCTTTCAAATTCTTGGCCTTTTTGTGATTAATTATTGTTGTGTACATATATGTATGTGCATGTACATATACATATATTACTAAATATAACCTGCTTGCCCTTTCCAAATTGTGATTATTCATCCATATTTTGTCTTCATACTATATTATGATTATTTTCTTGCTTTATCAAATATTCTTGGAAGAAATGGTCACAGTTATTTAATACTTTACAGAGATATGTTTACTTCTGAATTTTAGGATGTTCTATACCAAGACTTAAATATACATCACTGTATATAATTCTTGGATTGCTTTTTGAGGCTGTTTATGGGTTTCCACAAAGAGAATTACAGAATTTTAACATTTGAAGAATTCTAGTACATTTTAGTAACTAGTTTTTGATTGAATTCAAGAACCAGAAAGCACGGCTGTGGCTCAGTTTGTGGACTGTTGTGGAGCAGGCACAAGGTCCTGGGCTCAGTCACCAAACCAGCGCCACATAAACCAAGAGTGGTGCACAGTTTGAGGGCATCCTGGGCTACCTGCCAAGTTAGAGGCCAGCCTGGAGAAAAAGCCCAAGTGAGGAACTAATTTTTGCCAACTGTTCCTGAGTTATAGGTTTGTTAAAATGCTTGCCTGCCTTTTCCAAATATGCTTAAGAAACCCTGTCTGGAGGAGAGATCTGGGGGGTGGGGAGTTCTTCAGCAAAATTCGGTTCCTCTTATGCAGTGGCTGGGCCATGGCCACGGTGGAGTGTCCGAGTTGCTGAGGCCTCTGCTCCACAGTGTACAATGCTGTCTGCGCCATGCACATTGCTGTCACAAACCCACCACATGCTTCTGTCTTTGTTTTCAGGTGGGTGATATACAACGATCACAAAGTTTGTGCCTCAGAACGGCCCCCCAAAGACCTGGGATACATGTACTTTTACCGTAGGATACCAAGCTAAACCTCACAAGAGCTGGCAACAAGAAGCCATACACCTTTTTAATTCGCCAAAAAGGAAAAAAAAAAAAGGAAAAAAGGAAAGCAATGGAAAAAAGTCGGGACAGCCGGATGCAGGGGACTTCATGGCTACTTTCTGCTTTTTCAAGAGCGTGGTCACTCCATTCGACGCCTTCTGAAGAAGAACTGGGAAGAAGTTTCTGTTGGTGGCATTACTCTGTAGAAAGGACTTTTGTCACTGTTCAGGGAGTGTGTGGTGGAAGCAAAGACACTGACCACCAGCACATCAGACATGGAGTGTCCTTCCCTCTTTTCTACTTTGGGGGTCAGTGGTGAGGCCTCACCTTCCGTGAAAAAAAAAATGCCCCCAAACAGGAAATCAAAACCTGGGCTGTTTTTTATTTGTGGCATCATGTTTTCATTTCCCACAATAATTTCTGACCTAGCTGTGTGTACTAGGACATCTGCAATGGAAGCTATTTTTAATTTAAATCATATCAGACTTAATAATACACTGTATGAGTGTGTGTGAGAATGTGTGTGTGACCTTTGTAGTTCACTAGAACTCTGATGGTTGTTGTTCAAAGGCTGAACAGTTGCTCTCAAGCATATTTGGAAAAGGCAGGCAAGCATTTTTAACAAACCTATAACTCAGGAACAGTTATTAAAAATTAGTTCCCCACTTGGGTTTTAGGAGTACAAAGGGCTGTGTTGTGGCCTCTTAAGTGCTGTCTGGCATTCATGTGTGTCTGTGCCATTTGACATCAGTGTCAAGTGTCCACTTCTTGTTCTGTTGAGCTTTGCCAAAGGCAGATGGCTTCTCTTCCTCAGCAGTGTGCTCCCTCAAAGTTCTGAGTTCATCTCTCTTAAGCTTACTCCTGGATCATGTCAAATGCCCTTGGTTTGTCTGCTTTTCTGGTCTCTGAACTTTCTCCTCTGGGGCCAGTCTCTGCTCTTGCTGCCTATCTGCTGTGACCCACAGTGTCACCATGGGCACTTTAAAGATATGAGCTGCCGAGACGCTCTTGTAACATCTGGACAGCTGTCCTTTCCTCCTGGCCATTTCCGTGTCTTAGCTGCAGCCCTAGAGCAGAGCAGAGCTCTGGATGTGCTATGGAGAGGACTGAGCTCACTGTCATTTGATTTCTGCTTTTCACCGAATCCTGTTCTCTGAAGTTTCTAGTTCAGACTAGTCGATCAAGGGACAAACGATTTTTTGCTGTCTGTTTCATATGGACTTGTTTGATTGAAAAGATCTTTCTAGAAACTGCAGAAAAGAAGTAGAACCGACTGGGCTGAGTAAAGCAGAGGCACAGGGTTAGGGTGTGATGAGTTTGAACAGCCAGGGTTCAAGCCAGGGGCCCTGTCTCAAGGAAGGTCATGTGTACTGTAAGTCTGGCCTGTGAAGCTCGGGCCAGAGGCCTGGAAACCTGGGTGCTGCCTCAACTGGCTATGGGCCTTGGCAAATCCTTCCTTTTATCTGTGCCTCATTCTCCTCATCTGCACGGGAGTGAGGTGACATATCTCCTCTTTCTAGCAGGCTTTGATCAGTACTGAGGACCTTCCCAGAGAGCAGAAGGAGGAACATGGTAGGCTCCGGGAGAGTTCACACCCTGCCCTCTGGACTTAGCCCATGACGTTTCCGTCTGGGAACAAATGACATGGCAGAAGGCGGGAGCACATGATGCAGTAATTCTCCACAACGCCCATTCCCACTGATGCCTCTTCTTCTACGCTTGACTCCAAGATCCCAAGTCTCTGTTATGTGTGTTCCTTTCTATCCCCCCACCACACCTATGGGAATTTCCACACTAAGCAGCTTCTCTGTAGGGCCACCCTTCATAGAATAATGACCCTGAATAGCCTCATCGGTGGCTGGTTTGCAGTGTTACAAAGCAGGGCCTTTTGTGGGGGTAGGAAGCTCTCTGGAGGTTTGAATTCAAATGTCACAGATAGCATGTATATTTTGAACAAAATAAAAATTTTATAAAAAATTTGCAACATCAATGGTGTAAGATCCACATTAAAGATTTTAGGCTATAAACTACTTAATTTCATTAGGTAGATTAAGCAAATGAACCCTTCTGATGCCGAGGCATACTTTGAAAAAGTGTATCCTGGCTGCCTCTCCCCTGCCTCACAAATACAAGGGCTATTTCATGGCAAGGTTTTGTGTATGAGCTATTTCTTCATATTGGGAGCTGGGCACACTGGTGTGAGCAGTGGCTTTTTGTTAGCAATGTGCTTGCATGTGTCTCCTGGTATGCCAACCTTCTCTGGATAGCAGTGGGATGTACCACTTACCTTACACATGTGTGTGACAGGACATGTGTGTGGCTACGACTGGAACAGTGTCTGGGCTGTGTCTGCTGACCCCCCTGCCAGGAGTCTTCGGGGTGAGATATGGCCGGGTGATCATGTGGCGTTCTTTGTGTGTAGGCGTCTGTGTGAAGAACAGAACTTTGTTTCTGTAAATATCTTTTGATATCCATTTGTGTAGACTCCAAAGATGTCTTTGGAAAATGGGTCAAAGTTTCTGTTTTGTCGCTTGGTCTAAATAACCAAATAACTAATCAGAAATCCTGTTTGGTACAGATGGAATTTTCTTTTTCTTCTAAACGAAAAGAATCTGGGAAGAATCATATTTTAATGACATTTTATATCAATGTTGCTTCAGTATGTTGGAATTGTCTGGCCTTTTGTCCCAATCCTACAAGAAAATGTGCCTGCTCTCTCCCCTGCATCCCTCCGGGCTCCTATTACCTGAGCTGCAGACTCATAAGTAGGCTTATGTCCTGGCGTTGCCTCTCAGTGTTATCTGCTGGAGCCATTCTACCTCTTTGGGCCTTGGTCTGTGGACCAGGAGGTTAGACCAGACAATCTGGAAGTCCCTGGTAGTCCGTGTCCTACAGCCACGGTTTACTTTAGCTTTTCTGTGATTACAACTTGAATCAGACATGAGCTGTGGCAACCGGAAGTTCAGGGGTCTGAGTCTGCAGTTATTCGTTTGTATAGGACCTGTCATCGTGAGTTTACACCACATTTCCGCTCCTGCTCTGTTTCCCTTGGTAATCCGATTTCCCCACCTTTGAGCTCACAACTCATCGGTCTGTGAGGCCCCTTGTGACTGTCCCACTCCAAAGCAAAAGCAGCAGTTCGTTTATGGCACCCTCTTGGAAAAGTCTCAGAGTGAGTCTAATGTGAAAAATATTTTAAAATTTCAGTTTCCCTGAAGATCGCCCCGGTGCCCAGATCAGTGCTGACAAAGATATCTGCCCTAGAAAGTCTGTCTTTGTCATCACAGACACCACAGCTGCTGAGTCTCACCCTGGGTTTTTAGATCCCGTGAAGAGCTGCCGGGAGACTTGGTTAGAGGGTTGGTTAGAGACGTGTGCTTCTGCTTGTTAGGTAAAAACTTCCAGATGACAGGACAAGGTCCATATTGTTAGATTAGTGGGTAAGACCGCCTACCTGATGCCACCAGGGTTTCCTCTTGTCCAAGACTGCTTTTCATTGTTGTAATAAAGACCATGACCAAAAGCACCTTGGGGAAGACAGGACTTATTGCACTGTGTAATTTACAGTCCGCCATGAAGGGCAGCCAGGGCAGAAACTCAAGACAACAATCTGAAGGTAAGTACTGAGACAGAGACCATGGAGGCCTGCGGCTCACTGGCTTGTTTCCAATGGCTTGCTCAGCCTGCTTTCTTACACAACCCAAGACAACCTACCACAGTGGGCTGGCCCTTCCACAGCAATCACTAATTGGGGAAATGTCCCATAGGCCTGCCCACAGGTTAATCTTAATGGAAGCATTTTCTCAGTTCAGGTTCCCTCTTCCCAGATGACCAGAGCTTGGGTCAAATTAACAAAAACAAAACTTAATCAGTACATCTACTCAATAAATCATTCTTAGAGTTTGTGGAAGATTTTGTAGCCCTTTAGGGTGGTGGGATTTGGCCAGTCTATACTCAGATTGTCCTGCATATATAAAATGCATACTAACGTTTGAAGGATTTAATAAACAGTATGACTGTCTCATCATATCGATTGCAAATGATGGGGGATACATGGGTTAAATGTAACAATTATTTAATATTTAAGTTAGTTCCACTCCATGGCCATCTGTTCTTAGTGTGGCTAATGATGGTCCTTCCATTACTGCTCCACACTGGGAGGTGGGCAGTGAAATCCCACGTGTAAGAGGAGAATTTTACAGAGGCTCCAAATGGAAGTAACATATTGGGAACACACAAGCCCCAAATAAGCCCCAGAAATAAAAGCTTTTTCTGCTTTTTTAAAAAAATACATCTCCCCGGTTTAGCGACAAGAGTAGTGCATCCGCAATGGCCTTTCTTCACCCTTCCTTTGGAGCTGCCTGCTTTCCCAGCATCCTCAGGGTGTGGTGGGGTTTGAGCATACTGCCTTCTCAGGCAACATTCTCTTGTATTCCGTCCCCGGGTGTCGTGCTGTCTGTTCGCAGCTGGGCAAGTGGGAAGGCTTGGGGGAGCTCAGTGCTCCTCCGCTTGGGCAGAGGCTGAGCCTGACCCATGCCTGCCTGCCCAGCAGCATCGTTGCTGGTTGCCGGAAGACTTGGTATTTATTTATTTTGCACTAGTCACGGTTGGTGTGGAAATTACTTCAAGTGTTTGGGAGAGTGCTCACCTGTGATGGGAAGAGATGGATAATTTATTGCTTTGATAGTTTTAAATTAAAAGCTATTCTCACAAACTCAGGTCCCTTTATGACTCTTGTTTATTTTTCGTTTGAATAAAATGCCGAATAAACTGGTGATGTTAGGGGTGAATGGGGAACTCGAGACCATGCCTGATTGACAGTGGCTTATTGATGTGACCAGGCAGCCTTGGTCCCCATCCCCCCCCAGCAGATGTCAGCACCTTGAAGGAGGGTTGGAATGGTGGAGGTCCTGGAAGCTAAGGTCTGGACTTTCCCTGTTGGTTATCCAGTCACACAGAGACGCTGGTCCTGGCCCTCTAGTGGTAGGAGCATAGTGAATGTGTTACATCAGGAGTCTGGCCTGACACTATGCTTCTATTGTGTCTAAGTTCCCTGCTACTACTATAGCACATTGTCACAAACTTAATTTAAAACAACACATCCACTCATTTGTCCCATGAGCCTAAAACTCTGGGACAGGAAGAATTTGTTCCTGTGGTTTTGAGAACTATTTCATTTCTTTTTTTTTTTAATTTTAAAGTTGGCAGGGTCCTGAGAGCTTTGATACCAGGCATGCTCACATCTCTGTTGAGCAGATCACTTGCCCCCTCTTACAAGAACTCTGGGGATTGCATTACCTTACTCTGCTAATTTAGACCACTCCCACCTCAAAGTCCTTAACCTCAGTATACTCCTGTGACCTCAACAGCTGGGTACTGGAAATGGGAGGATCAGGAGTCCAAGTACTCAGCAGTATGGACAGAGTCCAGCCTGGATTCCAAGAGACCCTGTGCCAACAAACAAAAACCTTTAATTTGATCACATCTACAGAATTCCTTTGGCTGTATCAGACAACACATAATGCACAGATATTGGAGTGTAGACATCAGTAATATCTTTGGGGTTGGGGACATTGTTTTGCTTAGCACACAGGGTATGTTACGGTTTGAAAATACATCTCTGTGGCTCCAAAGTTTTGAAAGAGTGAACCTCTGTGTTTTGGAAGTCCTACTCATTGCCTGACTTCAGTGTCAGGCCATTGTTTTGGTGAGAGGGGCAACTGTTGGCACATGGGTCAGAGAAAAATGCTTACAAGCTAGCAGTTACTGCTTCATCCCCTCATGCCTAACAACAGAATCCACCCTTCGCGTCACTCAGCTACACACTATTGAATGGTTATCTCTGCTTTTCCAAGATAGTGACAGACTTCAGTCAGAGTGGGAAAATACAATAGGAAAAGGTGAAATTTGTCTTCACAGGTGGCCAGTCACTTTAAAAGTAGGGTAGTAGGGAGGTAGTGTGTCCGGGATGGGGTATTCAGGCTCAACATCAGACCCCTTTCGCTTGACTTGCTGAAGTGTGACTCGATTTCTCCTTGTTCAATGATTCTTCAGATGAGCTATGAAGAGCATATGACAGCTTGGTGGACACAGGACACCACATTAGCCCAAATGATCCTTGGAACCTAAAGGGACTTGTGAGCCCTTGTTTTAGTGCAAGGTAGTTTTAAAATAAATGTTATACCACAATTAATGATGCTTTCTGAACACACTTTCCTGGAGATTTTCATTTAGCCAGCTGGCTGGTTAATCTGTGCATTCTCTGCTTCATACACTAAACAAACATCTACCATGTTCTATGTGTCATTTTGCTTATAGCATATCTGTAAATAAAGTAGATGTGCTCCCTGTTGAATTAGTTTCCTAGCAACACCAGATGCTAAATGTACAAAATCAGTAATGTTCCGTGATGTATAGAAAGATCTGGAATACTGTGGGAGCATGGGGCAGGGAGCGGGGGTTGATAAACGGGGTACCCAGGGATGGGGTGGCATTGTGATAAGAGATCAAAGACCAAGACTTGCAGAAGCAGAAGCCCTTCAGGTGGGTGTTCGGGGAACTGGCGCAGAGGCCCCCAGGGGTGGCCTAGCTGCCCTGTCATATGAGTGGCGAAGGGTTAGCAAAGCTGGAGAGAAGGGAGTAAGCATGATGGGCCAGGAGGTCAAAGGGAGGTCAGCTGTCCTGGGGGCAGGCGGCAAGACTCCAGAGACTGGAACATAAAGGTCTTCAGTAGAGCAGTGACCCATGTGACTGAAGGTTAGGCCTGTCTGTCTCCTGTCTAGGCGGGATGATATGAGAGCAAGGACAGAGGGGAGGTGTGAAGACTGGCACTGCAGACTTTAAACACACGAAACGTCAGGGTGTTTGTTTCTAGGAGAGTAGTGGGTGGTAGCTGTTACGTGGGGTGTGCATGGCATAGGGCCAAGAGAAGGCGTCAGTTTTCAAATGTGAGAAAGGAGGTGGGAAAATAGCAAACCAACTTTTTTTTGGGGGGGGGTTCGAGACAGGGTTTTTCTGTCTAACAGCCCTAGCTGTTCTGGAACTAGCTCTGTAGACCAGACTGGTCTCAAACTCACAGAGATCCTCCCGCCTCTGCAGCCCAAGTGCTGGGATTAAAGGTGTGCACCACCACGGCCTGGCACAAACCAACTTTTGAGGCTGGCAAAGAAACAATGGAAGAGTTGCAGGTCCTATGTGCTCGAGCAAGTGAGTGGGATGGGATCTTATGCCAGGGTGGGGGCTGGTGTAGACGACTCATAGAAATGTGGAAATTGGGGGGGAGACAGCACTAGCAGGTGGCTCCCTCTATCCCCAGATTTACCTTTTTCTGAGATAGAAGCAAAACCGAAGCCTTGTAGCCCAGAGGGAGACAGGTTGGCTGGGGGAGCCTTGGATGTTTGAAGAGAGAGAGGTGTAAAATGTTTATGTAGTTAAATTAACAAAATTGCTGGTTTTTATTCTATTTGAATGAAATTAGTTTAACTGGTATCAATTTTGACCATTTCAGGATGACAGAGTCATCACTTTCAGACCTTTACCATTGCACATTTTCTTTCATAGCCATCATTTTATGGAGTCAGACTTTGTAAATGTGTATTATGCCAAGAAGATTTTCTACTCTCTTATTTGAGAGCTTACTTGGCACTTCCAGCAGGGGAATGCAGGGACTTGGCCCATGTGATCTTTCTCTGTTTGGGGGAAGGTTGAGTGTGCAGCATTAGGAGGGAGATGCGCAGTGCAGTGAGGGAGGAAGGGGACACCACTAGCCACCCAATTCAACAGTCAGCCCTGTCAATCAATGCAGTGTAGGAGGAGGAGACACCACCAGCCAGCCAGATCAACAGTCAGCCCTGTCAATCAATGCAGTGAGGGAGGAGGAGACACCACCAGCCAGATCAACAGTCAGCCCTGTCAATCAATGGGATGGCAGTCATTGTAGTCATATTGCCTTCACTTCTTTTTTGTTTGTTTTTTTTTTGAGGCAGGGTCTGGCTATGAAGGCTGGCCTTGAACCCACAGTCCTCATGCCCCAGCCTCCTGAGTGTTGGGATTATGGGTGTGCATCACATTATCTGAATGATTTTGATTTTCAATTTTAAAACAAAAGCAGATTTTAGTTATCACCTTGGCTGTTTCTGTGAAGCTACCTCTTTTCTGGGCCGGACTTGGCAGGTCTGAGGGTCAGCTTTGCCTTTTAGTTAGCTTTGAATCCAGGGGACCTTCTCCCACTTGGCCACACTTTGCTCCTCTTTTGTTTGCAATAATCAACTATGGAGGGGGGAAAGCGGGGAACATGGAGTCCCTTGGGTAAATGGCAGAGTGGCAGTACCTCCTGGGATCTGGTCCAGGCAGGCTAGCAGGTTGGACTGAGGGAGCAGTCTACACCCATCTAAAGTGAGCAAATTCAGATTTGCAGCTTCCTGTGGGTCAGTAGTTTAGTTCTACAAAGGAGAGCACTAGGTGTAGTCATCATCTCGCCAAATCAAGATGCATGGATGTGAGTACCAAGAGCGGGAGTATTCAATAGAGAAATGCATGTTTAGCATGTGCAAGATGCATGGATGTGAGTACCAAGAGCGGGAGTATTCAATAGAGAAATGCATGTTTAGCATGTGCAAGATGCATGGATGTGAGTACCAAGAGCTGGAGTATTCAGTAGCGAAACACATATTTAGCATGCGCAAGGCGCATCAAAAACAAAAACAACTAAACCAAACCCAAACCCAAAGCACTGTAAACAAAACACAACCAGTCAGCAAGCAGTATGTTTTTGTGTAATTAAAGATAATAATAATACAAACTTGTAAGTGCTTTCTGCATATTTTAGGGAGACCTGTAAAGGATAATGAGGGGCCAAGGTGATAACTCAGCCACGAAAGTGCTTTCCGCACAAGCATGAGGGCCTAAGCTCAGGTTCCCAGTACCTGCATAGAAGCTGGGTGTGATGCTATTTATCTGTGATCCTTGTGCTGGGGAGGGAGGCAGTGACATGAGAAGCCTTGGAGCTCTTTAGCCTGAATTGGTGAGTCTGGGCTCAAAAAAAAAAAAGGTAGATGGGGGCTGTAGAGATGGTTCAGGTTAAAATGCTGCTCTTCTAGAAAACTGGGCCATTCCCAGAACTGGTGCCAGGAAGCCTCAGAATGACCTGTTACAACCCCACTCCCCACAGGTGTCAAACACACATGAACAGACTTTAAAATTGGGAAACAAAGACACCCAAGGTCGACCTGTGGCCTCCACATGCACAGGCATCCCTGTAGTGGAAGGGGAGCGGGCTTGCTTTTTGTCCCGCCCAGCTCCCGCATGGCTAGCTTTACACCCGAAATAACAANTCTTTATTAACCAATGAAAGTAACACATAGTCAGATGACCCTCCTACATCACATCCCCCTCCACATGCACACACAGGAACATGTACACACATGAACAGAATCATAAAGAATGCCTCAGACCTTCGGCTGGTGCTACATACACGTGGAGAGAAGCAGTCATTTCTGGACAATAGCCGATGTTAAAATGTGGAGGAGGAGGAGACTTTAAAGCTTCAGTTCCCCACATTAGTGTGCTAGCAGCAAAGGCGGGGGAAAATGTACAGCTTGACTCTTCGGAGGAAAAGACTGGAAGATGTAAAGGCCAAGTGCCACCCGAGATCAAGAGCGAGCGGCGAAGGGGGAGGCGTGAGCTCCAGCCCTGGCCCCATGTGTGTGGCTACCTTCACTGTCAACCTAACCAGGCGAAACAGACTTTAGGGCTGGGGGAATGGGGTGGGGTGGGGAGCTCTTCCCTTTGCCCCGCTCTGAGAATCTCACCCAATGGGCATCTCTTGAAACTTCCTTTGAGCTCACAGCAATCTCATTCGCACCTTGGTGCACTAGTTGGTGATTCCAGGAACGTTGACTCCCCCTGCAGTTTGCTGGTTCCTGGTTTGAATGGCAGGCCGCATGTCTCCTGTTTTCTGATCACCTGGAAATAGGGTCCTCATGCCTCGCTGCCCCGCTCTCCCTCTTCGCACCCCTGCCACCTTTTGGTTAGGGCCCAGGTGTGGCTTACGCTGCAGTGGAGCCTGCGGCGTTCAGTTTGCTTCCTGTCTCACTGGCCCTCTAAGAAAGACCATGAAGTGGCACATATTTTAATGCTTTATTTTAAAAAGATCACAAATTTCAATTTTAGGTTAATATTTTAGTCTTAGAAAATTAGCAAAGGAAACAGTTTTCAAGGTTTGCTGTTCATCTACAAATGCATTCCTGCTTTCCAGATAATTCATGCAAAAGTCTATGGAGAGCTACCCAATGGAAGGACTTCTCCTAAACCAGTAGTAGTTGGATTCTACTTGGCTTTAAGTGGTTCTGACCCTAAATCCCATCTTGAGAGAGTTGTGAAAAGACGATGAAGCCACAGACAAAGTTTATTTGGAAACACAGTTTAAAACCACGCGAATGTAAATACAGGTTAACAATATGAAAAAGGAAGGCATGCCTTCAATAAAGTATAAACATACTACCTCCAGCTTGGTATTTGCAAATTATAAGTCATCTGAGTGAATTAGCACATCAGTAGGATAAGTGATTATTTTTTTTTTTTTAGCGTAGTTGTATTTCAAAAGGCAATGCGGAGAAAGACTATGGCAGAGGCTTCCTACATGGCCAAGGAGGCCGCGAGTTACTCACTATGCCACAGAAATGTTATAGTATGCCAATAATATTCAGTCCCCCATTGCTCTTGGTTGACTATAGTTCACTTACCTTGGGGGTTGATATTAATTTAGAAATTCAGTGTAAACATTTAAAGTTAAGTTTTTCTCTGTTACCTATGTCAGCTTGAAAATGAAACCCCCAGATTTAAAGGTATTGAGCACAATAAGGAAAGCATCCTGGCACTTCTCTTAAAACACAATTTTTAGGTTAGGCTAGATATGCAGTATTCATAGACATACAAAATAGATAGAAATATTTCTAAATAGTTAATAAATGCTTCGTATAGGTTGTAAAAAGTTTACTGAATTGATCAGTTATTCCCTTCAACTGATGTAAACAAATTTGGGTCATGAAAATGGAGAAGGGCTTGGGTCGGATGATGGACGGGGAAAAGAAAGACTGATACGTTAGGCTTGTGTCTTCACTGATGGTAACACAGCAGGTCATGAACTCACTGATCACATGGCACAATCCTTTCCGAAGCCTTGTGAGAGACTCATGTGTCTCAGTGAAGAGGGAAGATATCCACGTGAACTACTGTGTGCGTGTCATTTCCCGCTCCCATCAATTCACAGAAAAAGCAGAAACAACCTCAGTGATGCACACGGTACGGTTTAGCCACCAAGGGCTCCCTTGTTTTGCACCTTTGATCATTTTCGGTGCAGGTTTTCTAGGACTGTCCCTCTGTCTTGCTAAGGGATGCTCAGCTACCCTCTTCCTAGCTCAGGAGGTCCTTAGGCTGGGGCACTAGTTTCCAGAGCATTTTATTTGGTATTTCTGCAGCATTTGCAGCAGCTGTGTACAGCGTGAGAAACTATTAAGCCTCACACTTAGGTTTCCTGTCACTTTCCTCTTAACTGTGTATTGTCTCCACACCTTGGTCTTTCTCTGTGTGGGGGGAAAAGTAGTTTAGACTCTGGGTTTATGTGTGGAAAGGCACAAGGGATTATGAAAAGGTCAAAAAGTTGTTCTTCACTTATGACCTAAAGAACGGTCTTTTTAAATTTTCCAGACAGCACGTCTTAACACAGCACAGGATGGTCTTGAACTTCGTAGGGCCGAGAATGACCTTGAATTCCTGACTTTCCTGCTCCCACCTCTCACTTGCTGGGATTACAGATGTGTGCCACCATGAGCAGTGGAATGCTTTGGAGGAGCATGGGTGACAAGCACTATACCAGCAGGGCTACGTCGCCACCACCAGCCTCACTATCCTGAGCTTCATCCTCTCCTTTTCTAGCCTTTTTTTCATAAAACTGGTGTTTTAGTAAACAACAGAGAGAAGACATTGGCCATAAAGTCATCTCCTATTCCTGAATTTGAGTGCTTTTGGTCAGGTTGATCAAATCTAGTTTCCGAAGGGAGAGGGACCTTGACCTTGCAAATAGAACAATAACCTACATGCTGCTTTGTGACACACTAGTCCACTGGGAAACTGAGGCCCCATGCCCACTTTGCCTCAGGACAATCTCCATGTATTTGACATCACTCTAACCTTCTTGCATAATTTAGAATCCCAATGTTTCCTATTTTTTTCCCTAAACTTGAAACACATTATTAAGAGTCCAGAACTCAAGGCTTCTTGTGCAAAGACAATTGCACGGCCTAGTCACAGTTTTAGCTCTGTCAAGCTTCACATGGGTTTTAAAGGACACAGGTCTGTACCTGGGTCCCTCAGATGACTGGCCTGGGACTGGCAGTCACAGTGTTTGAACCAGTGCCAATGTGATGACAGGCGTCTACAGGATGAGATGGGAAAAGCAAATACAAAATACTGGGACATTAGGAAGTGCCTGCTTGTTGAGGAGAGAGGGAAGGCAAGCCAGCCTATGACACCCGTCATGCAAGGGAAGAGTGGGCTGCTTTACATTCAGTGAAAGGATCTTGCATGCTTTGGTTAATAGTCATAGGCAGATTGTAAGTACTGATGCATGCAGTAGTTTTTGTACCTGAGGTTATATGTTTTGCTTTTTAAAAATTGCCTTTTTACAAACGTTATGCCAGAGTTTGTCTATGAACACTCTTTAAAAATATATGTATCTACTTCTCAGTTCAAAACAGCTTAATTCAGCCAGTCCTATAAACAGTGAGGTGAGAAGGGCATTGTGCAGGAACATTTGCACAGGGAGCCAGTTGGAAGCTATGCTACAAGGTTGAAGTCATGGGTGTTGCCTGTGTCTCCATTTTCAAAATAAGAAGTCTCAGAAAGACGGCACATGAATTAAATCTTCCAAATACCTGGTTTCTAGACTGCTTCTAGAAGCTTGTCAGGATAGGAAAGAAATCAACATCACGACACTTAGGTAGGAGCAATTCAACCTTGTGGAAGAAGTTCAGAGACAAATGAGGATGTACAGTGATCACCCTCTTTCTTTTGGTCCCCCCAGGAGTGCACAGATAAAGGTTATGCTAAGAGGTTTGGGAACTATGAGATGGGCTACAATTATAGTCAAGCCTTGCCCATATGGCAAGAATATTCCAGAACGATTTATCAATAAAAGAATTTAGATATTGTTCTAAAAGTCGGCATGGTCTCTCAGTATAAATAAAAAGGGGCATGTAAGTCTGGGAGTGAGTGTATTCTGGACGTGCCTGCCTGTTCTGGCCGACATCCGACTGGCTCAGGAAGTGCACTTCATTGTTAGTTATTAAAGTTTCTGGTGGGTTGTGGGGAGGGGTGTCAGGACGAAAAACAGAGAACGCACTCAGCAAGGCTGACTTGGCTAGGAGGTTCTTTGCTCCTCATCTGTACAGGGTCTCCTGGAGCCCACGATGACCGTAATCTCCTAATTGCCCTGGTTCGATTTCCCAAGTGCCGGGATTGTAGCTGTATACCACCACGGTTGGCTTACGTGGGTTCGGGGTGCACTGTGCTCACTGAGCTACACCCCTGGCCCGTCTTTATTATACCTCTTCTTTGCATGCAGATGTTCTACCAAAACCTGGAACATTTTGAAACTCAGCAGTGGGTTCAAATGGTTTGCTCTGCATTTTCATCCAATTTACTGGCAAAAACAGGTCCCTGGAAGCTACTGAGAGGCCATTGTATGAAGGAGTCTCGTCCTTAGGGTCCTCACCATCCTGTGAATAAGTCCTGTCCTTAGGATCCTTCCCAGGACCTCAAAAGAATTCCCTAGTCCTTTGAACAGAAAGAGAAAAGGCAATTTCTTGCCGTGAAAACTCTGCAACAGTTCTGCATTTCGAAAGCATATAATGAAAAGATGCAGACACCATGAGGAAGACACTAAAGTCCTTAACGTCTGCCATGGCTCTATTTATATAATGTCTTACTTTTTAGTTATTGGTTTTTACTTACTATCATTACGATAGCATTGGACATTGCAACTCTTTCCCTCTTAGGCAATAATTTTGATCTTCCTGATAGGTGGTCGCCTATGAGAATCTTAATTGTGATGGATGAAACTAGGGAAGTGACGAAAGTCCCATCAGATGTCCTACAAAATGCTACACAATGGTGAAGTGGAAAACTGTCAGCTGTCCCCTAAAATAACTCCCTGGACTTTGAAGCTACTTGGTATTCCAGTTAAATAAACTTGGGCCACAATATGTGACAGCATTTAGCAACAATCAAATGAAATAAAACTTCCCACAGTTGCACTAGTCAGGCTGAGCCTGAGCTCCTGTGGGAAGTGGTGATTGGTCTGAGGGTGTAGTGGGTCTTTATCCTGGCAAGATCAGGGGCTGCTGGGAGCTTGGGAGAGCATTATGAACAGAATGACCAGGAAGGTTGCTTTGAACCCTTCATTTACAGGCTTGGAAGGGTCTCTGAGGGATTCAAACTAGGTGGCCAGTAGGTGACATTTGGAGTGAGGAAGAAGGCAGGAATAGTCACTACACTATCAGCAATGTTCAAGCAGGCAATGCCATGGTCTCATCTGGCCCCAAAAGGTCTTCACTGTCTGTTTTTAACAGTCTAGAGCAGTGGTTCTCAACCTTCCTAATGCTGTGACCCTTTAATATAGTTCCTCATGTTGTGGTGACTCCCCCCACCATAAAATTATTTTTGTTGTCACTTCATAACTGTAAATTTGCTACTCTTATGAATCATAATGCAAATATTTTTGGAGATAGAAGTTTGCCAAAGAGGCCATGACCTATGAGTTGAGAACCACTGGTCCAGAAAAATCTGCTCTTCAAAATACATCTGAGCTTTGCTTTGCTGCGCAGACTAATAGAAAGCATGGGCCAGAGACGGAGAGATGGCTCAGCTGTTAAAAGGCTAGCATGAGTTGTTGCCGTGCCCCAGAGTGGATGCCTTAATGCCTGTGTCCTGCTGCAGAGCTGGGGCCATGGCTCCATCTTAGGGAACACTGACAATGAAGAGCAAGGCCTGACACCTACAGGGGTCTCATCAGCTTGTCCTTAGAAGACAGAAAGCTCATGTGACACATAAGCCTCGAGGACTTGTGACATGTTTTTCACAATACAGGGACTCCACAGTGATGGAGTGGTTTCGGTCAGCCTTCTAGGCACATTTTCAATCAGGAGTAAGTAATTTCATGGTCAGTTAATCTGCTCTGACCCAAAATATGGTTTTTGGTAACTACGAGTGTTAGTGGAGAGAGTTATTAGTAAGCAAAGAGCATGAAAGAGTTGGGACCAGGCTGCTTTCAGAAGGATTCTGGAGGTGGGAAGGCACAAGGCGACAGAGACTAGGGCGGTTCACTAGAATTAGAGCTGAGCATAATGGTGTTTTGGTTAGTGATTTGCCAACATTTTTCTAGTTATTTTTAAATAACCACCAAGCCTGAACATCCACAGTAATCTGAAGATGTATGTGGAAGGTTATCAGCTAAGCAAGACGTCCCTGCCGATGGCGAAGGCCTGGTTCTTGCCAAGTGTTTAAATTAGAGCCCAAGGGGCTCCTCCTTCAGAGGAGAACTCTGCTACTCAGCATAGCTCGGCCACAAACGTGACCTTCTTCTGTCCCTCACAGCTTGAGGAGGTGGACAGTGTGGGCTATTATGGAACTGAGGAAACATGTCAACTTTAGGAAAAATGTATTTATCATGCTTAAGAAATACCATTTGAAATAGGGAGAGTTTAAATGGAGTGTCATTGTGTAGGGCAGTTAGAAAGCCGGAAAACGGGTATGAAAACAAGTTAACACACACTAGAAATCGCAGAAAGTAGACCTTCCTTCTGCAGGGAGAATGCAGAGGCAGAATTTTGCTTCCCACTGAGATCCAGAGTCCCAGATGGCAAGCAAAGAAAACTGGGTTTAACATATTTACATTCTATGCCAAGGCGCCTTCAAAACCCTGCGCTAAGAAAAACTCCTCTCAGAATTTTTTATTTGGTCCATTGAGCTAACAAATCTGTCTCAAATCCTCCAGCCCCCGGCCCCCTCCCCAAGCTAGAAACTGGAGCAACAAACCTGAAGCTCAGCAAGGCATAAATAAGACACTAAAGTGCTTATGTACAATCCTAGACAGGATTTCATTGGGAACAGCAAAATGTCTAGTGCAAAAACTGCTTTTGCCAGCAGAGTTCTCTCTCTCTCTCTCTCTCTCTCTCTGGAAACAAAGGCCTATAGTAAAAGTTAAAACGGGAGGAGGGAGGAGGGAGAAGCGACGCCTGCCTTTAGTCAGGTTGCACGTGTGCATGCGCCAATGGCCTGGACTATATGTTCAGTCTCATGAAAGGCAAAGACAGTTTTGAGACAGCCTGAGTTCAGTTTGCTGACAAACTGTCTTGCCAGGTCCCATGAACAGGCTCCTCAGGTGTGTCCCCATGTGACTGGGGGCAGGATAACTCAAAGTCCACAGGTAACTTGGAAGAGTGTACACAGTTACCTTATCTTTCTTTGTCATGAGAATCTTGGTTCTTCTCTTGAACCCGACCTTGACTTTGTGCTTTTGGGTCTGAACAGAGGCCAGGTATTGTTTGTAGTAATCAGTTAGTTCTCTTGGGCTACATGATCATGGCCTTTTGACTCTCTGCTTTAACCTTTAAAAAAAACCCTTTTTTTGAAATTCATAATAAAATAGTTTTGTCCCTTTTTAGTATAATAACAGATGAGGGATTATTCTGTATTTCTTTCTTTTCCTTTAAGGATCCAAGTTGAAAGCTCTCAGGAGGACATCCAAGTCACCAAGGTTGGCTGCCTGGAAGAGTTCTGGCTGGTCCATCAGCGACAGGGCAATTCTGAGGGCAGCCCAGATGTTCCCTGAGATGGCAGGGTGAGGGACTTGCTGCTGGTTCCTGCTCTTTCTCTGCAAACTGAGGGCCGTGAGAAAATTGCTGACCGCTTCTCTAAAAAGGGAGAAAGGCAAACCTTAAGATCCAGTGAACGCCAGAGTCAGCACAGTAAAATAAACAGAGTTGCTTCCCTGCCATGCCCTAGGTCTCTTCTCCAGGGTGAGGGGGCTCCCAAGTATGGCTTTCGGGTTTTCTAGTTACTCTCTTGTGAACAATTACTGTTAAATATAGTGGGCCAGACAGGGAACAGGAAAGTCTGTTTTACTTTGGGAGAAGAAAAGAGGGAGGCTACTTTGATGCATTTCCTCTGCTCAGGGAATGACCTGGAGACATTATCTGTGTGCAGATGTGATCTTTGCCAACTGTCTTTAAGGGAAGAAAATGGCCCTCCTTAAAAGCAAGGTGGTCTAGGCTTGCCTGGTAGTGAGGAAATAAGGAGCTAAGCTTCATAATTCACTCCCAGCTGTTTAGCCTTAGGCAAATTTCTTTGCAGAGCTTCAGTCCCTAAGTGAATAATAGGGATAGCAGGAGGCATTTTAGGATTTGGCTGTAAAGTACCCTGGAGTCAATTCATGTAAAAGCTCCATCAGGAAACTGAGAGGCTGGTGACCTTCTTCACTTTCCCCTCCTCAGCTGCTCACCTCATACTACTGGGACATACGTGAGGCAGCCCAACAGACAGAATACAAAGGCAGAAAGAAACTGTCTCTAGGGAGCAAGATAGTACAGGAATTCTCCAACACAGGCTGCTCTTTCCTGGTACAGTTTGGTTTTGGAAAGTGGTTATTTTCTTGTAAAGCACATCATTTCTATTGCTATGCAATGTTTGCAATGTTCTATTACTTTCCAGCGAATCTCTTAAAATGCTTTAATTTAATTTCTGACACCACAAGTATTGATAGGTAAAGCTCACATTAGCTCAAGGCTTTGGCATTTTCAGCATTTGTAGGAAATACAAAGGCATCCTGAGAACGGCAGTGGGGGTGGGGACAGCTGGGCTCCAGGATCTTCAATGGCTTTGCAGCTTTTTGGGCCCATAACTGTACCAGGTAATTTCAAACAATAAGCCACCATTTAATTTCTTCCTCCCTAACTTTACTGTATTTTAAACAATAGATCCACCGTATTTTTTTTTTCTTCCCTAACTAATTCTATCTGATGGTTTAGAAGAATTGTATTCTTGGCTTGGCTTTGCCCAACATGGCTCTGAGCCTCCCAGAGTCCTCCTGGCTTTCTCCCTCTCCAAGATTCTTTTTTTCTTAAATGGAAAATTAAATGTTGGACTATTAATAGTTCATACAGACTTACATGGGTGTTAGCCCCCAAGTAACTTGTCTGAACCCAGGCATACTTCACCTGTAGGCACCCAGGTTGATGCAGCTGATCCCCAGGTTGTATCTGGAACGGATGAAGCCTGGCTGGATCTCCAGGGCTCTTGTGTAGGCCTCCACAGCTTCCTCACTGCGGTCTCCATTTGCCAGGGTTGCCCCAAGACGGTTCCACAAGGAGTAATCCTTATGACAAAGACAGGAGTTACTTAATATCCAGGAGCATCGTGGAGTGCTCCCACCTCTTCGCTTTACAGCTGAAGTGAGATGGCTGAAGGCTTAGTCAGGGCTCATGAACAGGGTCTGTACGGAGGTGATTATTAAAATTTCTCCCTGGTTCACTGGGTGGAAAGGACTGGCATTCCTCAAAGAGCAGCAGTCATTGGATGTCTTGTAATTCACACTTCCATTTCAGGCATTTTGGAATGGACAGCTGCAGTGGTGTGCCATCTGTCCTTGAACTCACCAGAGGCAGAGATAAAATGAAGAAGGAATGTGCCGAGGATTACCCCTGAAAGTTTGTTTCCTACAACACCCCCCACATCCCCAGGGTGTTTTGTTGTGCTGGGATTCCTTACCTCTGGCCGAACAGTTAAGGCAGCATTAAATGCATCAATTGCTCTGTTGAACTCCCCGCTCAGGTGGAAGAGAACCCCAAGGCCTGTCTGCAGGTCTGGGTCTATCATGTCACCATTTTGGTGGGCAGCTTCCAGGTAGAGTTCCTTCACTCCTTCCAGAACAGAGCTAAGAAGGAAGAATCTGATTCAGTGTCCAGGAAGTTGGATCACTTGGAGCCAGAGCTACAGGTGGTTGTGTGGTGTTTGGTATGGCTGTTGGGAACTGAACTTGGGTCCTTTGAAAGAGAACCATGGTCTCTTAACTGCTAAGCCACTCCTCTTGCCCCATATTGAAAAGTTTTCCTCAAAATAGTTTAGGGACTAGAGCAACAGCTCAGTATCTATGAGCACTTATTACTCTTGTGGAAGACCTGGGTTTGATTCCCAGCCCCAATATGTGGCTAACAATGGCCTGTAACTCCAGTTCTGGGGATCAACACCCTCTTTTGGTCTCTGTAGGTACCAGGCATGCATAGGGTACACATAATCTACATTCAGGCAAAATGCCCATATGCATAAAATTAAAAATTAATTGATATATATTTTGGCTTCATGAGAGGACTACTAATACTGGATTATAAAAACAATATAGTCAATTATCAGTCATCACAAATACACAACAAAACACATATACAAGCCATGTTACGTAAGGTCCTCATGGGAGAACACTGTTGACCCAATGTTCCATCCTTGAAGCTGAACTGACCAATGAGATTCAACTCAGATTTCCTCCAACAAGGGACTTAAGTGTATTCAACCCTAGTTCTCAGGGTATTGGCATTAATTACAAAGCACTTGAATTTGAAATATGGGTAAATGTCTATAAATAGCTACAAAGCAGGTCATTATGTCTAAAGGACAGCTTCTGAGTTTAGGTATGTGTTCCCCCCAAAATCCAGTCTGTGGTGCTGTGGGAAGGTGGTAGAACCTTTGGAAAGTGGAGGCTTGATGGAAGAAAGTCAGGTCATGGAAGCAGGGCAGGAAGGAGATATGGGGAATCTTGCTATCCCCCCCTTTTCCCCAGCCACCATGAGGTGAACTACTTCCTTGACCACGTGCCTTTGCTTTGATGTGTCGTCCCATCACAGTTCTTAAAACCCTAGGCTAACTGACCCTCGCCTAACCCTTTAAAATGCCAGCTCAAAGGAACCTTTCCTCTTTATAAATTGCTGACCCCAGGTATTTTGTCATAGTAATAGGATTCTACATAGAATCAGGACAACCTGTCAACTGGGGACTTAGACATCCGCCGAGTGAGGCCTGGAGAACCCTTCTTGTTCTTTACAAGGTATTTGTACTTTGGGTTCTGCTTAATCCAGTTCTTCAGAGCCTCGCAGGCATCCTGCTGATGACCGGTGTTGGTGTAACTCACAGCCAAAGCCATCAGAGCTTTCAAGTTGTTGGGCTGCAACTCCAGGCACCTCGAGAGAAGACAAAACAGATCAATTATGCAGACTTGAAGCCTTTATTAATTAAAAATTGCAGAAGTTAAATTATGTCAAGTCACTGGAAAGTACTTTATTTCTCCAAATGAGAACCCAGATCAAAGAATGTGGTTTTTAAAGAGGCTAACACATGCTCATGACAGCTGGATCTGCAACTTTGTGTTTTAAAAACGCTTATTTTATCTTATGTGAGTGTTTTGCCTGCATGTTTATTCATGTACCACATTTGAGCCTGGTACACAGGGAGGTCAGGAGAGGGACTGGATCCCCTGGAAATAGAGTTACAAATGGTTGTGAACTGTAGCACCTGCACTATGGGATGGTATGTGAGCCAGGACGGGGCTGGAGACTTAAAAACACATGCACACAGACAGACAGAGACATGGGGACACGGGTCATCCTTGATATAAGAATGCCAAGAATGCCCACTTTACTGTGCTCAGGGGCAGCTTATATGGGGCTCTGGCCATGCCCCAGCTCTCGGGATCTTTTAGCTGCAGGCTCATCAGAACCTACTCCCCTGCCATCAGGGTCTTGTGCTCAGAGCAGTTGCAGGGTCTGGGGGTCTGCAGTCTCCAATAGTGAACTACCATGTGGGTGCTGAGAACTGAACCAGGGTCCTCTGCAGGAGCAGCCAGTGCTGTTAAACACTGAGCCCACTTTTCCAGATCTGGTTTTGATAACTTTAATAAACTTTGCTAAAGTGTGGCTGCTGTATGCTAAAGAGGGAATATTATTTAACTGTGGCTCTATTATCTTAACTCCCCTAAGTTGAACTTGGACAAAATGTTGATGCACAGAGATTAAAAAAAAGGCTGTACAATGTTTTGCAAAAGAGAGGGGACTCTGTTTCTAGACTTCTAATGCTGGCTTGTACATGTTTCAGGCTATTGTTGCCACCTGCAGGACTTTCTACTGGCCTCCAGCAGGACTTCCCAAGTTTAAAAGTGCGAAAAAGGGACTTTGCACTACACACATTCTAGCACTGGGGGGCTGCAGTGGGACCTCATGTGGGAGGGGCTGACAAACCCCCAGGTGATGCAGACCCTGGTAGGATCCCCCTACAACTTGAAGAAGCAAGTTCCCAGGGCTTCAGAAAGGCAGCAGCAAACCCTAAGTGTGCTTCAGAACCCCTGGGAGATTCTAGCACTAATAATGCATGCTTCCTCAGTCCTAACCACGTAAATCATCACTTCTGAGAGTGTCCAGGACTCAGACTCTAAGGCATCTTTAAAAAGAATCCCATTGTGCATTTGTATGCAGAGTTAGAAGCGATCGACTCAGAATGTGCTAGATTTTGGATCATGGGATGGGGGTTTAAATCCTGTCTCTCTTGTACATGAGGCCTTGGCCTTCCCTAACTCCCAGTGTCTCTTGGCTACAGGAAATGTCTCTCAAGCAACACTCAATCAACTTATACTGTGAGATACCAACCTCAGTGGGCGAGTCTACACTCTGTCTCTCCTCCCAACCCAAACGATCTCCACCTGCAGTCAGTAATTTGAATGCATTTTTTCCTGAAGAAAATTTCTGGAGTTCTGAAAGGCTAGAGCATTGAAAGTCCATCAATTCAAAGAGTCTGACTTCTGATTGCTTTTAACACAGACTTTCTTTGGTTCTAGAGAAAGTGAATTGACTTGTAGACTGAGAAGCTTTATGGTTTGGGAAATTATCCCATCAGAGCTATGTGTGAGTGGAACACGGCATTCCAGCACAGGCCTTGGACAAATGCTTCCCTCTCCTCTTGGAGGAAGAGCCCGAAGGTTAAGTTCCACGTGTCCCCCAGGCCCACAAATTTGCACTTAGCTTCATCTACCTCTGGAGGGCGACAATGGCTGCTTGTTCATTTTCGTTCTCTGCCTGGGTTATACCAAGAAACTGCCATGCCTATGAAAACAAAACAAAACGAAACAAAATGAAACAAAACTGAACGCCAACCAACCAAACAAAAACCCAAACCAACACAAGAAACAAACAAACACAAAACAGACTGTTAACAATGCAAAACGAAGCAGACTGCTTGCCATTTTACTTAGTTCGGCTGTGATGCCCTGTGGGGAGCAAGCTTAATTATAGGGATGTGGCCTAGAGGGAGGAGCCGCCACACACTCCAGCTGTACTCTGAACTGCCTTTCCTTGCTTTATTTACTCATCTCTGCAGATGCAACATGAAGCTGTCCTCGTAACTATAGTGCCTTTCCCCAGTTCTGCAACATTTTGTGCCAGGACTCAGTGCAGTTTTGAGAACCCAGTAAATGTTCTATAAATGTTGGCTGAGTAAATCAAGGGTAATATATGATGTGACTTGAGACCCAGACAAAAGTCATATTCCTCCATAAAAACCATGGGCAAACTTCATGTTCATCTTTGATTTATTTATTTTTTTAAATGGATACATGGTCTCTGTATGTAAACCAGGCTGGCTCTGCCTGCCTTTGCTCCTCCCTGCAGTGTTGAGATTAAAGGTGTGTACCACCATGCCTGGCACAGGTTGGCTACTTTTGTTTGTGTTACCTGTCCTCAGTTTTTATCTTTGGAGACTCTGGATCTCAAAGATTAGAAAGTAGTTAGAAAGTGGGTGATGGGTAGCTTTCTAACAAGAGCAGCCTGAACCAGGGGACCTTCGTTGTAAACCTCGGTGAAGATACACCCTGCAGCATCCTGTCTCATTCCGATGCCTTAACACACTTAGGCACTTTCCCAGTGTGACAGAGGAAGGGGAATCCCACCTCAGCGTCCCCAGGGTCCTGAAGAATTGCTGCTTCCATGAACAGGATGGTGACAGGCAGGTCCCCTTCCTTCAGCCTCTTTAAGCCTTCTTCAAATGCTCCAGGCCAGTCCTTGAAGGGATTCTCAGTGTGAAAGTAATAGCCCTGTGACACAAAGAGACCACAATGTGACATTTCACTGTCTTCCTCATCCTTACACTCAGCACATCTCTGGAAAACTTACTGCCTCAGTGGGTACACAGAAGAGGCCATGACATGACATGTCATTGAGCACATTTCTGGACAACTTACTGCCTCATTGGGCAATACAGATGCCCCTACTGAAAACACATCTTTTTAAAAATATAGATATTTTTCTCTTGTAAGTATTTAACACAAAATATGCAAGCACTCATTTAGAATTTTCTATGAATATTCAACTTAGAGAGAAGGCTCACACACAGTCTTTAACCTATACCCTACTTAGTTTTGGATCATGGTTATCCTATGTCACTAAAATTATTTATGTAGATATGCTAAATTTATTTACTCAATCCTTATTGAATGACATTTTGGTTATTTAAAAAGTGAGAGTAATAGGGTGGCTGGCTCATCCCTGGAATTCTTAACAATGAAGGCTTAGGCAGGAGGATCACCCTGAGTTTGAGGTCAGCCTGGGCTACAAAATAAACCACTGTCTCAAAACTTTTCTTTTTCTTTCTTTCTTTCTTTCTTTCTTTCTTTCTTTCTTTCTTTCTTTCTTTCTTTCTTNTTTGGTTTTTCGAGACAGTATTTCTCTGTAGCTTTGGAGCCTGTCCTGGAACTAGACCAGGCTTATAGACCAGGCTGGCCTAGAATTCACAGAGATCTGCCTGCCTCTACTTCCCAAGTGCTGGGATTAAAGGTGTGTGCCACCACTGCCTGGCTTATTTATTTAATTTTTAAAATAAAACTACAGTGAAAATTTCATGCTTCAGGGTTGTTTTGCACTTGATTCTTATCTTATGCTAGACTTTGAGAAGCGGCACTTTAGACTAAGGCAGAGGACATTTTTTTTTGACCATATGGATGTAGCTGGTCTGCTCTGGGGCTAAACTACCTCCTGTAATATTTGAGAATATTATTTGTAGCTGCCTCTCTGGCACAAATGTTCAGAAAATCCTTTTTCTTTGACTGATACAAACACACCTAGTTATGAAGTTACTATGGTCTAGATATAACAGTGGAGGCTTTCATTTCCCATGGGTGCTTAGAAAGGTGAGGCACTGTGTCAACAACCGAGGGGCTGCTGGCACATGCAGCCATGGGCTGAGTCAGGCCTCAGCTGTGTGGGTGACAGCCTGGGGCCTGGTGATCTCCCTGCCTTACCTAGACTGGATATTTAGTTTGTAGGAAAGGCAGTTACTTAAAAAAAATTATGTTTTGAGATTACCCGACCTCTTGAGGGACAGAGACCACTGGAAGGAAGAGAGAGACATTTGAATGGCGATGGAAGTCCCCTACACCAGACTGACCGTCACATCCTCCACCTAGTGCAGAGTCCATGCTACATAGGATTTGCTGTACTGAGCAAAATATCCTGAAAATTACCCAGGACTGAATACTATTGAGACTTATTCCAGATCTCTAAACCACAAGGTAAACGTTTATCCATAAACATGTGTGTATATGTACATGTGTCTGTATATATATATGCATACATGTATGTGATTTTTTTCTGTTGAAGAAACATCCATTTCTCTGTCTTTCAGGATACTTGTAGTAATTCTAGAGTCTTCCTCTCACTAAGTGATTTTAAGGGCAGAGATCGCAAAGCCGCTGGGACTTAATAGGTAATCTAGCGAGTGGTTCACTGCACTTTTGTGTTTTCTGGAGCTCTTCACAGTGGAGTATCATTGCATAGCCCTCTGGGCTTGACCTGGTTGTGTGAAGAGTATTTTTTTTTTCACTGAGAGTGTTTGCTGACAATGTGGTAACTCCATGAGATGCAGCCTGAAGCCTCGGAATCACCTCTTAGGTTTTATATGACCAGGATAGGTGACTGGTGATGAGCCCTTGAGGGTTTTGGGTAGGTAGGTAACAAACTGTGGGACAGTAATAAACAGGGACATTTCATTTCAGGCCAGCTACCCTCACATACCAGAGCTACCTGTTTTCCATCGATTACAGTTTCTTCTAGGTCAGATTGACATCAAATTGCCTTTAATTCTTAGATTTTTCACAAATACTGACTGGTCCAGAACATGTGGTCTTATTAGTCTGAGGACACCCACCAGCATGTGAGGGCAGTCTGATTTACCTTCTCACTGGCTGACACGGTTACTTGGTTCTGGGCTTCTTGGTTCTCCGATATCCAGTTCCTCCGGGCCATTTCTTCCCACTCTGCCTGCATCTTATCCCAGAACTCCGTATCTGACTAAGAGACAGGAGAAATCAATAGAGTGGACTGAAAATCACACTTTGTTTGCCTGGTTTGTTCCTAGAGATACATTTGACTCATAGATCAAATGGGAGGAGGAGGAAGATTTCTGTAGGTGACACCCAGCAGCAGGCGGGTCTTCTGCAGAGTACCCATTTGTCAACATGGATCAGCCTTTACTTTTTATTTTTTTGAAACAGGGTCTCATATGCTCTGGGCTGGCCATAACTCTCTGTGTAACTGAGGACGACTTTGAAGTTTTGATCCTCCTGCCTCCAGGATTACAGTGTGTGCTGGGATTACAGGTGTGCAGTACATTGGGTTTATGCAGGGCTGGGGATCAAACCTAGGGTTTTGCACATTCTAGACAAGTGCTCTACCGACTGAACCACATCCCCAGCCCCAGCTAGGATTTTTCTCCAGCAGAAAAATAGCCACTAACATCATCTATCCCAATGAACCAGCTAAACATACACCATAGTTGTTCCTGAGCTTATGATGGAGTCATCAGCGAAAAAATCCACAGCAAGTTGAAAGATACCATAAACAGACATTAATGAATGTGACCTACTGAACACTGTAGCAGACATTTTAAGAAGGGATCCCTGGACCTGAGTTGCTCTTAGAATATAAAGAATTGGAGCAGTGCTCTTGGGCTGGCTGGGCAGGGACCTGGGTGCAAACAAGGAGAATTGGCTTTATCCTATGCTAAGTACCATGCCAGGAGGAAAGTGAGCATGAGTTATTGCCCTAGCGAGGGAGCCATAGGATTTCAATCCTGCTTGGCATCCAAGCCTACGGTGTCAAGCTTTGCTTTCTGGTGCTTCATCTTTTCTGTGGCAGGGTGACTGCATGCCAATATGCACTGTTTCTCTTTTAATTTTCCTATTCATATCCTATCAGGGAAGCCTGGTCGTTTACCCTCTTGCTTCCTGAAAGGCAGTGTGGGCTCCCAAGGCAGAGCTCTCTGTGAGAGATGCCACTGGATGGCTTCAATGTTATTAAACAGGAAGAGAGTTCTTTAGGTGGCCAGAGCAAGGAGAAATGAGTGTATCTCTCAAAGGACTTAGGGGCCATTCAAGTACTGTAGGTATTCTCAGGAGTAGGAAAGATGGAAGGGTTGTGGATTCTGCCTTGTAGGATACTGGTGTATACCTCCTGGCAATTTCCTTCCTCAGAATCAGGAGTAAGGGAACAGACAGATACACTGGCTGGAACCCTGATTCCCACTGGCAGGGAAACAGAACTGAACTTCTGAAGATCACTTTGGGCCTAATGGCTGTTCTCTGTGGGAAGATCCTGGCCCCTAGCAGTATATTAGCCATCGAGACTTTGCGTTCCAGCTCTGTCACTCTCCTGGTGCTCGGGAATCATTTGTTCTCTTTAGACAAAACAGGAGAAGCAGCTGAGGTGTCCCGTGGAGCTGAGGTTCAAGCTCTTCACCTGCACTTCTCAAACCATTCTAGAACCCTGAATCTGGTGACCTGCTGAACCACCATCAAGCCGAATGAGGGTAACTTTTTACCCTGCTGGCAGCCTGGCACAAGAACTCTTCCCCAAAGTTGCCTGAATGATCATCACAACCCTATTTATTTCGGACCCAAATATTTAGAGAATAAGGGTCAGCAAATGTGATTACTCCAAGCTACTGTATCCCTGTGAGTTCTGGAACATTCTTTCCCACCACAGAAATGGGGTCTGCCTGGCAGAGACCTTCCCTCACGGAGGAAGAAGGTGGGCTGACAACATGTCTGAGATGCTGGAAACAAAGTGAATGACCATCAGATATACAGGCTAAGGTGGGGGACGAAACAAAAATTTCTTTTTATTGTGTCTTCCTGGTAGATACCAACAAGAATCTCACACAACAGCAGCCTTTGTAGCATGAGGCAGTACACTAATATGTCACCAAAGGAATGGAGGGGTCGATGGAGTGAAGGGGTTCTTGCTTCAAACTTGGTGTTTCCTCAATTTTCTGTGGTAAGTTTTGCTCTTATAACTAATCAGTAAAGTAAAACAACAAGACCCCCATATAAACTGCTTTCCCTTCAAATTCCTTTAAGCCTTATTATGATTAAATACTGAGAAGTCTGGAGGAAATATGAGCCGTTTTCTTTAACGGCTTCTCAAAGATGCAGGTTCAATCAGTCCGCAGTGGAAAAGCAGAGCCTGCCAAGGGAATCTTACAACGTTTTTCTGACTCCCATCACCCCATCCAGCATTTGAGAGACCAGAGTCTTCACAATGCTAGGAAGCCAGACACTGGAGAGTCCTACGGGTTTGAAGCATTGTATAATCAGAATGGTAGAGAGAGGGCTTTCATATGCGTATGCCTGGGTCATCTTTTCTGCGTTCCACACCAGAGGAGTTTGTGTGTAAATTCTACCTCCATAGGAAACAGAACTTAGGTGAGGTGGGGCTGCTGGGCTCCTTTTAATGAGATTCAGCAGGATTTACTGTTTCCACTTAAACTAAGTCACAGCAGACTAATTAAGCTGCAGAGCAGTTTTCACTTAATTACAGAATACTTTTAGCGCCATCAATTTCCACTCAGTCTCAGAGCCCAGACTTTACTGCAATAGCGGCAATTAACGCAGCTCCCTACCCCGTTTCTAATAAAGTCGAGGAAAACCTCCAACATATTTGAATTTTAAGCATTTTAGACATGACCAAGGGATTTTATTTACTGATGATTTCCTTAGCTCTTCTGGGGTTTCAGTAGACTCTTTTTCCAGAATTGATGTGTAACAAGTTAATCTGCTTATACTAAGTAGCGGTTTCAAGGAGACTGGCCCCCATTGGCTCATATTCATGGTTCCTAATTGGAAGAATTAGGAGGTGTGGTCTTGTTGGAGGAGGTGTGTCACTGCAGGCGCGCGTGGGGGGGGGGNGTGGGGGGGGGGAGTTAGACGCTTTGAGGTTTCAAAAAGCCCATCTCAATTCCAGTTAGCTCTCTCTGCCTCATGCTTGTGGATCAAGATGTGAGCTCTGAGCTTCCTCTCAGGTGCCACGCCTACTTGCCTGCTGCCATGCTTCTTGCCATGATAGTCATGGGCTCTCATCCTCTGAAACTCTAGGCTCCAAATAAACTCTTCTATAAGTAGTCTTGAACAGCATTTGAAAAGCTATTAATGCACACTAGAAGTAAATTATTGTTTGGAATTTATTTCCATTTTAAGGACAGCCTTCTAATGATATTACCAGGACATATTCAAAAGTTAGTTATCTTGTGATATACATATATATTGATTAGGAAAACTGCATTGCCTTCCAACAGACATGGGGTCAACTCCTTACTCCATGTGTGACTGTCTGCCAAGTGCATTTAACTCTCTGGATGTCATTTTCCTTATTCTCCAAATGAAGATACAATAGAAAATCAGGTTAATTGTTCTGATTACTAAATGAGAATGATGTCAATCTACATGACAGGCCCGCCCCCAAGGGTAGGCACTGTTTGGAAAGAGGGGACAGAAAGATTGTAAGAGACAAGTTGGAGAGGACTGGAGTGAAACAATGTCTTCCAGACATGACAGGACTGCTTCATTCATGAACTCACGGCAACTGTGGCTGACTCACATGATCAAGCCACTCAGCATTCCAGCCTGATGGAGGCAGAGGCTCACCAGCCTAGCTCCTAAATGAGGAACGGTGAAGGGCTCATGGCTTCTGGGGGTTTGAGAGTCAGTATTCTCTAAGGGTGTGGTCCCTTGTAGGTAGACCATGCTCCAGTGGATGGTCCTAACTAATCAGTGTATCAGCAGCATGGGAAAGGATTGATGGGTTATAGGGTGGAAAGGTGTATAGGATCCAAAACCATTATAAGAACATATGAAATTCTAAACATAACTTAAATATTATATTAAAAAGTAAGTATTCTCATTGTAATTTTATGTCACTGAGAAAATCGGTGTGATTATTTTTTTACAACCTCAGAGTTCAAATATCTATGATATATGTTGTTCGGTGTTTTAATTTCCTGTAACTACCCTATTCCTCTTCTTACTCCATGTGTGACACTTCTTTCCATTTAAATCTTTGTTTTCCATCTAATTATTCAAAACCTAAGAGCAAGGTTAAGACAATTACAGCAGAATGGGCTGCTGAGGAGCAATTAAAGCCATGTTTAGGAGCGGCATCATAAACACCGAATGGTGTTGTGTAACTTTCCCCAGGGCTGCGGGGTGCAGGCTGCAGGAAAATGCCTTTGGATCAGTGTGTCAGCAGCGGTACCTTTATGGGATGAGATTAGAAGGAATTTACCCCATAATCTTTTCTTGTACTTTCCAGAATTTTCCAATTATTTTTATTGCTAGTAAACCTTTTATTTCAATGGTTTTTTTTGAAGAAAGTTTTATTGTTTCAATTATGTTCCACAATAATGTCTTCTTCAATGGCCTCATAGTGTGTCAGTCTCTTTCTCTGTTTGATGTGTATGTGTGCGGGGCTTGTGTGTACATGTGTGTGCATGTGGAGGGCAGAGACTGATTGATGTCCAGTGTCTTCCTCAGTTGCTCTCAACCCTATTTTGGGGAATACTGTTTCTTGGTTGCTTACTATGTTGGTTGGCCAGGGAGCCCCAAGGGTTCTCCTGCCTCTCCCTCTGCAGCCCTTGGAATATAGGCATGTGGCATCCAGCTTTTCCACTGTTCTAAGGACCTGAACTCAGGTTCTCTTGCTTGCCTGGCAGGCATTTTACTGACTGAGCCATTTCCTTACCCCCAGGAGCATTTTTATGCCTCTGAATTCCTTCTGTGTAGGCATCCTATGTCGACAGTTTGCAAGAAGACAGATGTGTACTGTGCATGTGTGTGTGTGCATGCACATGTGCATGTGTGTGCTCATGCTGACATTATGCATATATGTGGCAAATGTGCATGTGTGTGTGTATGGTTTCACAGTTTTTGGAATATGGCTTGGAAAATGCTTAACTTGGTACCTAGAATGTGGAGGTGGAAATGAAAATAAATCTTTGAACGTTTCTGAGAAGACTAATCATTTGATAATACTTAGCTTTTCAACAGTAACTAGTTATTTAAAGTAGCCTTTATGAATGCATATAATTATGTATGCAGAAAGGACAAAGACCATAAAAAGACCATAGTGTATGGCATTTCCCAGCAGCTTCTGGCCTTTCTTTTCCAGCATTTTGATTTTCTTTATTGTTGTTTTTAATATAACATTTAAAGTAACTCCAATGGGAGAAGAGTTTTGATAAAGGAACTCTTCTCGTAACCAACCAATTGTAACT
This sequence comes from Bramus lutescens, assembly GCA_001685075.1. NCBI lineage: Eukaryota > Metazoa > Chordata > Mammalia > Rodentia > Cricetidae > Bramus > Bramus lutescens. The sequence continues at coordinate 292,329 of LOEQ01001017.1, read as the reverse complement.
CTGTGGTTACCAGGGCCTTCAAAGATAGTACCACAGAGACATTGCTTCCCTTCAGGAATGGGGACCGAGAGGAGCTGTCTAAAGTTAGACCAGATTACAGAGTCCTAGGTGTAAAACTTTACAGTAAGTAGTTGACCCTGAACAAGTGAATGACTCTCTCTGTGTGGCTAGTGCTGTCAAGTGGAGAAACAGTTATCCCATGGGGCATTTGTGAGCAGCCAGGGAAATGACGAACTTGGACTGCAGTATGAAGCTGGGCTCAGAGGAGGCACTAGGGCTCCAGCACAGCCGCCTTCCAATCTCCAGGGAGAAGCCAACATCTCCTCATTGCTCTGTTGTGAGAGAATGGCCACCAGAGGGACCACTTGTTTGGAAGGATTATAAAGAATACAGACTTTCTATATTTAACAGGATTTTAGGTGCCACCTTTCGTAGGATATTTTTGCCTATCCTTTTTGAAGTTTTAACAAGTAACCAAGTCATAGTACTAAAAAGTGTGTGACGCTGGACTAAAAACAAACTCATATGTCAGCAGAATAGAATAGAAGGCTCAGATGTAAGTCTAGGCAACATGAGTTATGACAACCCCCCCCATACATTTGGAGAAAAGACAGTATCTTTAGCAAATGGCATTGGAGGATCTGGATTTTTACTTGCAGAAAATGCAGCTGAACCTTACCTCTCACCCTGAGCAAACTCAACTCCAAAGCATTAAGAACTTGTTTAAGAGACTCTGGAGCTGCCAGAGGATAAAGCAGGGAATGTGCTTCAACTTTTAAGTATAAGGACATACTTTCTTTTTTAAAGATTTTTTTTAAGTGCATGGGTTTTGTCTGCATGTAAGTCTGTGCACCATGTGTGTACAATACCTACAGAAACCAGAAGAGTGTGTAAGATCCCTGGAACTGCAATTATGGATGGTTGTGAGTTATCACGTGGGTAAACAGGACCTGGGTCCTTTGCAAGAGTAATAAGAGTTCTTAACTGCAGAGCTATTCCTGCAGCTCCAAGGCAACTACTTTCTGAGTAGGATTCTCATGGTGCAAGAAGTCAGACCAAAACCCGACAACATGGGAGCTCATGAAATTAAAGACTTCTGTACAGTAAAGGAAGCTGACAGCTGGGTGAGGAGGTAACCCACAAGAATCCATACTGCGTATCTATCAGAGAGGGATTTGTGTCTAGAATATGCAAAATACTTTGAAAAATAAACATAAAGAAGACAAACAACCCAAATGGAAATAAAGTATAGAACTGGGTAATAGGTTCCTCAAAGAAGAAGGGTAAATGGCCTGGAAAAAAATTAAAAAACTGATTAATGTCCTTAGCTGTCAGAGAAGTGCATATTAAAACCACTGGCGTTCCATTGCATCATAGTCAGAATGGCTGTGAAGAAGTCTGACAGCAAATATTAGGGAGCATATGGGGAAGGGTAAGTCTTTACTCACTGTGGGTGGGGTGCAAATTAATGCAGCTATAAAGAAAATCACTTTGGGGAGTCCTTAAAAGCTAGAGAACAGAACTACCACAGGGCCCAGCTACATCAATCCTGGGCACAGGCCTGGAAGACTTTCTACCCTACCACAGAGACACTTGCACAGCCACGGCACTGCAGCCAATCCACACTAGGTAAGAAATGGACTCAACCTACGCGTCCATCAGCTTATGCGGGGATAGGGAAGATGCCATGCGCACACAATGGGATATCACTCAGTTGTGACGAAAAGCGACATCGTTCAATTGGCAGGGAAATGGATGGAACTGCAAAACCCACATCGACTGAGGTCACCCGGGCTCCGAAAGCAAGCTATACAATGTCCTTTCTCACACACGGATCTTAGTTTTAACTCCTTTGTTTTGTATATTCAAACTGGAGTACACATGGAAGCCAGGAACCTGCCCTGTGGGAGGGAGGAGAGCAAAGTCCAGGTAAAGGAGAGTAGAGAGAGATGCTGGGGGTGGAAGCGTGGAGGAGGTGGGGACTAGGAAATGAGGTGCTGCAGAAGGGTGCACGAGAAAGCTGTGTGAACACCTGTGATTTTCCAACCAAGGGAAACTTTAATTCGAGGGGATGGTAGAGCATAGGTGACATGAGAAGAGATGGGGTACACCTGAGATAAGGGTCCAAGTGGGGGCTGCGGGGGTTTGGAGACAGGGAAAGGTAGGAAGTTAGCCAAAGCTAAGGATAAATGAAGGCCATGGAAATCCACCAGTTCATGAGCATATGTGTGCGTATAAAATACATATTCATATAAATATAATTTGCTAATCAGTATTTTAAACTTATTGCTATTGTTCATAATAGGTCCCTAAGCTCTCACCCATAGAAGGAGCTACTTGCAGTTGCTCGCTGCTGAAGGGTAGAGCTTTTCTTCTTTGCGTATGTGGCTGCAGGTAGGTTGCGCATGCTGTGGTGGACGACTGTATACCATGTGTACATGGGCAGCACCAGTGAAACTTGGGTTATTAATAAAAAAAGCACATAAAACTAGGATAGAGAAGGGGGTCACTGGGGGGGAGTTGGAGAGAGGCATTAATGGTGGATGGAGATGACCAGGATACATTGAATAAATATGAGACTTTCAAAGAATAAAAAATACTATTTTAAAAAGAAAAGAATGAAAAGAAACCAAAATTCCAATCAAATAATCCCCAAACAAAAAAATTTTGGCTATGTCATTTTGTCAAGAGAAGTCTCCAAACAAACAAACAAAACTATACCGGTTGTGTGGTTGTATGCGCTGTTACCCTGACGACCTTCCTTTTGGTCTCTTTTCTGTGTGTGCTCATGTGTGTCTTGGATTGTCTTGTTTCGTGGACAGGGTCTCTCACTAGAGATGGAGCTCACCTATTAGGTTAGATTGTCTGGCCAGTGTATCACAGAAATCTGTCCATCTGTACTTCTGCTGCACTGGGATTGCCAGGATGCATCAGTGCGCCCTGTCTTCTGTGGTCCTCCTGCAGGTGAACTGACTGAGCTGTCACCCAGTCTCTTTCCTTTCTTTTTCCCTTCAATTACTTGGTAGCCCAGAGGTGAAAGCAGAGCCTGTATTCAGTCTGTGATTTCTCAAGCTTGGGTGATCGCTCAGGATGGTTTCCTGCACGCCAGGGCTGTGAGCTCTGTCAGACCACTCGGTCCCAGGGTTGGTGGTCATCCATGTTACCTTGAGCTGGCATCTGGCTGTGCCGGGACAATATGAAGCCAGGTGTCTTAGCTCCCTCTTTATGGCCACCGAGGCTTCAGAAATTTTCCAGATGGCCCAAATCATCACACATTCTCCCCGTATATTGATTTATTGGTCTGTGAGGATGAATTTGGACAGAATTAGAGAAACATTTTCCCTGCCAAGGGTACTAGACACTGAATCTAGCTTCTTGGCTGCTTCATCCCCAGTCTCAAAACACAGCAGATGATTGGACCAATAAAATGCCAGGTGAAAAACTCCATTGGCCTGGAGAGAAATGCGTCCTGTGATTGTCTATTCCATGGAACCTGACAGAAACAGGCACACAGGGGCTGATGGACAAATACCCCCATTTCAGCTGCATAATTGTAGGCAGGGGCAGGATCAGATGGGCAGGAGCCATCACATAATTAGGGACACAGTTTGAAAGGCCAAACACGTATGTTCAAAAGAAGACACAGGACTGTAATCGAATACCTTCCTAATGCCTTAGAAAATTGAGTTTTGGGGGTACAGATTTTTCTTATTGAGGCAATTTAAAAAAATGACAGGCAGCATTTCTTCCAAGTAATTTATTATGTATCTGTTCATATTTAAGTTGCATATTCAGCAAACTTCACTGGCAGTCTTCCCCTGTGGCAGACAGTGTTCTACATCACAGGTGCTGATGAAGAAGGGGGGGATGCTGAGCCTGTTTTGAGAGGGTGGGGTTTGGGGACAGAGAAAAGGGTATAGGAAGGGTGCAGTCTGGGGACACAGAGGAAATGAAGGAAGGGTGAAGTCTGGGGACACAGAGGAAGAAAATATGGGGAGAGTGTGGTCTGGAAGCAGAGGAAAGGCCAGTGCAGGGAAGGTGCAGAGCGCGGGGGGCAGAGGAGAAAGCAACACAGTGCTGAGGGAAGCGAGAAGGGAGGAGAGGAGAGGATCTGAGCTGGGCTTGGGGGCTCCATGGTCATTCTGGAGCAGTGACAGCCAGCTGGAACTCCAGAGCAAAAGCTGGGAAGGTAACCCAACCTGTTCTGGGACTGACAGTTCATTACGGTGTCCATGTAGACATCACCCTGGGAGGAGACAGGGATGAGGCTGAAGGTGAAGATTATAAAGGACTTTTTAAAGTTAGGAGAGTGGGTTTGGATTGTTCTAAGGAGAAATTGTTATTAAGATCTGTGTCTTAGGAAGATTACTATGAATGAGGTAAAAAGGGTGGAATAAATAGGAAGCTGCATTCCCTTCCCTGGAGAGATACTAGTTTGAACTGTCCCATCCTCTACGTGAGTGACAGTGGAAACAGGAGTAGGGTGCAAGAGACCGAGATAGGGAGAAACGGTGGCCTGAGAGACGGCTCCCAGGATCAATGTTGGTTATTAGTGTGGGAAGGAGGAGGATAGGGACAACAGGAAGAAGGGGGAGAACAAGAGAGGAAGGCAGAAAGAGGGTGCGAGAGTGAGGAGGAGAAGACGAGGTTCCTTGTGAGGCTTGAGCCCCAGCACAGGGACTAGGAAAAGCCAACAGGGCACAGGGACTAGGAAAAGCCAACAGGGCACAGGGACTAGGAAAAGCCAACAGTGGCATAACATATTGGAAGAGGTGTGTCACTGGGGATGGGCTTTGAGTTTTCAAATAGCCCATGGCATTTCCAGTTCTATCTCTTTGACTCATGCATGTGGATTAAGATATGAGCTCCCCAGTGGCACGTTTGCCTGCGCCTTGCTCCCTAATGTGTTTAATTTGGGGGCTATGGTTCCAGACGGTTAGAATCCATAGCCCCCAAATTAAACACATTTTAAAATAAGTTGCCTTAGTCATGGCAAACCTTAGTCAAGCATACCACAGCATTAGAAAGTAACAAAGACAGGTAACCAGTCACTTTTTGATCAGATTTAAGACCCAATCCATAAGATGGAGTCCATCCATATGTGACCCTAACAAAGGGGCCAAGAATCTGAGACTATATAGGTCCTTTAATACTGCTCTTCTGTGAAAGGAAAATAGCAAAGTCTATCTAATCTTTAACTGCTTTATTTGCATTGCAGATGAGGTCGAGAGCAGGAATGGGAGGCATAATAACTAACATGTCTGCATTTTCCGCTTCTTCTCTACAGCATCTGTCTATGGTGACTTGGAGCGAAAGGCCTTGGGAGAATCTGGCCACAGTCACTTCTCCTGGGGATGAGCTGTGGGAAGCAGGCAGGAAGGACATTAGGGGGCTCTTGTAGTAAACAGGACCACACCTGTAGTGCAATGGAAATGGAGGAGAGGGAGAGACTGGATTTTATTTATTTATTTATCTTTTAGGTGAGAAAAATCAATTGGCAACAAACTGCCTGTCTCTTCCAAAGCAGTAGCACTGTTGGTCCCAAGCAGGCATATTTTAAAGGCCTTTCATGTATATTGACTTATTGATCTTTATAAACGACTTGTCTAAGTCACTAGGTGCTGGCATGGGACAGGGCTGGACCCACATCGAACCCCCACACTTGCTTCTTTCCTCCAGCATAGCTTTCTTTCACTTCACCGAGCCCTGACTTGGCAAATTGTCCTTGGCCGTAAGATCAGCCAAGGCCACCGCTTGGCAAACGTCTTGGTTGGAGGAGAAGCAGGACACAGCCCTTCAGTTGGTCTCTCACCACTTAGTTTACTGAGACAAACCAAGTTCATTCAATTTAGAGATACAAGGCCGCCCATCTTGTGCTCGATCTTTTTTCTATCAAGAAGGAAACTATGGCAGAGTACTGAAAGGACCTTTCATGTCTGAGGGAAGATCTAAAGGAAGGGGAGGAAAATAATGGAACAAGAGGTGACTGATTTTGTATGCAAGAGATGTACTGAAAATCTCTTTCTCTGTCTATGTACTTACTTAGCCATATATATATATATATNTATTTATATATAGCTATATCTATATCTCCACCCATTAGTACATAGCTTTCCAGTATTCTACTTAGCATTCTTACAAAAGGGTTGAGGTCAAAGAGGCCACTGGCTACATTCCTGCAAAGAGAATGGTTAAGAACATGCTTCTCATAGACCAGATTTGGACCACCCAAGAGCAGGGTGACCTGTAACTCTCTTTGGTTACACTCAGATCTTCCTGGAAGGACCAGCATTGGTGACTTTCTCACTGTAACTGACCTGGACATCCCCTGTAAGAATTTCTGAGAACCCCGTAAAAGCAGAACACGAGCACACGAGATTATGCTGAACATTTAAGAATGCCTCCTCAGTGCTGGGAGGCTGAGGCCCTTGTCCTCCCATCATTGTTGTGGATCTGCTCGGCAAGACTGTGAGCCATGGGGAGAGGCTCTCTTAAAAAGCTCTCCCAGCCCGAGACCTGCAGATGTGGAAAAGATTCTGTTATGGAGAATTGTCTATCTTGGTAATGACACAAATACTCTCCTGAAAGCCAAATCATCAAGGAGTATTTTCTTTTCTCTCTTGGAGACAGAGCTTGTGATTTGTTTTTTAGGCTGCTTAGAGGCTGAGGAACATTGCTGACTCAGGAGAAATGTAAAGGTCAATTGTACCCATGCCAGGCTGCTGTGACATCCGAATAATTAAAAGGCTGTTTGCAGGGATAATTGTAGCTTCACACTTGAACTAAGTGAAAATAAACCATAAACATGTTCCATTCCCATACAGGGAACTTCCCAGAATCTATTAACTCACCAGATATTGGGGGGATTAAAGATGATTTAAATTAAGGATTACCTAAATCTTCAAAAAGAGATGTGAGGGTTGAGCATGTGTTTCAGAAGATGTTGACTAGAAGCTTCTCGTTTCGGGACCTGGTAAAGATTCAGTCAGGACAAGACTGTCACTCTGCAGGCTTGGCTATTTGGGGTTCATGTCTATTTGAAATGGACATGAGGAAAGAGAGGAAGGGTTTAGGGAATTCATAAAAGAACTGACTGAAATGCTACAACATGTACAGAGACAGAAGGGCAATGTCGTGGAAAGAGGGAGTCATTTTATTGTGGCTCCCTGGGAGGGGTAAGGAGGGAAATCATAAGCTTCATCAAAACTTTCAAAGAGTCTATAAAAGACACAATGCAACAGCTCAATGAAATTAAAGAGAAAGAGGCTAAGGAGATTACATGCCCAAGTGATACCCAGGAAAAGTACAAGCAGAAGACTGATGGGAATGATGAAGACAATGTAGAGTGAGAATAGAATTCAAGAAGGAGATAGAAACATTGAAGATGATCAATCCAAGATAAAGATGGAACTGAAAAACCCAGTATTTCAACTAAAAAACTCAACAGAAAACCTTACAAGTAGAATGAGTCAGGCAGAGGATAAAAATTGACTGGGAGGTGTTGAAGATAAAGTAAAGGATCTAGACCAAATAAGCAAGGAACAATAATTTTTTAACAAATACAGGAAAGGAACACACAGGAAATGCAGCACACCATGAGAAAACCAAATCTTTGAATTATAAGCATAGCTGAGGGAGAAGAATCCCAAGTTCATGGCATAGACCAGATCTTCATCAACATCATAGAAGAAAACTTCCCCAGACTAAGGAATGTGTGTGTGTGTGTGTGTGTGTGTGTGTGTGTGTGTGTGTGTGTGTGTGATACTAGAAGCACATGGAACATAAATTATACAGGGCCAGAGAAGAAAATCCCTATGGCTCAGCACAATTCAAAAGCTAAGTATACATAAAAAGAAAAGTATATTGAAAGTGCAGGAAAGAAAACACAATAACACATAAGGGGGATCCCATAAGAATACCAGCTAATTTCTTAATGGAAACTTTGAAAGCCAGGAGAGCCTGGAGCATTGCATTCCAAATCCTAAAATCATGATGGTCAACCTAGACTAATATACTTAGCAAAACTATCTGCCATAGTTGAATAAGAAAGAAAGCTCTTTACAACTTAAATAGCCTAAAACATTATGCCACAGAAATCAAACCTAAATAAAATACAAGAAAAATAAGCATAGCAGGTAGAGTGTTTAAGAATTACAAAGCCTTTTAAAGTCTAGTTTCTTGAGTTCTTTATATATTTTGGAGATCAGACCT
>LOEQ01001017.1:255421-271941 GCA_001685075.1 Bramus lutescens | reverse complement strand
CTCTCTCTCTCTCTCTCTCTCTCTCTCTGTCTCTCTCTCTCTGTGTGTGTGTGTTTGTGTGTGTGTGTGTGAATGCACACATGTTTACAGGTGCATGTGTGGACATGTATATGCATTCATGCTTATGCATGTATAAGTTAGAGAATAGCCTTAGGTTATCATTCCTCAGGCACCATTTAACTGTTTTTTTCTCTGTTATTTAATTAAATTAATTAATTTAATTCTTGGTCTCTCGTTGGCCTGTAGCATTCTAGGTAAGTTAGCTGGCTGACAGTGAATCTGGACTCGGATCCTGTTTCTACCCTACCCACCCCCCAGTCCTGGGACTAAAATCTTGTGTCACTGCATCTGGATTAGAACTCAGGGCTTCACATCTGCGAGGAAAGTGTATTACTGGTTGCGCCATCCCAGCACTCAGCCTTCTGTAGAAATGGCACCACTCACGGTGGCCCTTATGAACAGCTACACAGCTCTAGAGGCCAGGAGGTCCATGACGACACAGCAGCTCCCTTGGGGTCTTGTATAGGACACTGATGCCCTTAATGAAGTGTCAAGTCTTCCTGTCCTAGCTACCTCCCAAAGGCCTCTCTTCCTGATACCAGCCCAAGGAGGAATTAGGTTTGAACATACATACACATTCACCCCAGGGTAGCCACCAAGAGACTGAGATTAGTATTAACTCTTTCACTGCCTGTGTTTTTATAATTCTGCGTATGGTACCGTTTTTCAATTCTGTATAGGGTGCTGACTGGAACATTAGCCTGAAATTGAAGTTACCCTGAGGGCATGCCCTTTGCAACAGACACAAAACTGCAGCAGTAAAAGCGGGTTCCCGATCCAGACCCAGAGGACCAGACAGATGCCAGGTGGCCACACAAAGGTCTGTGCTCACTGTCTTGGGAATCAACCAGGTCAAGTGGAAAACAGGTGAGAAATGAGAGTATAGTCAGAAGAGTTCCAATCCAGAAGGGAAGAAGACATCACTTCTGTGCTATGCGTGCCCTTGCCATCTTCAGTACTGAAATGAGCCAGGGATGGAAAAGGGGAGAAAGAGATACACCAGGCCAGGCAGGGGACTGCAGGAAGCAGAGTGACCCCATGGATGGCTGCTGTTTCCTATGTCATCCTGGTGCATGAGTGTTTCAAAACCTTTACCATGCCACATCGTTTCTGAGGGGCAGGAACTTGGGAGTAGCTACCTGGAGGGTTCTGGCTCAGGATGGGATGTCTCATGAAGCTGGGATTAAGCCGTTGACTGGGGTCACAATCATTCAACTCTCCAAGGGTCTGGAGGACCTACTCACAAGATCTACCTCTGTAGCATGGGTAGGAGCCCTAGTCCCTGGCTGGTTGTTGGTAGAGTTGTAGCGTCTCACTACATGGGCTAACATAGTGAAGTGGCAGTTGGGTTTCCCACAGATGGAGTTCTTGGACAGAAAGTAGGGAGGAGGTCATGGTTCACTCTGTTGGGGAATACTATTATCAGGTGTGTGGCTTTTGTTTATGCTGCATTTGTTTAACTCTGTGAAGCTGCGTTACTGTGCCTGTCTAAAACACTGGATGGTCCTAACAAAGAGATGAGCAGCCAATAGCAAGGCAGAAGCAAGGATAGGTGGGGCTGGCAGACAGAGAATAAACAGAAGACCTGAGAACAAGGAGAGGAGGACATCAGGGCCTAGTCACCCAGCTACACAGCCAGTCACAGAGTAAGAAGTAAAGAAAAGTATGCATAAATAGAAAAAGATAAGAGCCCAGAGGCAAAAGGTAGTTGGGATAATTTAAGAAAAGCTGGCTAGAAACAAGCCAAGCTAAGGCCGGGCATTCATAACTAAGAATAAGCCTCCATGTGTGATTTATTTGAGAGCTGGGTGGTGGGCCCCTCAAAAAGCCAAAAGAGTAAAAACATACAACAGTGTTCCATGATGTGAGCTTCAAGGTCATGTCTACAGTTTCTACAATTTTAGAAGTGAGTTACTAAGTCTGCTCACACTAAAGAGGAACTAAGTGACACATTTATAGAGCCATGGACACCCTAAATAGCCGCAAGCATCTAAGAGATGCTCCAAGAGAACAGGATTATGGGGCTGGAGGAGTTTAGGGGTCTAGAATGTCAATGGTAGAATGCATTGCTCCGAACTCACTAGCCTAATGAGTTTCAGATGTCATTGGCTGTCCCAGCCTCTAATAGCATCCTTTCCTTTGCCTGGACATCATTTTCCCTTATTCACATATTTTATTATTTCTTTTCAAAAATTCTTGAGGGTAACAATGGGTCTGCAACAACATGATGGAAATATGTAAACTACACATAGCAATGACATTTGAGCTCTGTGGAACATGCCCTAATTCCAGGGACAAAACTTTTTGTGACTTAGAATTTGGAATCTGTCATAAGCTCTCTAGACAAGAGGAGACACCGAAACTCTAAGAGGGACAGGCTGTGGATTTGCTCACTTAGTGACGAACATAGCATGTGTGAGCCCCAATTCTCCCTAGATTCTGAGCAGCACCAAGAGCAGGGAGTGAGGTGTGGTCAGGTCAAGGCTGATGTGGATTTGGCTGTGTGAATAACTGGGACATAGGGTAAGCCAGCCTGGACTAGCTTTAACCCATACTGACCTGTGGTTCTTTACCCTGTTCCTCCCTAAGGGAAGGGATGGCCCTACTCAATTTCCTGGTGCTTCTGCTCACATTTAAACATGTTTGATGAATTTTTTTCTACTCTAAATGATTCCCAAAGTGGAAGAGGCACCTAACTAGCTAAGCACAACACCAGATGTTGTTCGGCTATCTCCCTGCCTGCCGATGACGAAGAAGGAGGTATTTTTGGTTCCCAGCTGAGGAGTGCTGACTGCCCAGGTGCAGAGTGATTCTCTCCAGGGACCTCTGCTCCTAGGAGGCTGCTTCAGGCCTTCCAGAGCCCCTGGGGCAACTTCTCTGCACCTCCTTCCTGTGCCTCTCTGTGCTTCCATCCTTGGTACCCACTGCAGCTAACAGCAGTTATGAGGATGGTTGTGCAGAAATCCAGAAGGGAGTGTGGAGGGAGGGCCTCTTCCTTTCACAAGGTGGAAGATGCATATTTTTTCTTATATCCCAGAAGAAAAATACCAGTTCTTTGTTTGAGAATTATTATACTTTGGATAGAAGTGGATTTGCGTTTTTCTTTTCTTCAGGAGAATGTAGGAGATGGAGGGGAAAAGTCTCCCCCATAAGAAGCATTGCCAGAAGTAGTTCAAGGTGACCTCAAACAGTGCTAGCTGTTGAACATTAACAGGTTTCTAGGTCATTTACATAGGCAATAAATGTGTGTCTGCTTTTTGGTGTGTTTTTTTTCTAGTGATAGGGCATTTTATCTTAAAAATGAGCTAAATTACAGGTTTAAGTCTTGGTACAAGGAAAAGTGAGTTTATCCAATGCAAATATAAAATATGCCCAGTGCTACATCATGGAGTGATTGGTTGGCACTTCCTGTGCTATTGTAAGTATGTCACCTATATGAAGGTAGAGACAACCACAGTGGACAATCCATCACAGTCCTTCAGTGGCCATGAGTCATGGAAGAATGATGCCAAAACGAAGCTACTCTTAGAGTAGAAGAGTATAAAGTGTTTGACACTTTATATCTAACAGGAAAGGGACAGAAAGAAGTATTACCCACATGGTGATCAAAACCCAACCAGCCTTTCACTCAGCATATGCTAAAGACCAGGAATTGTTCCAGAAGATATCGGGAAACTGTGCTCTACTTTACTTTCTGGTGCTGTGATAAACAAAATGACTAAAACGCTATAGAAAGAGGAGGGTTTATTTCATCTTATGATTCTAAGTGACCAGTCCATCACTGAGGGAAGTCAGGGCAGGAACTCAAGGCAGGAGCTTGAAGCAGAAAAAGAGCAGGACTGGTTGCTGGTTTGCTTCTTGGCTCATGCTCAGTTAACTTTCATATACTACACAGACTCACCTGCCTAGGGATGGTACTGCCCGCAGTGGGATAGGCCCTGTCATACCAACCACCAATCAAGACAATCTCTTATAGATATGACCATAGGTCAACCTCATCTGGACAAGTCTTCAATTGAGGTTCCCTGTGCCTGGGTGACTCTAAGTTGCATTAAGTTGACAATGAAGAACGTAAGTATGGATCCAAGTCAATGGAGCAGCACTGAGCATAGTTTCTATTTCACGTAGACACAACCAAGAGAAAGCTCTCTCTCTCATGGAAGGCACACTTTTAAGTTAAAAGATAACTGGCAGTCAAAATTATACAGGACAGACCCAGTGATGAATGTGAAGTAGGGATTATCCCTGGTGATGCAACAGTTAATGGGATCTGCATGGCTAATCTGGGGGACTGCCACCTTGGCTACAGTGAGAGTAACATGAAGGACCCCACTGCATGAGGACCTGGGAGAAGAATGTGCCCACAGAAAAAGAAAGTTGAAGTATGGGTAATGAGTTTGGTGTGTTTGAGCTCAGGGATGGGACAGAAGGCAGATGATAGGATGCAGGAGGTGAAGAACCAGGTAGAGAGGAACCTGGTGGGGAGCAACCAGGTGGAGGCGGACCAGGTTGAAAGGCATGGAGTTTCTTTCTTAATCATGTGTATGCATATGTGTCTGTGTGGGAGCTGTGTTTAGACAAGTGCAGGTGCTTGTGGAGGCCAGAAGAGGGCATCAAATCCCCTGGAGCTGGAGTTATAGGCAGGTGTGAGCTATCTAATGTGGGTGCTGGAAATTGAACTTGGGTTCTCTACAAGCGCAGTACATACATGGTCTTAACTACTGACCCACATATTCTGGCCCTCTTCATCTGGATCTTACTTGTAGTTAGAACTGCCTTTGAAAAAATAATCAGCAGCACTAGTTTGCCTTTTATTTATTTTCCTTTACCTTTTATTTTTGACAATTTCATACCCATGTAAAAGGGCTGTGATCATATTCTCAACTCCCATTAGCCCCCTTACCTCTCCCGGTCTAGCAGACCTTATTCTCAATTAGTCTTTCAGGAAACCTTTTCTCTTGAGACTGGGTCCTATATAGTGTCCAGTGTGCTATATAGTTGAGGAGGATCTTGAACCCTGGATTCTCCTGCCTCTACCTCCTGAGTACTAAAATTATGGGTATATAAGCATTTGGTTTATGCAGTACTGGAAATAGAGCCCAGGGCCTCCTGAATGTAAGGCAGACACAGTCTACCAACTGATATACTCAGTTTCCTTTAAGAATCTTACATCTGGGGCCAGTGAGACGATTCAGTGGGTAAAGGCACCTACCATCAAACCTGATGACCTGAGTTCAATCCCAGGTCCCACAGGGTGGAAGGAGAGAAATAAATGACTCCAGCAAGCTGTCCTGTGACCTCCGCATTTGCATGTGCATGCACACACACTAAATAAAAATGTGACTAAGAATCTTACATCTCACGGTAAGACTCTCTCTGGTTAGCAATATGACAGGCTAGAAAATGCAGATAAGACAATAGAATAAAATGATTCACTTCCAAGTGCCGCTATCCAAGAATAAATACTGCGAACATTTGGGCACACAAGCTCTGCTGCACTTTGGGCATTCCTCCAAGATCTGTGTGCTGAATTCCCTTCCAAGGCGGCAGTTTTAGGAGATGGGGAGTCTAGGAAGGGGTGAGGTGGTGTCTTCTGCCATGAATATAGCGAATACTCTTAAGAAAGGGTGACACGTGGAAATGAAAAGTTCACAGATGCATAAAGCCTTAGAGGCATGATTTGCCATCAGCTTAGTGTAAACACTCCCCCTTTTTTTCTCCACAAGATTCATCCCTCTGGTACCCACTCTCTCTTCTCAGGCCCTAAGAAGGCTTCTCAGCACCAGGCTGGAGAAAGTTGCTCACTTTTCTGACTAACTGGGGATCCAGTACCTAACCCTCTTTTCATTTTAAGGCATTAACGTTTTGGGTTTTGGAATGGAAGAAATCCAAGCCCCATCTCATAGATGGCATGGAACTGCATGCAGCAGAAGGTCCTCTGCCCCCATGGGGTGCTCATGCAGTTGTTTAAGGCTGGAGTCTTTGTTTTTAGCCCCCAGTTCAGCAGCCAGTACTTGTAGACAGCCAGGAACAGATGTTAAATGAGTATGTACAACAGTAACCTAGAGACTCCTGAGATCTGTGGTTCAGAACTGCGGAGGTCTAGACTAGTTATGGGCATGAGGAGGTCCTGCAGCTGTTAGGGATGCACTGGAACCAAGGACCCAGAAGAGACAGGAAAGTAGAAAATAGGAGACACAGCTTGATGGGATGAGGTGCGGATTGTTGAGAGATGGATGGAAATGAGGAAAATCAACACCAGGCAGCATGGAAATTATCTGTTGCATCATTTCATTAGAAGAAAGAGCCTGTTAATAATTAGTAGCTTCCAAGCTAGAAATGGGTTTTCTTGAAAAAGAGGGAGGTTGCCCCTAATTGTATTTGTCAAGGTAGAAACAGGAGTAATTTGTCAAGAGTTAAAAAAAATGTTTTCCTTGTAGGATAGAAGAGTTTTTAAATTATGACCCAAACTCAGATTAATTTCAATGAATATGTACCTATGTACATTTTCCTTGTCAATCAGTTCCACCTTGGAGTCTTTTGGGTTTAAATTCATTTTCTTTCTCATCATAAATGAGACCAAATGCTAATGTCTTTTGTGACCCAAGATTCTATGAGTCTAAATAGCAGTCTGAGAGGCTACTGCTGTGTGCCACACACAGTAGGAGCTCACTAGATAGATTTAAATTACCTCTTAAAACTGAAAAGCTTACATTTAAGGTAATTTCAGCTACAGGCTCCATGCATTTGAGCAACCTGATTGAACTCAGCCAGTCTTGACTAACTACATCAGTGGCTCCTGCTCAGAGCACTAAAATATTCATTAACTTTTTTTTAAATTAGAGAAGTCGAAAATTAAAGAGGGAATTTGAGTGATTTTGGTGTGGGGAGATAAAAGTGTGCTCTTACTGGGTTTCTGAACGCTATGATTCATGGCTGAGATGATTTCCCAGAACAGAACCGGGTAACATTAAAGTGCAAATAGGATTTTCCTGCACCCTGAGTATAGCGTTACCAGAAGACCACCCTTAACATAATCATTTCATCTGAATTCTAGGGGTGGGTAGGCTACATAAGTGACGCATATTCCAAGAGCGCCTGCGGTTCTCAAGATTGAAACCACCAGTGGCAACAGAGGTGTTAACAGGATCATGCTTGAGTCTGTGAAAAAGCTCCATTTTCAAACAGCAGTTTATGGAAGCGCTGATGATCACCCAACATCTATGAGCCACCCGGCCAGTCCTGCCAGGAGGGAAACAGGTAAAAGAACCTGCAAGAACTGCTTTTCATTCCTTTCGTCTTCCATATTTCTACCCTCCCTTTCTACTAGAACACCAAATAATTAGACATCGGTGTTCAAATAAAGTTTTTTTTAACTCATTAACAATATTTGGACACTTAGTACTAAGAATTAATGGTGCTGGGTAAGATAGGTCATCCATTAGACAAATCCATGGAACCCAGGCTAGCCTCAGAGTGCTTTCTGATCTAGGCATCTGACTCACATCGCCAACTGATCACAGACAGCAGAAGAGCAGACACTTCCTGATATCCTCGTGGGGAATCAAAGGCTCCCTGGCCACACTCTCATCTCAACAACCGTCCTCATGTTTTTCTCACACCCACAGTTCCGTTTCACCTGCACGTCTCTGTGGTTTGAGCTTTCTTGGATGCCACCCTCAGAAACTTGCAATAGAGAATTCTTGTTTTCAGGGTTACCTCTACTGCGGCTTTTGCTCTTTCAAACTCCTCTTCTAAGGAATGGTTCCTGGAGAGCAGAGCACTCCCCCAGCGATGCTCTTTAGTGAGCCGAGCCTGCAATAAACCAGACAGGTGATGTATTATTGGTATCATGTGCCACTAAAACAAGCAGTTTTCTTTTTCTCACCTTGCTTCCCTAGAGTTCCAAAGGATTTCATGTGTATGTGCACACTTGGATGAGTGTGTGTGTGCACGTGAGGACATAAGTTAACCTGTAGCATCATTCCTTAGGCATTATCCATTTTATTGTTTGAGACAGACTCTCTTACAGGGATCTAGGGCTCTCTTAGCCTCCTCTTTCTGGCCAGCGATCTCCCAGAAAGCTCTTTTCTCCTCATCCCCAGTGCTGAGATTACAAGTATGCACCACTAGGCCTGACTTTTCACAAGAGTGCTGGGGATTGAACTCAGCAAGCATTTTATTGACTGAACAATTTCCTTCGTGCCTTGAAAAGTGTTTTCAAAGTATTGTTTTCAGGCATGAGGTCTTATGATCTTGGATGGTGTCAAATGTGTGTGTGTGTGTGTCTGCATATGGATTCTTTGAGCAATAGTCTCAGGTCCGGTGTGAATTTTGAGCCACTGTGGTAGAGAACAGCTTCCTAATCACTGTCCAGGAGGCTGAGAAGAAATCCAGTACTTCTTATACAAAGCAAGCTGGAATTGCTTGATTTCTTTCTACTATACTAAAGAATTTTCTAGCAAGTCTGCTTGGCTCTGTATGAGTGTTCTAGTGCAGCCAAACATGTGCTTTCACAAGGTTTAACACAGAAGAAATCTAGACACTCAATGTTCTGGAGGCTATTAGTTCATGGCCGCAGTGGCGGCAGAATTGCTCTCTCTGTGCGCTCTGGGGAGGTCTGCTCCAGGCCCCTTTCCTGCATGGGGCTGCATGTGGCTATGGTCATGGTATCCTCCCCGTCCTGTCCTTTCTGCTTTGCTCTTACAAGGTGCCTGGGACTGCAGTCAGGGATTTTCCACACCACATGAAACTTTGCTTCTCCCCAGATCACCCATCTATCCCTGTCTTCCATGTGCACAACGACAGTCACAGATTCTAGGGCTATGACAACTTAGCTTTTTTGAAGACTCCATTCACTACTACACTCTATGACACTCTTGGAGCACAGTATATTTTATAAACAAGGATATGCAAATACATGTGCTGGGAAGATGTCTCAGAATGTAAGAGTACACTGCTCTTATAGAAAACTTGAATTTGATCCCCAGCATCCCTCACCAGGCAGTTCAGAACAGCTTGTAACTCCCATTCCAGGGAGATTTGACACCTTTGTCATCCTAAGTACCTGAACTCATGTACACATACAGGCATGTAGACAAACACACATACACACAATTAAAAATAAATGAATAAGCCCGGCGGTGGTAAAACATGCCTTTAATCCCAGAACTTGGGAGGCAGAGGCACGTGGATCTTCATTTTGAGGTTAGCTAGCCTGGTCTACAGAGCAAGTTCCAGGATAGCCAAGGTTACACAGAGAAACCTTGTCTTGAAAAACCAAAAGGAAAAAAAAGAATAATACAATTAAAAATATAAAAATGCAGGTGGTTTACAATTTTTTAAGATACTAGGCAGTTGGGATCCTGTTGCCTGGGAGAGAATCTAACAGTGAAGGCCACTTGGGCAGCTCACAAAAGGCTAAATAGTCTTGTGTGTAACTTGGTGAATCGCCTGACATTTCTGTCCTAACCAGCTTTGGGAGCGCTGCTCAGGACTGCCAACTCCTTCATCTTTCTACTGGTCCCTTCCCTGACAAAACCTTTATAATGTAGACACATGGCAAGAAATGAATGATTGATTTTATTTTACAATGTTATTTATTTATGTACTAGCAAGTAATTTGAGGGCTCAGGGGTTGGTAAAATAATGATTGTTAAATGTCCACACCACACAAAGAAGTCTACAGATTCAAGGCAACTCCTTAAAATTCCATCGATATCCAAATGTAAATATTTTCAAAATACTAAGTTGTATTGCACAAGGAAAGACCATGTCCTAATTTGCTTTTGGTTGCTGTGATAAAACACTGATTAAAACCAATTTGGGGAGGAAAGGGTTTGTTACATCTTAGAGGTTTCAGGCCATCATCAAGAGAAGTCAGGGCAGGAACTCAAGGCAGAAACCTGGAGGCAGGAACTGAAGCAGAGGCCATGGAGGAACACTTCTTTCTGGTTTGCTGTATAAGTGTATAAGAAAATACTGCTTTCTTATACAACCCAGGACCACCTGCCAAGGGATGGCAGCACCCACAGTGGGCTGGATCCTTTGACATCAATCACTAATCTTGAACATGCTTCATGAGCTTACCTACAAGACAATCTGATGGAGGCAATTCCTCCATGAGGGTCCCTTTTCTCAGATGACCAGTTTTGGAAACATAAGGAATGCCAATGAGTGACTAGCAAGAAAACAGCCCTGTTGAAAATGGCCAAAGACCATGAGGATATAGCTCCTGGAAGAAGAAATGTAAATTACCAACAGGCTTATAAAAAGTAGTTGCCTCAATTAAACAGAGAGGAAATGACAATCAAAACCACAGTTGGCATCATCTCATGTGGGTTAGGCTGTTGCCCAAAAGGTCAAAGAATATTGGAAGAGATGGAGGAAAAAGTAGGCTTTTATGCACTATTGGTAGAAAGGTAGACTTGCATTATTGTGAAAACAGCTTAGAGTGCCTGCAGAAAATCAAATCTACCATGTGGTGCCAAGGGAACAAGACCATCATTGCAGTCATTTTAGGTGTTATTTCAAAAATAAACCAAAGGGTATGAGGTAATGTGTATAGTAATCAGAATAAGCCAACTTGCCATGCACACCTCTTTCAAAACATTGCATGTGATAAACATATACTCTTATTGGTCAAATAAGGCATAATAATAAAGAGATACATCATGAATGACCTATGAGTGCCATTAGAAAAAAAAAGGACTGAGATTGTTGTCTGAGGCAGTGTTTAATCATCAGGAATTTTGCATGGTGAAACAGGCTCCATTTTGCTGGGAAGCATGATCTAACAGGAGTCTATTAGCATCCCTGGCCTCTCTATCTATTAATGTTTCAGCTGCATTATAGACCATAGGCTGCGAAGGGCACCACATGTCAGGAGCCCAGGTTTCCAGGCCAGCTTGCCTTTCCCACCTAACAAAGCAAGCACAGATGGAGCCTTGTGTGCAAATGACATTTTATTCTGATGGCACAATCACTATTTAGGGATTTCTCACACCATTTGAAAGGCTTCAAGTTATTACTAAGATAAGTGTTATCTAACTTACCATTTTTAAATTTCTTGGCCCAAGGAAGCGTAAGTTAAATGTTATGGAGTATAAATAGTAGTTGATATGGAGTTGAAAATGTTGATACTTTTCCATGCTTTAGTGCTGTACTGAAACATGCTGGTTAAGAGCTGAGCATAGGGGGCTGAGAAATGGCCCAATGGTTAAGAGCTCTTGTTGTCTTTTCAGAGGACCTGGGTTCAATTCCCAGCACCCACTTGATGACTCATAGTGATCTATAGCTCCAGTTCCAGGTTATCTGATATCCTCTTCTGACTTTCTTGGGCAGCAGGCACACATGTGACACATAGACACACATGTAGGCAAAGCACTCAAATACACAAAATAAAAAAAAACAAGTAGAAGGAACTGAGTACCACATGCAGATGATAACACACATGGGTAAAATAGCCTTCCTTGAAGCTAAGACATTAAAAAATATCTAACTTAGGGAAAACTTGTGACTTGGGAAAACAAATGGGCCTTGTGGACTGTTGGTATTGCTTGACAATTTGATAGAGGTATGATAAACAACGGTTGCACCCATCAGTTTGGCTGGTATTCATCTTTATAGCATAGCTTGGCCATTTGTCCTTCTCCAATACAAGGGAGCACAGAAATATCCAGAAGGCCTTTTAAAATTCAGGTCGCTGTGCCCTGACCCCAGGGTCCCTGGTTCAGTAAGTCTTGTGAGGAGTTTCAAATCTGCATCTCCATAAACCCCCAAGTGCCTCTGACAGTGCCAGCTCAGGACCACGAAGAGAATCCAGGATCCACATGCATATTGTACGTATGTGGGTAAATCTCAAGTCCATAAGCATGTGCTAAGCATGTATGGCATTTACTGTCAACTTGACACACTTGGAATCACCAGGTGGCTTAGTTACTCTTCTCTGTGTGCTAAAACACCATGACTGAAAAATAGCCCAGGGAGGAAAGGGTCTGTTTCATACCAAGACTCTCAGGTCACACTCCCATCGCTGAGGGGAGTCAGGGCAGGAACTCAAGGCAGGGACCTGGAGGCAGGAACTGAAGAAGAAGCCAAGGAGGAACACTGCTTATTGACTCTCCTTTGCTTGCTCAGTCTGCTTTCTCATACAAGGTAAAACCACCTGCCCAAAGGTGGCACAGCCTACAGTGGCCTGGGTGCTCCCACGTCAATCATGAAGTAATCAAGAGAATACCCTACAGGTCTGCCTACAAGCAATATGATGGGAGCATTTTCTCAATTGAAATTTCTCTTCTCAGATAATTCTAGCTTATGTAAGCTAACAAAAAACCAAACAAGCAAACAAAAACAGCCAAGACACTTGGGAAGGAGAGTCTTACTGAGGAATTATCCATATCAGGTTGGTCTGGGGGTTTCTGGGGGTTATTTTAATGTTAAATGATGTAGAAAGACCCAGTCCGTTATGGGCAGCATCACCACCTCGGTAGGGGTATGAGAGCAGCATGAAAGGAGGAAGCTAGCTGTCAGTAAGCGTGTAGGTAAGGAAGGATGCATTCATTTTGTTCTTTCTGATCTTAACTCTGGACACGACGTGACTTGCTGCTTCAAGTTGCTGTTCTGACTTCCCTCAATGATGGACCACAACTGGGAATTGTAAACCAAGTAAATCGCTTTCTCCACAAAGTTGCTCATTGTGAGATATTTTATCACGGCAGCAGAAATAAAATTAGAACACGCTCACGTTAGAAAGTAATACAATGACTGCTTGACCTTGGGTGCAGTGTGACGTGAAAGGCAAGCAGTCTAAAGCCAAATCCTAGTTTATTACCTTAGACAAAGACCTGAATTTCTAAATTCTCATCTGCAGTCTATATTTAGTCAGAGTCCCTGTAAGAATTGAGTAGTATTGTTCACATAAATACAAATACATAATACACAGCAAATCTTCTGTCAAACCTAGCTTATGTTATCATTTAGTTAGTGCTTTCACTAAGTTTTGTGTTTATAGCACTTTTGTGTGATAGTTAATGGAGACAGCATGGATTCTCAGACCATTTGAACACCAGACTCACTGAAACGATCAAAGGCTTTTGATTCTTAGTGGACATTTGTCATGCAGGATGCAAGCCCAAAAGGTGTACATTGTGTGCAAGGGAACATTCCTTGCCTCCTCAGAGTGTGGCAGAACATGGTCACCGTATCCATTCTGCTGTGAAATTCCATGCCAAACATCAAGGTGAGAAAGCGCTGATTTTGAAAAGAGACGGCCAGTGTATTCTCAGACACACCAAGAAACAAGCACCGAAACCACTTAAACACGATCCAGAGAAAGGCCTGTGTGATTCTGTTTTAACTGTTCTCAAGAGTCTACTTCTGCTGTTAAATCTGGTATTGTTTCCCCCTCTGGTTAGGGTCTCTGATTTACTTATGATAAATACTTGTTGAGAATTCCCTCCTGTGCCGATTTCTCATGTTGAAAATGATGTTGCAGGTTTCTGTCCTTCTTTCCCTCACTTCTTTGTTCTATCCCATCCTTGCTTCCTTCCTTCCCAGTGCTCATTATTACGTGGCATCAAGATGAAGAAGATTAGATACAACCTCTCGACTATCCCCCAATAGACAGAACAATGAGTATTTAAAGAGCATTGGATTGAATTATTTTCCGGAGACACAGAGGTCTAATGCTTCTTTGAGCACGTGCCTAATCTACGTTGTCAGTATATATTCATTGTACAAAAGAGTAGGATTCATTCTGCTCCTCAGGCACAGGCCACACTCATCCCAGCTGACTGTCCACCCTAAACCATCCCTGTCCCCAATCCAGCAGACTTTCAGGTGCAGGTCACACTGTTGTGGAATATTAGTTGGAGATGTGTTACATTCATTTATGCTGTGGAATATTTGTTCAATGATGCAAAGATATGTTGCATTCTTTTCTGTTGCATTTGTTTAACTCTGTGAAGCTGTGTTACTTTGCCTGCCTAAAATACCTGATTGGTCTAATAAAGAGCTGAATGGCCAATAACTAGGCAGGAGAGAGAAACAGATGGGGATGGTGGGCAGAGAATAAATAGGAGAAATCTAGAGAAGGGGGAGGAGGGAAAAAAGGAGATGGAGAGGAAGATGTCAGGGGCCACCCAGCCACAAATCAGCCATGGAGTAGGAAGGAAAGAAAGATATACAGAGTAAAGAAAAGTAAAATACCAGAGGCAAAAGATATATAGGCTAATTTAAGAAAAGCTGTCTAGAAACAAGCCAAGCCAGGGAAGGGCATTTACAGGTGTCTATGGAGTCCAGAGACCCACAGCTAGAGTTACAGAGTGTTGGGAACCAAACAGATCCTCTTCAAGAGCAGTGCACACTTTGAACTGCTGAGCATCTCTTCAGTGCCTAGATCATCTGATCTTATTCCCCACCCCCTTATTGCTTGATCCTGTCTCTCACCACCCACACATCACCAGCCTCCTATCTCTTCTCAAATAGTCCCCGCCTTCTTTCAAATGTTTTTCCTTAAGTCTAGATTCTACACACAAGAGACACATCTTTTTGAGCCTGGCTTATCTCACTTAACGTGATTTTCCTCAAAGGATCCATGGTCCCTTTCCTGAGCAGCTTGATGACACTCTCTGGTACATATGCACCACATTTTCTCACTTGTGCTCTGGAGATCTGGGGAAGTCCATAACTTGGCTACACTGACTAGTCATTCAATAACATGTATGTGCAGGATCTCTGTGGTATGACACTTGGATTCCTCTAAATGAATCTTATAACTTAACCCATGTGTCCCACTAACTGCCTCACTTATGGCTGTGAAGACAGCAGACACCCAAGTGTATTTGTTGAACTGAGTTGGGAGCCAGCAGCTTTTCTAAAAATAAGGTGACAAATTTGGGAGGAGAATTAGTTGTATGAAAATTCTAATTGTCTTATGAATTTTCTATAAGAAAGTAACAGATATTCTTGAACATTTTTCAACTCATGTCAACCTAACAGAATTAAATAATAATTGAGCTTTGAGATAATAAGAGTAACAATGGCTTATGAGTTCTTCAGGCGAGCAGCACGTGGTGGCTGATACTAGGGGATCTTCTGGGGTTGGGAACAACGGTCACAGATTTTAACAGGTATAACTTGAATCCTGACTTTTCTCCTCCTTAGATATGCAACTTTTGGGAAACAACTTTTATTTTTTAATGTGAAATGGAGATCATATGAAAACTGAAGTAAGCAGTAGGCATTGCACACTTTACATGAGAAACTCTGAAGGCAGTGATGACCCATGACAAAGCTCCGCATGGCTGGAGTAAGTCAGCTGCCAGCTGTGTGAAGATGACCCACATCTGGAGTGCCTGCTTCAGCTCTTGCCAGTGAAGCTGAGGCTTGAGCCCATGGTGGAGCCTCCAGTGTGCAAGTAGGGAGGGAGCTGTCTGGACAACATCTGCTGAAGAAGCTGCATTCTCTTCCTTTGCCTCACCCAGAGATACTGAACCCAGATGGGAAAAGGCAATTTTATAGCCTTTCCTTCTGTGTTTTATTCAGATCTTCAAATGCTTTAAAATAACTTTTCAAATTGTATGATCTCTATAAGCAGTTACGTTTATGGAATGGCAATGATATAGTTTCTGTCAAGTGTCAAGAATCAGTGTCCTTGAGTACAAAGCAACCATGTAACTCACTGCGATCACTCACTTCTCTGAGTTTTCTATTCAGGTCACCATTTGAGACTACACCATACTCTCTCTCTCTTTCCCACCTTGAAAAGAAAATGAGAAAACTAAGTTTCCATGTTATGTGTTCCCCATTTTCTTTGTGATTTGTAAATGAGTTTTGTAAATAGCCCCCCACCTGTTGAGTCACTGCCTGGGATAATTTATGTTGGCTTGAGGGAGAGGAAACCATTTCCCTGGTTTTCCTGTGAGCCATCTGGGTGAGCCAGGGCTATGCTGAATCAGATGGTCAGAGTGACTTGTGAATTGGACTTGATATGAAATGTTGTTCTCTCTTCATTATAATCCTTCTATATCTACACACAGAGGCCAGGCAGTGGCGAGTAGCGTGTTCCTAACAGTACTGTGTGTGTACGCATATGCACACTCATAAGCGTGTGCATGTGGTGGCTAGGGGTGCACCTCAAGTGTCCTTCCTCAGGTGTCATCCCTCAGGTTCCACATGCATTGTTCTTTGAGGCACATTCCTCTTTGGCCTGCTACTTGTCATTTAGGCTAGGCTGACTGAGCAGTGAGCCTCAGAGCTCTCCCCATTTCGACCTCTCCTGTGCTGGGATTGTAAGCGTGTGCCATCACACCCAGATTTTTTTCCCATATGAAACTCAGGTCCTCATGTTTACGAAACAAGAGCTTTGATGAGCCACAGTCTCTTCTTGTTTTCATCACACATCTATCTATCTATCTATCTATCTATCTATCTATCTATCTATCTATCTATCTATCTAT
>LOEQ01001017.1:237080-250482 GCA_001685075.1 Bramus lutescens | reverse complement strand
GCTGCCGGGGCTCGCGGCTGCTCTGAGAGATTTTTAAACATAAAACTGTGCTGCTTTTATTTGTCCCCCTTGTTTCTCTCTTGCTCTAAACAGAGAATTCCTAGAGAGCAGGGTCCACATTTTCCTTTAATTTCAGCTCCTGGGCCTAGAGAGATGCCTGGCATCCATCACAAGCTCAGCCCATTGGGAGGAACAGAGACGTGAAGGAATCAACATCACTTTTCTGAAGCGGAGCCCCCATGGCTACTCAGTCCAAGCACAAAAGAAGCTACCCCCTTTTCCAGTTCCCAGAACTTTATCTTTCCCATTCCCAAGTTTACTCTCTGAAAGTCATCCTGAACTTGACTGTCACATGGGTGCTGACAAGACAAGCCACAGCTGCTGCAAACCTTCGCCTTACCTAAGTCTAAGGATGACGTCTCTGGGCCTCGCAGAGCCTGGGCCCTCTGCTCGCTGTCCCCACTGATGAGGTCAGAGCCATCGGCTTTCTTCTTGAGGGATGAGCTCTTTGATGAGGACTCTGATTTCTTGCCTTTGGTTTGGGTTTGAGAGACAGGTTCACTCAGGTCCAGGAGATCCAAGCCAGTGGTCAACACTATGGAAGACAGAAGGTTAGAGAAACCCATTTACTTCCTGTAGTTATTATTATTTATCTATTTAGTTTTGTATGTATGTATGTATGTGTGTATGCATGCTCAAGGATGCATGTGTGTGTGTGTGTGTGTGTGTGTGTGTGTAGGTCAGAGATAACTTTGGGTGGTGTGCTTAGGTGTTGTCTGCTTTGTTTTTTGAGACAATGTCTTTCACCGGCCTGGAACTGGACAAGTAGGTTAGGCTGGCTAGCCTCTGAGCCCTCAAGATCTGCCTGTCTCTGCCTTCCCAGGAAGAGTCAAACCACCATGCCCCTTCCTCTTTTCTTTTCTTTCTTTAAGCATGCTTTCTGAGGATGGAACTCAGAGCTTTGTCCTTACAAACTGAGGTACCTCTTCAGCTCTCAGTAGTCTTGTGTGTCAGTTGGGTACATAGAGCCCCTCCCTATGTTGAATCCTAGAGCCCCTAGGATGAATTACAGTCAGCAACTCAAGCCTCTCATCATTGACAGCGGGAGGGGCTGTGAGGCTGGGAAGCTGGCTCTGTGCCCCTTAGGCTAACACCAGGCAAAACTCACCTAGACCCACCTCCGCAGTGAGAAAGTTTAGGATGAAAATAAAACAAATCTCCATTCAGGTGCAGTAGCTCTATTCTGATTAATTTCTAGCGAAGGTTTGCTTTCGATTATGGCTTTTCCAGAAAAGGGACAATGCATAGAGACTTCATGAAGTCTAGCGTAATCGTTTACTGAATTAGGCAGTTTGGTTGGAAAATCACATGCTGCTCGGGGCTCACTAGAGATGGGTTATATAATGCGGTTGGTGAGCAGGGATGCGTGCCTACGTCTTGACATTTACTACGCCAATTTTTATTCCGGCATAACCAGCTCTAAAATGGTTACACTTTTTACTTCCTAGTAGGTTGATTTCAATGAAGGCAGAAATAATAGCATGTTCCTTTGCAAAACCAGAATGAATAAGGTCAGCTTTGAACCTGTTCTTTTTTCCAGTATAAGCAACTTGTTTTTAACTAGCCTTTCCTGAGAAATGGAACAGAAAGGAGACACAATTCCTCCCTCCAGCTCTTCCTTGCCTTGGCCTAGAGAGGCTGAGCACCCACCTGATAAGCCAGTGCCTTCCTCAAACTCTTCCCTCCACTTAGGAAAGGCAAGAGGCAGTAGAGCAGCCCCTTCATTGATCTTCCCGGCAGTCTAGAGCAACCACTACAGCACATTCCCCAATCATAAGTCGTCCTCTGGGTGGAGATCAGTCCCATCCCATCTGCTTCCCACTTGGTGGTCCCCTCGGCAGAGCCAGGGCTCCACTGAGCTCACAAGGCCTGTTTCTTTAGTCACGCACAGTCTGCCTGAACATATACATGAGCTAGCCTTCCTCAGGGGAGTCTGTAGTGTGTGAGTCAAACTTGAGTCCCCAATCACCATGTGTTTGATGTGCCTGGAGGGAAGTTTCTTGAGCAGCCTGAGCTCTGAGTTTCTGCATCTGAAAATGAAGAATCAATAGTCTCTTAGAGGGTGGAATGGAGAATAGATGGTCCAGTGGACACAAAGTGCTAGACTTATTCTAAGTCCTCACTCAGTAAACACTATTTCAGGCAGAGGAGGGGACAGCATAGTTGTGGAGAGTTTGCCTGGCATTTATGAGCCCCTGGGTTTATCCCCAGCACTGTTCACACACACACACAGACACAAATACACACACAGAGACACACACACAGAGACACAAACACACAGTCACACACACAGACACACACAGATACACAAACACACACACATAGAGACACAAACACACACAGACACACACATACAAACACACAGAGACACAGACACACACACACACACACACTTTCTATTTTTGAAGGGCCAAATTGTAACAGATCCTTCTCTCTTATTTAGTGTTCTTGTTTTCTTGTTCTGTTCTGTTTCAAGCCACAATCAAATCTACACACAAAAAGAAAAAAAGAAATGTTCCTGAGGACAAATCAAGAAGAGACAATGATTTTGTCTCCACAGAGGAGTCTATGAGGTGAATTTGTCACGAATGGCCTGAAGGGGTCATCTTATTGTAGCTAAATTTTCTCTAGAAGATGGGAACCACTTTCTAAGGGCTTGGGGAGAGGAGTGCATGGTGAGTCAGAAGCAAAGTGGGTGGAAAGAGGCTCCTAGAACCAACTCAATTGGCTTCTGAGCCAAATTTAAGCCTGGCAGGCAGCCAAGACAGGGCTCCATACACTTCCTATTCACTGAGCTGTTAAATGAAACTTATAGACACTATTGGATTGGCAAGGACTCTAGGCCAATGGGACTTCCTTATGATGGAAGGAATGCTCCAAACGCCTTTTCCATTGTACAAACACTTAAAAACTAGCCTCTTTCCCCTAGGCTTCTTTTAGAAGCAAATTTTCTAGGCATTGTGAATTTATAAATTGAAAGTACTTTTGCTACAAAATAGTAGCTGGCGGGTTTTAATTTAATCTCTGTTTCTGAATGAGTGAATAGAAAATTCAAACTGGCCAGTCACACCTGTCTACTCTGAAGCATCCTGGGCCCTTTCTGTGTTTGTTCTCCATGCTGTCACTGTTTTTTTCTGCAAATATGAAGCTGGAGCCTAGCTTATGCAAAGGCCTTATTTACTGCCCATTTACTGGAAGCAGTGTCTTAGAGGTCGAATAGCTTTGAAGCCGAGAGTCCCCTAGGATGATAACTTTAAAAGCAGAGAAGGTTAGGGCAGCCTCTGGAGTCTGGGGGACAGCATGTTGTTATATGTAGGGTGCAGTAGTTGAGGCTTAAAGTCAAGGGCTTGTAGCTCCTCCAGTGCTCCAAAGTGAGCACGCCTGAGCACAGAAGCCTGGAGCTTTGTTGACTTCTAGATTAAAGTGAAAGCATTCTCCCAGACACACGAAGGTTTGGCTCTCAGTGCTTTTGTGTGCAAAGTAAGAGTATGAGGATCATTGGCTTTCAGCTGTGTGTGTCAGAGTATGCATGTGTGTGCACACAGTGCAAGGAAATACCTTCTGAATGTTTTAGCTTCACATTGGCAACCCTTTCTAACTATTGGTCTAATGACTAGATCCCTCCCTAGCGTCAGAAAGCACAAGCAAGGACCACAGCTTCTCTTATCCATCTCTGAGAAAGAACCTGTCCAGTGTTCTAACATACGTTAGAGTTATTAAATTACAATGTAGTATATAGCAAATTTTGTTGTGCTACATGTATGACAATCTAATCACTTAGATTAGATTGTTGTTCAGTGGCTTCTGGAACACTTGTCGTTATCAGCCTGAGTATAGTATCCATGCATCTGCTTTTTTTTAAAATCAAGGGTCTTGTTGAGTCTGAGGCTGAAGTCTGTAATCTCAGCTACTTTGGAAGAAGGTGGATTACCATTTGCTGTGAGTTCAAGGCCAGCCTGGATATTTTAGTGAGAACATGTTTCAAGATACAAAAAAGGAAAAAGAAGGTGGGGAAAACAGCTCAGTATGTATGAGATTTGGGTTCAATTCCCAGTACAGAAAAAAAAACCTCATAGGTACATAATTATTTTCTATTATTAAAAATAAATCTAAAGATATATTCTTTTAAAATTTGTTAGAGAAAAATTTTACCACTTTGGAAAAATACTTCATTGTTTACTTTGTATTGGTTTTTATAAGAACCACATTCTGTAGGGATTTAAAAATATAGCAAGTTTTGCCTTGAGATATGTTTCTAAGCTTGTAAAACAAAGTGTCCAACATAGGATGACTGGAAATCATTGTATGGCAGAAAAGATTCAGAATATTGCATTATGGATTGAATGGCGCTCCACCCCTTGTTCATAGGTAGAAGCCCCTGTACTTCGGAAAATGACCTTATTGGAAATGTGACTAAAGATGAGGCTGTTTGGAGGCCAGGACACAATCCTGGGATGACAGATGTTCTCATGTAAAGAGGGAATTTGGACACAGGTAGGTGTGTAGACAGATCGATGCGATCTGCACATAGATAAAATCCCACTTAGAGTCATGTGTCACATCGAGGGACCAGTAGGAAGGATCAGAGGTGGTAACAATATCTTTCCAAGAGCTGCAGGAGTGTGTCCACCCAGCACCTTGATCTGAGGCTTAGAGATTGGTGACTGTTTTCTCATTTTGTGGCAGGCCAGCAAACCCCAGGGGCCTCCTGTGTCCGCCTTCCATTGCTGGGATTGTAAACACAGGCTTTTTAACCCAAGAGTTCTGGGGACTGAACTCCAGTTCTTATGTCTAAACAGCTAGTGTTTACTGACTGAGCCACTTCCCAGCCCCCAGGGCTGGCTGCTTGGAAGGTGCTTAGTTTCTTCAATTGAAAAGTGACAATGAGCTTCCTCAGTGCATCTGATTCTTGTGGGATTGCCTACAATTAAGAGACCCCCGCTCTGTGTTTTCTGGGTTAGCTCTCCAGTTTCACCTGGCTGAACCCCAGCTTCAGAGGTTAGTATTAATTGGATCTGATGGTTGAATTCATTTTATTAATGTCCTGTTTAGAATAATACAGCCAGCACTGTTCTGTGTTCCCGAACACTCCAAGTGACAGTTGGATTTAGAAAACAATAACTTGGGTATGACATTAAGTAATAAAGAAGGAGATTCAAGAATGCTGTCACCTGACATCAATCGGTGTGATCTCCCGGGCTTGACTTTACCACTGTCAGCACATCCATAGACGGATTCTTTCCCTTCATCTCCAAGTAATTTACAAGGTAAGGATGCTGCTGTTTTTAGGTATGGAGAGAGAGGCTCAGCTATTGCTACCGGATAGACAACAGAAAGCAGTAGCTGGCCCCACGATGCAGAGTTGGGAGGAGAATGCCTGAGGTTTGATCTCCCAGCCTTTCTTTCCCCAGGCTGCAGGCCAGCATCCTCTCTCTATAGTAATTTACAGCAGCCTTGAAAAACATCTTTTTCCCTATCTGATTTTCTTCACTTAGGATTCCAAGTGCTGAAAATGAAAGTCACTTGCCAGTGGAGGCCACTGTGGAAAAGTAGGACCAATGTAAGAAGGAAGAGTGAGATCAGGCTCTTCTCATAATTGGCACCACCCACCCACTCACTATAATCTCTGATTTCCCATCCTGAAACACGATGCTCTCCTCATTATTTGAAGAGCACACCTTTGAAAGGGAGTGTTGGCCCAATGAGGCAGAAGTGAAAAGAAGCCCTGCTGGAGGAATTGGATCCTGCCATTGGTCTGAGGCGGTCTTTCCTCGGATTGATGGTGATGGAATGCTCATCCCTACACGTGCCAAGCAAGTGCTGAGCAGAAGAGGGTGTTCTACTGGGGATGCTTAGTTCCAGGAAGGGTTTGTACAAATTGGATGCTCAGGTAATTTATATATATATAGAGAGAGCAAGTACCTAAAACATCCTATGCCCACAGGGTATTTTAATTATCACTGACCTCTACTCAGAAAGACTACTGCAACATTTTTATTTGGCTGGACTTTTGCTTCAGGAAATATTTTCAAAAATAATTGGACCATCAGGCTGAAGTTGCAAAATCTCCCTCTGAGATAGCAGCTGTCCTTTATAGCATGGTGGGTTCTGAGAGGCAGGGTGGTAAATGCAGAGGTGTGTGCACCCAAAACTGAGTGAGAACAGCAACATACTGAAGGCCAGCGAAGTCGACTGGGTAATATACAGTGTGGTTTCCTGGGTAATCAAAAGTCATTTATTAATTTATGCTGGATTGTATATGGGTCAGTCACTTGATTGCAAACATCATCCTCTCTACTTAAAAGGCCTGGAGGCAGGCATGGTGAGAGGCTCAGTAGGTAAAGGTGCTTGATGCCAATGCTGACAATCTGAGCTCAATCCCTGGGACCCACAAGATGGAAAAGAAACGTCTCTCTGAGCTCTACTATGCCCTCCATAGGTCTGTTTCAATATGCAAATGTCCACACCCACAAATAAATAAGCATACCTCCCCACTTCTTTAGAAAAATGCCTGGAGGAAAAATACAAACATCTCTGGGTAAAGCACACCCCACTCGAGCATAGTTAGAAGGGAATTACCGGCTGTGTTGGATGTTACTGGTTTTGCAATGGCCTCAGATTTGGTTTCACAGAGGAAGTCATCGATGGAGGGGCTCAGAAGAGGTCTGCTTTCTTGTTGCTCATTCACCAGCTGAGAACAAATGAACATAGGCATCAAAGGGCTTCTCGGCTAAACTGCGGAAGCATTTAAAAGAAAACACAGCCCTGCAACACAAGAGGACAAG
This sequence comes from Bramus lutescens, assembly GCA_001685075.1. NCBI lineage: Eukaryota > Metazoa > Chordata > Mammalia > Rodentia > Cricetidae > Bramus > Bramus lutescens. The sequence goes on along the minus strand of LOEQ01001017.1, from coordinate 243,637 downwards.
CAAGCCCTACCGAAATCAACACAAACAGAAATAAAATAATGGGGTGGGCCAATAGAGAAAACAAAACATTACCACAGGCTGGGGATGAGCCTTCAGCACTGTTAATGTATTTTTGGTGCAGCCAACTTTAGTATTAAAGCTAAAGCCTGTTTCTCTCCCTCCTGGAGGGGCTTTAGAGTCACCTGATTTCAGCACATGAGAAAAGACACCTGGTCCATCATAGATGCTGTGGGCTCATGCCACACTCTATCTGAACTAAAAGTCTAAGAAAGCATTGAAACAGGGGCTTCAGATTCCGTGGTGATGGACTCTCATGAGGACTAGCTACTTGGTGTCAGTGGGTGAGATGCACACACACATGGACCTGTGCTGTTGGTTAGATGAACACTACTTTTGTTCCTTTCTTAAAAGCTCAAGGTACCTAGAGCCAACCCCCATTTCCTTAGCATGGTTTTGGAGATATAGCAAATATTATTTGAGATAAGAAAATATTATTGCATTACCTGTCTAGGCATGTAGTAGGTGTTTGTGAAAACCTTTAGTCTATGGGAATAGATTCCTGTAAGTATAATCCTGTTTTTCCATTAATTCTATAATTTAATAATTTGTTAGACTTAAAATTCTAACTGAAAACTATTTTAGTGTGTTCCTAATTACTGGTAGTGGCCAGTTATTTACTACTTCACTTTGAATCCACACTTTCTATAGTTCAGAGAAAATACACATAGACGCAAGTAGTTAATCACTATCTTGGGTGTCTTGGTTTCCTGGGAGAAGCACAGCTGTTTGGCTTTACTCGTGGTCAAGAAAAGATGTGCCTCAAAGTCCCTAGAATTTTAATAACTAACCTGTCAAGGTTTTACTTTATAAAAAAAGAAACATAAATTAAGAAACAACGGACTCTGGAGTACTGCCAAGTGGGAACATAGAACTCCACTCATTGTCATGTCATCGTGTCTCTGGTTCAGTGTCAACAAAGTAGTTCATGGTCATCGGAGACTGGACACCCAAGCACACAGCTCCGTTAGAGCTTTTCATGGAGAATTAAACATTTGATTTTCCTATATATTTGTGGATATTAGTGAGGGATACCTTAGAGATCACCCTTCTTTAGTGTCTAAGTTAACACCATTAGTCTTCAATTAGCGATAGTTTTAATGTTACTACATACAAAGACACGTTTTACTGGGAATCACAGTTCCTAAGGTGGGGGTGGGTTTTGGCCTTTTTGTCTGCTTGTTTTAAAAGATGTTCCTTTAGTCTGTAACTGAAATTCTGATCCCTTTGCTTTTGTTTTCTGTTTTCCTCTTGGCTATTGCCCATGCTGTTTATTTTGAAATAGCTTTATGTCTTGAGGGTCTGTGAGCTCCCTGAAGTTTCTAGGTAAGACATTTGAGTTTTTAAGAATGCTGTGGACAAATCAAGCTTAGGAATTAGTCTAAATATTTTCTGGCATATAAGTCCGTTTTAGGATCTGAAGATGAACTTGAAATCATTGGCAAGGCAAGTAAGATGACAGAAAATGACAAAATGACCAAGGCCCGGTGGTTCTGTGTCCAGATCTGCTTCTCACACGGACTGTTTGTGTAGAACTTTATGCGGGGGACACTTTCTAGGATCCAGCCATCATGTTGGGTGTAGTGATGGCATTTGCTCTTTGGACCCTCAGCATTTAATGAAATGAACCTTCCCTGTGGAATGTGGTGCGTATTCCACAGTGTCAAGATTTCTGGAGACTGATGGTCACCATCAAACATGGCACTGCACTATCCTCTAACAGGCCTACGCTCACCAAGCAGCCCCCTGGCCCTGTTGGCTAACATGTAGGAGACATAACACAACTGTGACTTTAAAAGTCTAAATAATTACGTATGATGCCACAGCTCTCTCTTTGATAATCAGGACTTATCTAAAGAAAGTCCAATTTCACAAACAGGCAACTATGTATAACTAAATTCTCTTTGTGTTGATCTTAAAAAAATATGGGTTATTTCTTCACTAACATTTTGATTTGGAGGAGAATTTGGATAGCATTTGGTTTGAAATGTTTGTGAACACATAAGGGCTGACTTAGGGACAGGACCTTCTTCTAAACACAAAGCTCATGTATATTTCATACACACTATGCACATATGCTTGAAGGTAAGTCTATATAATACGTTTTGTGTGCCTGCCTCTGTTTTGGCTACCACCTCTAAAGCCAGAGGCTTCCACTCATAGCTCCGTATGGGAACTTAATAAGTTTTGGATCTGATTTCAGAATAGGAATGCTAAACCTGTATCAATTTTAGTATAAACACAAGTTAAATTACAAGCAACCTTCTCTGGCCTTCCCTTTTCCAAAATAATGAAGATCTCAGGACTTATCCCTGGATCCCGATTCTGTGTACATGGCTGCAGAACAGGCCTGAGTTTCTATAGCTTAGGATATTGGGATATTCAACTTCTGTAGATACTCTTAGTTCTTAATGCTGAAAAACCACCCTGTATTATTTGGCAAACTCCAGAGAAACTATTGTTTGTATCAACAACTAAATGGAGAAACAAGTGAAAGGCACTATGCTTGTCAAAGGCAAGAGGATTTTGTTGGGATTGCGGCGCCACTCATTCCAATTTCACATGGAGTCCCCGAAAGAAGGAAGGAAGAGCCAATAGCCCTCTCAAAGTCACTGCGCACCGGAGGAATGGGAACCAGGGGACAGTGTCTCAGAAAGATCCCAATAAATCCAGGGCAGAGTCATGTCTCTCCAGTCTTCTATCCCCTGCCTCTGCAAGGCTGGTGTCTCTTCGGTGGCCAGTGTCCTGTTTCTGACCACTGCTGACTCCAGAACTGATGGAAGCATGTGATGGTCATGTCATATCCCTATGTCATTCTTGACATTTCACTCCAGAGACACAAAACAAGAGGGCACCGTCAACAGCCTTTAGAGTTAGCGTTTCTCAGGCTGGACCACTGTGGTGGTGCCCTGCTGCAGTGGGATGAGGCGAGGCTTCCAGGTGAAGAAGAGGAAAGGCCAGATGACAGTGAGCCATTAAAGTGGGTCAGAAAGAGCTTGGGCTTGGATGGAGAGGTGGACGATGAGGAAAGAGACATCATGAAGACAAAGGAAGATCCCCTTACAGGGTCTGAAGTTAGACACAGCCATGGCTCGCTCATTATAGCCTTCACAGCTTCTAGTAGGGAAAGTTCATGCAAAAGGTATTCAAGAAATGGCTGACAAATGACACAATGGCTTGGTAAAAACTTAAGGAACAATAATGTGTATTTTGTACACTCTGATTAAATGGATTGAGCATTGTTTTAGTCATGGCAGTGGTGTTTTTTAAATGTGTAGACAGGATCAGCTTTCCCCATCCTTCCTTCTCTTTCTTAACAAGTGGACTGTTTTTCTTGTGGTGATCTAAGAATAAATGAATCTTTCAGGTTACAGAGAAAAGGTTAAAGTTGAATGGAATCCCCAAACCATCCTGCTAACTCTTTTAACTTTACTTTCAAATTGTGAGCTGTGGATTCCTTCCTCATTCATTGGCAGGATGAAGCTCATTGGCATTTAGATTTACTTCTGTTCATTTGAAAATACTTTATCGATTTCTGTCATTTAAAACTTTGGGTACAGAGCATATTGGTGTTATTAAAATGTGAAGCAAAGATTTCTAATTCTTTGCTAATAACGGAGTCAGGTGGTGCAATTTTGAGATCAGTTCCTTAGATTAATCAAACTATCAGAGCTGACTTTAAAAGGCCCACTTCACTAGGTGTGAGGTTTTGTCTCAGTCTGTTCATATCTTTCCATTTCTGTTTCTTCTCTGACTGTAGCCTCTTCTCAATATTTGAATCAGCTCAAAGGTCGTTGGGGATGTAGCTCATGAGAGAATATGTATCTAGCATGTGCAAGGCTCTAGTTCCAATCCAAGCACATGAAAAACAAGCCCCATGATGGTAATGGATGCTTACTTGTCTTTCTGGCACCCCTACAACAGCACATCTTGATGGCACCCCTACAACAGCACACCTTGATGGAGCCCCTACAATGGCCCACCTTGATGGAGCCCCTACAGTGGCCCACCTTGATGGAGCCCCTACAATGGCACACCTTGATGGCACCCCTACAATAGCACACCTTGATGGAGCCCCTAAAACAGCACACCATGATAGCACCCCTACAATAGCACACCTTGATGGGACCCCTAGAATGGCACACCTTGATGGCACCTCACAATGGCACACCATGATGGAGCCCCTACAATGGCACATTTTGATGGCACCCCACAATGGCACACCTTGATGGAGCCCCTACAACAGCACACCTTGATGGAGCCCCACAATAGCACATTTTGATGGCATCCCTACAATGGCACACCTTGACCTTCTTCAGTGGAGGGGAGTGAGCACCGTTGGAATGACCTCCTCATCCGTGCTTATATAGTACTACTATCTTAGTTTTAATGTTTTTCTTCTCACTAGACTAGAACTGTCATGGCATTAGAGAGTTTATTACATCTTTTTTGCATCCTATAGTAGTGGTTTAATAAATATTGACCAGGTTTATGTAGTGAAACTGGCTGACTGTACAACAGAATGATCACAAGGGTGTCCTGGACTTCATACCGAATTCTAGCACCAATGGCAAGATTAGTGGTCTTTCAAAATGCTTGGCGACTTCCTAGAAAGCTTTATCCTAAACATTCAGCTCCATTTCCTTCCAGGGTGGTGTCTTTGAGATGGGGAATATGGGGGTGCCTAAGCAGCATTTTGTGATGCTATGGAGGCTGTTAATTTTCTACCAAGAGGGAAGAATGCCACAAATTAACATCTAAAGCAGTGGACATGCACTCAGGCTGTGCTAGGCCGACACCACCAGCATTGGCGAGAAGGACTGGACACAGGTGAATGGCAGGGCAAAATCACCACAAGACACAACCTCCTCGCCTCATTTTTTACTTTAAATCAGAAACTTGCATCTGGAGAGTTTGAGAGAAAATACGTCTGAAGACACAGAAATGGGGGGTACAGAAGAAAGTAGGCGAGTGGGTAGATTTGCACAAAGGGCTTCCTTATCAATCAGGATTCAAAGGACAATTGAGCCTTTATATTTTATTGTTAATAAAATATTCAGGCGAATGATTTCAATTGAATTTTGACCTACTAAGACTGGGCAGTTGACATGATCAGCAGATGCTGCCACACAGGTGCAGGGGACACCAGCATCTCCGATGGATTACTACCTTAATATTTTATCTGAAAGTACCTTGCCTTAGTTCCATTTTAACTCCTCTAGTTTCAGTGTTTTTTAAAAATTAAATTTTATTATGCAGTCTATTTGGGCCAAATTGTAAGGAAATATTTTATTTAAAAATATTTCATTTATTTTTGAGATTATAAAATAATAACACCATTTCCCCCTCTCCTTCCTCATTCCACCCCCTCCTTGCTTCTTTTCCAAATCATGGCCTGGTTGGGAAATATTTTTCTTTTAAATACATTCTGTTGCTTAAATAAGAGTGTATAATCATATTACTTCTTTGTGACTAAAATTTAACTTTATTTTCAAATAAATCTATCACTTAGGTTTTTCATGAGAAGAAATAGAGTGAAAATCTGTGTCAACATACTAAACATTGACAATAAAGCAAAAATGCATTCCAGGTAATCAAAAGCATACAAAATATTAATTCCTGCAACACTGCTCATTTCCTATCAGGTCTTTACTGTGCTCTGTTGCTTAAGCAGTTCAGCACTTTAGGAATCACTTTTATAGTGAAAACAATAAAGCAAGCATGTTGACCGGTCTTAACTGTGAAGTTGACACTACATAGAAATACCTGGGAAGATCAGGTTGGTGTGTGAGCGTGCCAGTGGGGGATTGTCCTGATTGTTAATTGAGATGCACCCAGAATACTGTAGATCACATCATTCCCTATGCAGGGGCCCCTGACTAGTACAAGAAACGAGGAAGCTAGCTAAGAGCAAGCAATCGAGAATGCATATCTGCTCTTCCCCCTCTTGACTGTGGTTGCAATGTTTTAGGTTCTGCCATGACTTCCCTACATTATGTGTCCATGGGAACACAGCACAAATATGCCTCTGTGCATTTAAAAACTTTCTTATTGTATGTGACATCGTTGGTTTGAAGTGTATGTCAATTGTGGGGTAGGTTTTCATTTATCATTTTGTTATAGAACTCCTTTATAGCTTATTAATTCCAAGCAAGTTTAGGATTCATGTGATGTCTATCAAAATAGGGATGACATGGGGAGGATTCTCTAACATGGACTGTGAGCTGGTTCAGTCTATTGGGGAACATCCCTTAAACAGTCGATCTTCAGAGCCTGGCCACACCTGCCCTGATACCTGAGAGCCTTAGGTGTCCGTGTACTAACAACCCTGACCGGGCCTTAGGTGTCCATGCACTGACACCCCTGACCAGCCCTTAGGTATCTGTGTACTGACACCCCTGACTAGACCTTAGGTATCTTTGTACTAACAGCCCTGACCAGGCCTTGGGAATCCGTGTACTAACAGCCCTGACCAGGCCTTGGGAATCCGTGTACTAACA
>LOEQ01001017.1:222584-236994 GCA_001685075.1 Bramus lutescens | reverse complement strand
AGCCCTGACCAGGCCTTGGGAATCCGTGTACTAACAGCCCTGACCAGGCCTTGGGAATCCGTGTACTAACAAACAGCCCTGACCAGGCTACACCCCCATCTTCCATGGTAGTTCTTGTCATAGCCATACAGCCTCCAAACCCTCGACTTAATCTAAAGATCAGTCATACTTTCTCTAGGCAGGGCAGTTAGATGTATAAAATTAATCCACTTGTGGGGAAAGGAACTGGCAATGCCATTCCACACATGAGCAGTGTTATTACTAAGGAAGGTAGGTGTATATACTTAAGGCAGTCATTTTAAGTCGAAGATAGGAACCCAAATGAGGTTATGTTCAGTCACCTTGAGAATGTTTTCCCAGTTAAGGATGTTGCTCTTTCTTTCTTATTATACAGAGAAAAATTAGATTCCCATCGAGGGATAAGAAGGGAGAAGGGATAGAGTATGGAGGTGGAGTAGGAAGGAAATCACCCTTTAGGCAGAAGAGATGTGAAACTCAGCTCTAAGATACTGTGCTCTGGAGGAAAAAGGAGCCGGGTATACCTTGATTTACACATCCAGGAGACCAAATTTATCAAAATCAAACTTTCTCACGTCTCCTTCAGAGAGAAATGTACCCACAAAGGCCATTTTGTTTCATAAAAACAAATCTCATTTTTCCATAGCATAATCTTTGGGCATGTGGGTTTTCTGTCTATCATAAAATTAGATTTGTTTATAGAGCTGCAGCTTATTATTGCTTAATATATGCAATAATACCTTTACACTGTAAAAGTCTTCACTTAATATATGCAATCATACCTTTACACTACAAAAGTCTTCACTGGTCATTAATATATTCAATATACCTTTACACTATAAAAATCTTCACTTAATATATGCAATAATACCTTTACACTGTAAAAGTCTTCACTGGTCATTAATATATTCAATATACCTTTACACTATAAAAGTCTTCACTTAATATATGCAATAATACCTTTACACTATTAAAGTCTTCACTGGTCATTAACAAGTAAAAACAATTTCAATAACTCATCTTATTTAACTCAGCATATCCAAGATATTTCAACATGTGTTCAATAAAAGGGATCAGTGTGATAATTTGCATATTTTGAAATTAAGCCTTAAAAGCCTTTTCTCTTCTTACAATTTTTGCAGCATGTCTCAATTTCCAAAGCCGGAGCACTCAGTGGCCACGTGATCAGTGACCATGGCTCTGGAGAGCCCAGGCCTGGAGGAGTTTTTCCTCAAAGATTTGGCAATTTGTTTTTCCTTCAACCCTTTCATCAATGCATGCCAGTTTACGAACTGAGTTAGCATTAATTTAGGACAGCACGAACTTGTTCCTACAGAATTAGTAATTATACTTTCTGGGGTCTAGTTTTCAAATCCAGTCTTTGGCTTTGTTTCAATTCTTTGACTTTGTTTCCTCTGCTGAAGATATATCACTGGAGAATGGCTAGCTAAATTCTTCTAACAACAGTTCCAGAACAAACCATTGTAATCACAATTTAAAACTGTTGAAATATTGGGCTGCTGAGCAGTTACTGAACAAGATGATGTAGCACAGTGTGATTTCTGTGTTTATCTTTCATGAGTATTCTGAGAGGGCGGCAAGCTACTTCAGATATGTCTGGTACCTACGGCACAATGGCTGGTGTTGATGTACAGGGATGAAGATGAGCGTGTGTTCTCGGCAGTATGTAGTGCTATGCCACAGGGGTCTTTACAAGAGACACGGGGACAAACATAGCAAGACACTAGGACATTCACAGAGGTTAACAGCTAAGAAATGTGGCATGGTAGACGGACTGGATGCTGTGGTTGCCATGGAAGTACTCACTTTTTCAGCTCACTCTCCTCCTTTTTGGCTTGTGTATGACACTGGTACATACCAGGGGAAAGCCACTCGTGTGTCATGTAAAAACGTATTAGCTAATAAAACTACATTTGGTTGGGAAATTATTCGACCACAGCTGTCACTGAGTGCCAAAAATTATCATTACAAGTGCATCGCATGTTATGAATCAGAATTCTGCCTGCTGATTCATAAATCAGCCAATATGTAATAAGGATACAAAGCATCAAAGGAAGCGCTACACAGTCTTCATGCAGTAAAGTCATAATCGGTCTCTCAGAAATAGTCAACACAACACCAGACAGATTTAAAAGGGCACACACAAATGTACTGAATGTGAGAGGGTGACTATTGTCATGATTTCTTCTCTACACTAAAATACCAAATGTATCATTGGGCATGAAAATTTAAATTCAAGCTTTGACTATAATGCTAATATCATACATGTGGAAATGATTACTGGGAAGTAACAGCAAAGTGTAAGACTTGGGAGACTCTGGGGGTGATTGGAACCTGTCTTAATTGTGGTATCCCAAGATGCTATGGTGTGGCACAAGAGCCAACATCATTACAGGTGTGTGGCTCATCACCTGCCGGGAATGCCAAGTGCCCACCTGCCAACCATTCACAGAAATGTTATGGGTTGGATATTTTGGATATGGGATTCACAAAGGTCTGACTCTGGTAGGCAGGTGATCATTGTAAAATGGTATATACTTCATAATGTCAGCTCAGTAAAGGACAGACACTTGATAACACTGAAGGAAACAACGAGCCCACTCTGACAACATAAAATTTCCCAATCCTAGAAATCTTTAATAACTTAAAAACTTTATTTAATGTTGGCGTTATATAATTTTCATTACTTACAACGTGGCATTTAGAATAAAATAAAACCACACATGTTGGCAGCAGCTGGGGAGCAGATCTGCTGATATTCTGAAAATAAGCCACTGTAATTTAGCTTTTGACAAAAATGTTCTTCACAGGGGCTGTAAATGGCCATTTTTCTAATTCTAGCCATGTGCATAATCGGAGGAGAATAGTTGCATTTACGAATGCGTTATGGAAGAAATGAAATGTTTAACATAACAACCTAATTTAAATTATATGAAAGAAAAATATTTTTTTATCTCAGAATTTAAAACTGGAAATTGCACAGGGTGGTGATGAGTCGTGCTATAGATATTTATGGAGACTTTTACAGGATGTTTCGGGAGTCCCCGGGCATGTGCAGGATGAATTTCAGCATGCCTTTAAAGACAAATGTGGACTTTTTCCCAATGTGTGTTACAATAAAGGCTGAAAATGGCCCTTTAGGACTCAAACTAGAGATGGCGTTTCCTCATTGAGGCCACTAAGCATGGAGAGGAACAGAGAGCCATTTTCTGCATGGAGACTCGGGGACTTCCGGCTCATTCCCATAACTTAGTTATTGACATAAATATGTATAGACAAATGTGTAGTATGCAAAGTCACAACAGAAATATATTTAACATTAAAATTTAGAGCATCTACTGGCAAACTGACATATGTATATAATATGACTGGATTTATTCAGGAATTCAATTTTTTTGTTTGTTATTGGTATTTCTCAAAGTCAACAAGACTCCTTTGAAAGAAGCAGAGTGCTATACTTGTACGTATATTGTTTTAATTTTTAAAACTAATGTTCAATAATGAAAATTAATATTCATGATCAAGAACTAATTTTTTTCTTTTGAAATTTTGGCTTCCATTGATTATTTTTACAGTTGTTTCATTGAAACTGCTTTAAAAAAGATTGGCTTGAGTTACTGTTTTTCTTTTTTTTTCTTTTAGCTGATGATCACAGTTTTTGATACATTAACATATGTCAGCTTCCTACAGGAACCCTATGGGTCTGCCCACCTGTGATGTCACAGTAAGGAGGGGCTTTTCTTCTGCAGACTCCTCCCTCGGTATCTCCTTCATCACCATGGCAACAGCCTTATCTGCAGCCCTAGAGCCTTTCCCCTACAACAGTGAGACCAACAAGGCATGTGTCAGGAGGCGTCTTGAAGTTATTTATGGCAAGAGAGGCTAAGGTTTAAAGAGCGATCCGACATGAGTGAAGAGGTGGACTGCTGCCAGGGGATCTTGAAGCTTTTGGCTGAGGAGAAAACACACAAAATCTCAAAGATTAATTGTGAACTTTTAGTTAGCTACTTTTTCACCCTTCACATTGGACCTGTTTAACATAGCACTTTTATATGTATAATATATTTGAAGGCAATTAACATGAGAGGAACATATTTTTATAGTATCAGTTTTAGCATGCTCTGACTTTCCTTTTGTGTTCATGTATAAATTATGACTGGACAGCCCCTAGATTGTTTGGGTTGAGGCAGAGATTAGAGCCAGAATCCGATTTGCTAAGAGCTTTCACTGGGTGTTCTTGGAATCTCATTTTTCAGTGAATTTGGCATAAGGAGTATACAAACTTCATTTCTTAAGTATTCTACAGTGGCTTCACGTACCAGGGTTTTACTCATGGTGTTCTGTGGGATGGTCTGACCTGAGTCAAGTAGAATTTCTTCCCCTAAACTCAATGCTTTTGAGACCAAGGAACTTCAGTGCGATTTTACACATGACTTTTAATTGACGGATTCTTATGAATAAACAAGTAAGCTATTCTTGTTGGGCAGTGATCTCGCTGTATCTGGTGTTGGTTTGTCTCACATAAAGAGAATTGCGAACCAGCAAGATGTGTTATCCTTCTCTCCTTTGAGTTGATGAAATCATCAAGTTTATGAGAATTAAATCATCAAGTTTATGAGAGTTAACTATGGATGTGTCATTATTGAACAAGACAGAACATCACTTTCCCAATAAGCTCTCAATACTTTCAAAACACTGACAGCCTCACCTGATGCCCAAGAGGGCGTGGGCTATACTAGTATTTTAGGTGTTACAAGGATACCTAAAAAGCAGGTTCCATTTAGGGAGAAAACCCCTCAATTTACTCAGGTTCTAACCTCCTAAAATATAGCCAATCATAGCTAATATTTATGGCAATAAAGGAAACTTTTTTTGTACAGACAATAGATTTTAAGATTTGTTTGTTTTGTCTTAAGGGCTGCATTATTAAATGACAATGTGTTCCTTTCCAAGATGAATAGCAGGTGCTGGAGCTATTATTTCTCGGTGTATCAGTAATAATTTGCATATGTGTTCTGAAAAGATTGCAGGGTCTTGATCCTTAGGCTCAGTGACTTCTGGAAGAATAGTGGGAAACTTGATGTTTCATTGTAGAGTCAATTGGGGTAGACAAGAACTCCAGGCTTCCTCTTTATATGAAACAAATTGACTTTCCTAAAATAGATAATAGCACAATTCTGAATTCTGGGGAAAGATGTATTGGTATACTATTCAGCCATTTAACATGTCTTTCAGATACTAAGTTTGTTTGAGGGAGACATTGCATGCTATCAACTTAACTATATGTTCATAATCTATGCTCATTTATAGAAAAGTATCTGTCTTATAACATTTATTTCTGCAACTTTTCAAGAGCAAAATCATTTGCAAAGAAGTCTTTCCATGCTCTAAGACATTCTAATAATATAGCAATAAACAAAGTAGCATGCTTATATTCAAATCCCTACTATATTTAAAGGGACGAATCTAGTATTATAAGGTATAATTGAAAAGCAATAACTTAGACTCTTCTTGCGATGAGAAGGAAGATATGAATTGATAAGCATCTCAAAAAATTTCAGGTGACTTTTTCAAAATGTCATTTATTTGAAATGCTACCAATCTATAAACTACAAAGAGAGAATTCTTACATGTGCAACTATAGTAGCTAGAATTAGCAACAGACATGCTTTTTACTAAAACAGAAATAAAAACCAAACAAAAATTAGTCCTTTCATGCTGAACTCTAGAACAAAGCAGTGGTCAGCTAAAAGGTTGAATCATAAACACATGCGGGGCTTTGCATTTCTTGCAGAAAAACCCACCAAAGCCAGGGTCAGGTCACTTTTTTGAAGACAGTGCCATTTTTTCTTCAAGGTTACACCTACTACCTGGAAAGAGTCATGATACCCGGGTTAGTTCCCTGTTGCAACTGTTGGCTTCAGTGCCAACACCCCATGACTTTTGTTGTTTAACAAACGCGGTACAGTCTGAGCAGAGGAGAGCTCTGCACGCTCCATCTTTGCGGCTGCAGAAAGAGTGTCTGGCAGCCTATCCTACATGGTGAATCCACTCATCTATCCAAGTTCCCCTGCCATCCTTCTGTCAGCTTAACCTGCTGTCTTCCGTTCAGGCTGTTAGTGCTGACTAGCCTCCTAGTTGGAGGATGCTGCTCCTTAAACGTAGGATCCAGCTAGTATGAGAGAGAGTGACTCTGCTCAGTGTGGCCATCAGTAGCTCTGCAGAACTAACAGCAGCGCCACTGTGGTGCGATGTTCTTTACAGAGGTCCGTTGCTTAACACATTCCAAGAAACCTATATACACAACAGTTCAACTTTATAAATGTAACTGTACCAAAAGGTCAACACTGACTTATTATTTGAAACAACACGAAGACAACAAAAATGAAAACACAAGTGGAAATACATTCAAGCAAGAAGTGAACTTGCACTTCATGCTGCATGAAGCCCTATGCGCCTATTGCGTGCTGAGAAAGAACAGGAAAGAAGTAGATTAGAGGAGACTAACGCTTGTCTCATCAGGACAGCCTCAGCTATTATTACAGCCCCTTCTTTTCTGATCATACGTGAAATTCACTTTCCTTCATTTTCTTGTTGAATTTCTTGAGATGTGTTTAAGTAGAAAACATTGTGTGCAAATGGTAACATTTCCCTTGGTACTTTGCTGTGAGAACTCCATGATAGCTCTCATTTCCTTATAACTGCCTTCTTCAACAAAAAAAATACATAATATGATAGCCTTTTAAACAATTCTGGAGAACAATCTTTTCAACTCCTGTTGAAAAGGGAGGATGGGGAGGATGGGGACCAAGCACATGGGGACGGGGAGGATGGGGAGCCAGCGCATGGGGATGGGGAGGATGGGGAGCCAGCTCATGGGGATGGGGAGGACAGAGAGCCAGCACATGGGGATGGGGAGGATGGGGAGCCAGCACATGGGGATGGGGAGGACGGAGAGCCAGCACATGGGGATGGGGAGGATGGAGAGCCAGCACATGGGGATGGGGAGAGCGGAGAGCCAGCACATGGGGATGGGGAGGATGGGGAGCCAGCACATGGGGATGGGGNTTATTAACCAATAAAAGTAACACATAGACAGATGACCCTCCTACATCAGGGGAGGATGGGGAGCCAGCACATGGGGACGGGGAGGATGGGGAGCCAGCACATGGGGATGGGGAGGATGGGGAGCCAGCACATGGTGATAGGGAGGGCAGAGAGCCATCCTTCAGATGAGGAGATGCTGCTCCACTCACTGCCTCTCAGGGAAGGGAATGAAATTACTGACAGAATCTGCCATTAGCTCAGCATTCTGCCAGATACCTGACAAAGTTTGAGTGTTCTCATGATAACTTGACTGGGGAGATATACCTCACTTAGACAATTGAGACTAAGATAGAATCAGAATGATTTGGCCACTGCTCATCTGCATTTGAAGTATAAGAGGTAACTAGACCCTGTCTACCATATCATTGTATCTAAGGGTGCAGCTCTCCTCCCCTCTGCAGAAATGACTGTTGTTTAGGTTATCAATTGCATTTTAAGCAGGAGTCACTTTTTAGTGCAATCACTCAGACCAGCCATAAACACACTATTAGTTTCTGGCTTTGCAAAAGTGTCTCGCTGTGTAGCCTGAGCTGGCCTGCCAATCACTGTATAGTGCAGGCTGCCTTGAAGTTGTGCCAGTGTTCCTACTTCAGACTCCAATCTGCTAGGATTATGGAAATCTTTTTACCTTCTAGAAAAATCAGCCAACCACACCCTCACTTAGGAAGCACACTCCTAATGAGATACTTTGGCCTCTTTGATCTTCATGGACAACTAACCCAAGTATTTCAAGAATGTGACCTTTTTTATTTTAGATCATAGCAGCTTCATAAATGTGAAAACTCCTTTGGTTCTTGCTAATATTGAGTGTCAGTCTGTCATCTTTATGAGGATTTCCTCAACATCTCTACTGGGTGCCTAAAATACTTAACATGCATGATACACAGATACTCGGTTCATTTGTGATCAATTGGCTACTTACAGATTTTATGACAGCTACTGTGTAGTTTGTAGTTTAAAACATTTATTGCACTTATTTGTGCACGTGTGTGTGTGCGCATGCACACATATGTGCACACACATGCACAGGTGGCGCTCAGAAGACAACCTGTGGTTGTTTGCTCTTTCCTTCCACTATGTTGGTCCTGGGGACCAAACTCAGGTCATCTGGCTTGACAGCCAGAGCTTTAACTGCCCAAGTCATCTGTCAGCCCCACGGAGTTTGTAATTTAAAAAATGTTTTTATTGTCTTTAATCTATCCCTTTATCAGAGATACTAAATAGACGAAAAGGAAATGTACTAAGAGAGGGGAAAGTAAAGGGTGACAAACATAGGGGACCCCTCAACCTGTAACTAACATTTATTTTAGACACGACTTTTGGTTTTGATTTCTAAACTCAATCCATACTCTTGTCCAAAATGGAGAAACATCAGAAATGGGAAAAGACAAATAGCAGGTGGCATCTTTTTAAAATACCCCCAAGCACTATATTTTATTTTGGCACTATTGGAAATTAAATATTTCTTAAGATGAATGCTTAAAGGGTTTACATATTTATGCTCATAACTGTGATCGCTTGCACACACACTCACAAACACATACAGGCCCAAACACTTGCCATCTTCATAATTTTGAAACGTTACTCCGTTTTGTCCAGGCTAAAAACGAATCCCAGGGATGATGTCTGTGCGCTGGGCTGTGGCACCTGTGGGAGCTGGCTGTGACAAAGCTGATCTCTGGTGGCTGCCCTTTGCTGCTTAGGACAGAGCCAGCTGAACGTGCTTCCTCTCAGAAAGGTAAATGCTACAGTAAGTGTCCGTGGTCTCTTCTGACCTCAACAGCAGAAAAGGTTGGAGGAGAGCTTCCCAGTGGCCTGTGAGCATTGGCCATTGCTGCCTGCTATTCTTGCCTGCCATTCCTGCCTGCCATTGCCCAATGTCATTGTCCCCTGCCATTGTCCCCGGCCATTGTCCCCTGCCATTATCCCCTGCCATTGTCCCCGGCCATTGTCCCCTGCCATTGCCCCCTGCCATTTTCCCCTGCCATTGTCCCCTGCCAATGTCCCCGGCTATTGTCCCCTGCCATTTTCATACCCTTTCTGAGATAGATGTACCAGTGTTGATCTCCAACACAAACCAGGCTTCTGTTTGGGCTGCCGTGACTACTCCTACACCCTGAGACCTCTCCATGTCCAGTGTTTTGTTCTTTTTTAAAATTGTGGAAACGGAGCTAACGGAGGCACACTAGTTCTCCTTTCTAACCATCTCGAAGGGAGTTCTGAGTACCCTTTTCCCAATGTTTTGTGCCTTTAAAAAAGATTGGCTAAGTAGGGCAGTGGTGGCGCACACCTTTAATCCCAGCACTCCGGAGGCAGAGGCAGGCGATCTCTGTGAGTGAGTTTGAGCGGTCGGACCAGATGTTCTCGATCAAGGTCCTCAGGCTCCAAAGCTACACAGAGGAACCCTATCTTGAAAAACCAAAAACCAAAACCAAAAAAACAACAAAAAACCCCTGCTATTTTTATTTATGTGTGTGTATTTGTGTGTGTGTGTAAGAGAGAGAACAAGTGTGTGTGTGTGTGTGTGTGTGTGTGTGCACATCTGCATATATGCATGTAAGTGCAGGTGCCCCTGAAGGACAGAAGAGGGAACTGGATCCCCTGAAACTGGAGTTACAGGCAGTTGCCAGCTTGCCTATACCCTAAAATTCCGAGATACACAAGCAATTTGAACATCTCCCTAGGCCCTTACTATCATCCTTTATTTGGTAAGATGTGCCCAGCTACATTTCATAGTGAAACTGCCTCATGAGAATGAAGATCATTGTTTACTTCTCTTGAACCATTTCACATTGTCTGGCACAGGTCTCCACGGGCACAAAGGTTTTTAAACTAAGTACACCTAGTACATACACCTCTTGAATTTTTTTAATTATTTAAGATGCTGATATTACATAACACGGTCAACTTTGGCAGAAGGTGATGCTGAGTTAGAGGGAAGGTTTTAATTAGATGTTTAAGGAATATCACACATACAAATAAAAATTCATTAAAATTAATAAAATGTTGCCTGGTGAAGTTGACTGAAGTTTGCTCTGAATTATAGATTTTTTTTTAATTAACAGGATCCAGTTTGTCCATAAATAGCATGCCATTTGTTCTTCTGAGGTTAAACGCGGCCTGCTTCCCTCCCACCATGTCCTCAGTTGGTCAAGGTGACAGCACTGGGGCCTCTTCAGCCGCCAGCAGCTTTGGATTAAGGATGCTTTAGCATCAGGCTTCCTATGGCTAACAGGGCCTCTAAGCTGCTTGTCACTTCTGCTCAAGAGCAAGTCCTTTCAATATGCTGCAAGCAACTTTCTCACAGGGTGGAATGATTTCAAGTATTTCTTTTCTTCTGATCTCATTTTTATATTAGGGATGGCATAAGTAGTCTATCTGAAAATTAAGAAATAAATATAGAATGAATTTCTCTGTGATAAATCTCAAATCTGTTATATTCTAAAGGTCTTTGTTTGCTATATGAAATATACACTCTCCCCCAAATATAATCCCAGGGTAAGGCTATTATTATTAGTTTTGATTTTTTTTTTACCGAATATCATTTGCAAATGAGCATCCTCCGGAGGGGAGTTAGTTTGGAGGATAAGGAAAGATTGCTCCTTTTCTTTCTAACTGGTCAATAGCACCCCCTTCTCCTCCCATACAAGCAGTCTGCACAAATGGACGCGAATCCCAATACTGGCAAAGAGCTGATATAAAGGTCACTCCTCACCTGCACAAATATTGCTGGGACTGCTGGGGTCCAGGAAGAGCGGTGTGGCCTCTTTCTGAAGAGTCTTGGGGCCTGGCACCTAAGTGTGCATAGGAGACTAAGCTGGGGAATAAGAGGGTCTCAGAATGGGGATGGTGACAACACAGAATGGTAGAAGCCACACACATAACTTTAGCTCTTTGATTATCTTCCACATTGTCTATAATTGGAGCATATGCCAAGATAAACAAAATAAGTGGGAATCTCTCCAGATAAATGTGCAGTCACCAGAGAAAGGTTCCTTTAGATCACCATGTTTTTTTTTTAATGCTAGTGATGAGATACATTCCCCAAATTTCTAGTACATACAGTAAAGCAAAGAATAAATAATGAAAAAGAATTTCATCCTCCTGCAGAGTGGCTTTTAAATGTTGCATGTGGTTACCCTGGAGCAAAGGTTAATTCAAGGCTCTCCCCCACTCCTTTCTGGAAAGGTCTTCCATTTAATGTATAGTTGCCAAATTTCTGAATCAGAATTAGCAAATCTACTTAGATGTTCCTTAGTAGAATTACTCTGCTATCTATTTTCACTCTGGAGGAGAATGATTAGTTACTGAATTAGGATTCACCTCCTTATGAATATTTCAGGAAAATTCTATTTCTAAATAATGTCCCAAAATTGTGGCCCTGGAGCCCAATTAGTTAGTAGCTTTCCTTATGTTCTGGGAGGTACAGTTCTTTTTTTTTCTTTGTTTCTAACTTCTTTCTCAGTCATTAAAACACTATAGTCTTGCTGATAAAACATAGGAAAAAGTGAGTTTCATAAACTAGACCAAATTGGTAAGTGCCTAGGCTAGAAGGTCTGTAGTATAGTGTCCATGACTTAACTTCCCTAAAGTAATCCAAGAAGACAGTGAGGCCATGGGAATGCCTACGCTGCTGCTGCTCTCCTAACAGGCATCGGAGGGGCACTGGCAATGTGTGGCTTTGCTTTTCTCTATAGCACCGGGCCTCACGAGTACAGACGAATAATCTCTTTAATCTTGTGAGGAGCTGCAAATGTGGGTCACAGCCCGTCCAGCTAGGTGTGGCCAAGAGGATGACCAGCTACAGGTGCCAGTGGGTGAGAATAAGGGAGGGCATTGGGCCTCTTGACCCCAGTAGAGTTAGAGTCAAGACGGAGTTCCATTGGTATGTACATAACCACTATTTTATTTAGTTCCAAATATAGGGCTTGCTATAAGTATTATCAATAGACAGGTAAAATAGGATCCTGAATTTCCCAAGAATCAGCAAGCTCCCTGTTCAGTGAGAGACCCTGCCTCAAGAAATAAGGTGGGAAGTGATAGAGGAAGAAAATTGATATCAGTCTCCAGCCTACACACACAACCCCCACACCCACCCCACATACACCACACACCCCACACCACACACACACACAACCTCCACACCCACCCCACATACACCACACACATATACACACACATACCATCCACACACATGCCACACCACACACACATACCACACACACACCGTGCACACACACCACACACTACACACACATACCACACCACACACACATACCACACACACCAAACCATACACACCACACACACATACATGTGCACGCGTGCGTGCACACACACACACACACACTTTCTTCATAAGAACAAAACCACAAAACACTGCTCCATTTTCTCCTGACCCACGCTTATCGGCATCTGGAAGGCTGGGCTAGGGAAAGACCCGGAAGAGTGGCTACATACAGGGTTGAGATTGTGACTGAACCTGAGACCCCTGCTTTGTAGCTTATACGCGTGTTCTGAGAATATAAGGGACCTTTCTGTCTTTCTCAAGTATCATAATATTTGAGTATCAGCTACAAGATGCTATGGTGTGCCCCATCCCAGCTGTGTGTGACAATATGGCTTCCTGTATGGGTGGATGCTGAGGCTGAGTGTAGTCTGAGCTGACAGAGCCCAGAGCCCAGTGGAGTTAGAGACTGAGGTCTGACCTCCGGGAACAGCACTTTCCTTCCTTGTTTGACCCTGGGCAAAGAATATTGGTTTTCTTCAAGCTGCCAAGTAAGAATGAAGTGGAAAGCAGCCTCATCACCTCTGTAACGTTTTTGTGAGAGTCTAGTGGATAATTTATGCGAGGGTGACCTTTGGTATGCACGGATAATGCCTTAAATCAGCACAATAACATTAGCTGATTCAATTATAGCCATATGCATTGGGGAGCCTATAGTATCTGAAGGAACAATGTATTGCTCCGAAATAGTAATCTGATAAAGCCGTGCTGTAATGAAGTGGGAAGGGAATGGGCTCTCCTTGACAACAGGAACCCAGGAGAGTTTGATGTGGCTCTTTCAGTAACAGTTGTAGACCTTCAAAACCTGTTATGTTGCACTGAATTCACAGGCCATTTCCTGTGCCTTGGGGTTGATGACCACAGTACCATTTGAACAAATCTACTTGATCAAGCGTATGTGATTGCTGTAATGATGGCTTTCAACTTGACAATCCTAAGAAAGAGTTCAACAGAAAAGACTTTGAGATGTTGGAGACATTTTCAACAATTACAAAAGGTTTGCTGTTTCATTGGTATATTGGCATCTCTTCCATATCTTGCTTCTTGTGTGTGTGTTCATGTATGTGTGGTTATGCATGTGTGTGTATATACGTGAAAGCCAGAGGACCACCTTGATTGTCATTCTTCAGGTGCTGTTAACCCTTGATAACAGGGTCTGTCACTGGCCTGAAACTCACCAAGTAGGCTAGACTGGGTAGCCAACAGACCAGGGATCTGCTGTCTCAGCCTCCCCATGGCTGGGCTTACAAGACTGCACCACCATGGCCAGTTTTTGTAAGGTAGGTTCTGAAGATCAAATTCAGGCCTTTGTGCTTGCAAGGCCAAGATTATTCCTGGAGCCATCTCCTAGCTCTTCATCTTGCGTCTGATTCTGACAGGTTAGAGCAGTTGCTTGGGCATTTTGTTCTCGGTTCTACTGAGTTACTTACTTTTACTCTCCTGCATATGAGCCATGCCCACATATATCTATCTCCTGCATATGAAGCATGCCCACATGTATCTCCTGCATATGAAGCATGCCCACATGTATCTCCTACATATGAAGCATGTCCACATGTATCTATCTCCCATGCTGGAAAGCTGCTCCCAGTGTGGAGGAGAAATTTGACAAGGTCTTTAAGTTGCTTATGAAATTTTCCTCAACCAGATATAAGTGAATTCTCTGCCAGCCTGTTTCTAACCCTCATATATATAAACATTTAAAACAGCTTTGAATTGAACTCCATTCAACTTGAGAAAGCACACATTATAGCCCCTTAGGTCCCAGATAAAAAGAACTGCATGGCCCTAATATTTTATTATGTAATTTGAGATTGATACTGGTAGATATTACAGATATAGAAAATCATCCCTCTGGCTTTAAATTCTGGTTATTCCCACATTAGTATATGATACCATATCATTACAGTTGCTTATTTATTTATTGTATCTCTATCTATCTATCTATCTATCTATCTATCTATCTATCTATCTATC
>LOEQ01001017.1:200931-213430 GCA_001685075.1 Bramus lutescens | reverse complement strand
TATCTATCTATCTATCTATCTATCTATCTATCTATCTATCTATCTTCTATCATTATTGTTATTATTATCTATCATCTATCTATCTATCTATTGCACAGCACTAGATCATCAGAGCTCTCTGAATGCATAATGTTAGCATACCCATTGTACAGACTATGAAGAAACCAAGAATGAAAGATGAAGCAGGAAGAATTTCCACATCACACCGGAGCCACAACCCAGAGTCTGTTTGTAACTACTGTGTTTTGTTGGCTTTTTGCAGTGCTGTGACTGATTAGAAACAGAATCTGTCAATACCGGATCCATAGATTCAGTCCATGCTGCCTGTCAATATGTGTCCACACTTCCAGTCAGGCCCTTTGCTATACTGATAGGTCCCATTGGACATTTAGGACTTATGCTATCGTTTACTTCCTGGACAAAAGCCTAGGGGTTCCTGGCAGCCTGTTTGGATAAGCCCCTTTGTCATATAGGCCCACGTCTGGGTGGAGGGACAGCCGAGATCTGTGCCCTATATCTGGCCTTAAGCTTATGGCCTCTTTGCCCTGGATAGTTAGATAAAAATCATGGTGCTTTAAGATGCCATGGAAGTGATCCATTAGTAGAACTCCCTCTATACACCCCATCAAGAGGCAAAAAGTCCAAGTTTAAGCCCTGCATTCCCACTTAGTGAGGGCCACCTTTCTAGGCTTTCTCTAGCTCATCTGCCAAGTGATTCTCCCGTTGCCCATTCCACAGTATTGTGATGATGAAGCCCAGGGCAGGGACTGAACGTTGTGGATATGTGGGAAACCTTTGCTTCCTTTTATGCCTCCTCTCACCCTTCTCTTTAGCAAGACAAAAGATGGTGCCATTGTGTGTGAGTGTGAGTGGGTGTGTGCACGCACACATGCACATGTAGGTGTTCATGTTTGTGTGAGCACATGGAGGCTAGAACACAACTTCAGTTGTTGTTCCTCAGACACTATCTATCCATCTTGCTTTTTGAGATAGTTTCTCTCATTGTAGGCCAGGTTGGCTGTCTAGCAAACCCCAGTATTCCCCATCTCTACTCCACTGTTGAGATTATAGGCACACGGCATCACTAGCAACAGCTCTTTAAACAATGGGTTCTGGGGAGTCTTTCACGTTTGTCAGGCAAGTGCTTTATTGACTAAGCCATCTAACCAGCCCCAATGCCAACCGTATTGGCTTTTAAAAATGTGTATGGATGTTTTATCCCTTGTGTATCTATCTGTATGTATATCTATGTACCACATGTGCACCTGGTATCCTTTAGGGCCAGAAGTCAGTCTTAGATTCCCTGTACCTAAGATAGTTGTAAGCCAGCATCTGAGTGGTGTGAATTGTGGAGCTTGGAGCCATCTCTCCCACACCCTCATGGCATTTTAAATGGCATGATTACAATGCCTGCTTGTGCATACACATGTAATTATATGTGCTCTTCTAAAGGACTCAGGTTCAATTCCTACCACTCACAGGGTTGCTCACACAGTGCAATGAAAACACATGAGAGTTTTAAGCTACAGACCTGGAAGTTCATCCTCCAAACAAAGAGGCTTCATTCCACACGCTAGTGGTTTTGCATGCCTATGTCCTGTGAAGATTGCTTTTGGCATAGACCAGTAGAACAGATGAGGTAATAAAACACTGCCCGGCCTGTCATGTGGGAGAGCCAACAGGATCCTTATGACACTTTGGCAATACTTTGACAATACTGGAGTGAAGAAGGAGCAGGGCCTGGATTTGGGTCTAGACTTAACTCTGATGTTGGAGATTGTCCCACAGCCATGGAAAGCTGCCTCTTTCTGCAAGCTTGAAAAGCTATTATGAACCAACTACAAGCAGTTCTGATGCTTGTGAGAACCTTCCTCAGGCAGAATAGCTCCTTCAGTCTCTCATTTCAGCAAACATTACACAGATCTGTCACAGGAGCCCTTGAGTCACATTGGATAGGACTTGGGCTCCAGGCTTCATGGCTGCTACTGTTTGCTGGGTTAGCATTTAGATGAACGTATGTTTCTTCTGAGTGATTCATTTGCAGATAGAAATGGCTCCTGCTTGGCGGGTAGTGGGTTTGCCATGGTTAGGGAATGTACATACTGTGGTTTTGTAACGAATGCATTTTTTTAACCTTTGAAATTTAAAAAGAAGAAAATCCCTAAAAATTAAATAACTCCCTGAAAATAGTTCAATTCTAGAAATGCTTTCTTTTCTTGGCTCCCTGGAGATTCACTTGACAAAATGTCCAACATAAATAACAAGGAGGTGCCTCTCCTAGTTTCCTGCTTTTAGATTTACTGCCCAAAGGCAAGCCAGAATAGTCAGGGGAGAGGAACTCTGAGGCTGAGTTCTTTCTGTACAGAGCCTCCATGGTGTCTGTGGAAATCCTTTTTTTATTTTAATATTTTTCTTTTTTATTTATTCTTCTCTTATATATTACATTCCAGCCATAGTTTTCCCTCCCGTCTCTCCTCCCAGTCCCTTCCCCTTATTTCCCCTCTGCCCCAGATCCACTCCTCCTCCATTGCCCTTCGCAAAAGAGCAGGCCTCCCAAAGAATATCAAGCAAACATGACATAGCAAGGTGCAAGAAGACTAGGCATCTCCCCTCATATTAAGGCTGGATAAGAAAACCCAGTAGGAGGAAAGGGTGCGAAAAGCAGGGAAAATAGTTGGAGGCAGTGCTTGCCCGCTCCCACTGCTAGTTAGTAGCTCTCTGTGGGAATCAGAGAGGTCTGTGTGGTTCAACAGTGTCTGTAGCTTCTTCCTTCTGCTGTGAAATAGCTTCTTTCCTAAATTTTCATTGTTAAAGGAAAACTCAAGAGCTTCTTTGACCTCCTTTCTCAATTTCTTGTTGATTTAGTCAGGTGGTCCTTTAATAAAACCAAAGGCCCATCCCACAAGAAGGATCCCATACCCACACACTGCTTGGGTAACCAAGAACAAGAGATTAGATAGCCCAAAGACATAAGGTAAAACTAAACATTACTGGTCTAAAAAAAAAATCAACAAAATGATTCCAAATGATATTCTGCTACACTCATAGATCAGTGCCTTATCCAGTCACAATCAGAGAGCTTCCTCCAGAGGCAGATGGGAACAGAAGCAGAGACCCACAGCCAGATAGTATGTGGGGAGAGAGTTTAAATGGGATGTCTCCATCAAATCCCCCCTCTCAAACTCAGGAATCCTGTGGAAGAGGAGGTGGAAAGATTGTAAGAGCCAGGAGGGATGGAGGAGACCAGCAGAACAAGGTGATTCAGCTGCTTTCAGTCTTTGGGAACTCGTGTGCTTAGGCCTACCTGGGTCCGCACCAGATCCTGTTCTACGCTACAGCTATTATCTTAGTGTTTCTTTGGGACGCCTGACTGTGAGAGTGAGTGGGTCTCTGACTCTTGTGCTTGCTCTTGGGGCTCTTTTCCTCCTGCTGGGTCTCCGTGTCTAACTTCAGCACACAAGTTTTTGCTTCATCTTATTTTATTTTGTCATGTTTGTTTTTAATCACTTAGATGCCTGTTCTTTCTAATAAGAGACAGCAAGGGAGTGAATCAGGAGGGGAGGTAGGGAGGAACTGGGAGTTGTGGAGGGAGGCAAAACCACAGCCAGGATATATTCTTTGAGAAGAAAGTCTACTCAAACAACAATAACAACAACAACAAAATTGTCTAGTCTTGTGTGTGTGTTTTGTTTTCTGATGTGAGTTTAAGTCAGGCTCTTTTCAATATGGTATCCCAGGTTGGTTTTGAACTTGCTATATAGCCAAGGTTGGCCTTGAACTTTTAATTGTCTTTCCCCTATTTCCTGAGTACTGATTATTTGGTATGTGTAGTGCTGGGACTAGACCCCAGGAAATATTAGCTGTGTTGGAGTGAGGGGGGTTTTATGTTTCCATGTCCTAGTAAGATGTTCTCTCTTGCCACTCTATTTCTCTCCTACTACACCTCCTCAGCATTGGGATTACAGATATGCACTATTGGGATCTGCTATTCACATGGTACTGGGGCTCGGACTCAGATCCCACGCTTCTGTGGCAAGCATTTTACCCACTAGCCATCTTCTCAACTTCTCGGCCTTTCCCTGTTCTTCCCATATTATCCAGAGGCATCATGCCATAGTACAATGCAAGAAGCATCACCACGCCAATCAAACACGGGCTTCAGCAGCTCCGAGACTGAAGGACTTCATTTAACTGAACAGTCTGCACAGGCAGAGAACATCTTTTTGAAGCTGATTTATTTCAGCTAAATTACAAATGTATCTCTGTTCAATTATCTGCATGGAGTCGGTGCGGACTTTTAAAGTATCTTTTCCTTCCATCTTTATAACCATTCTGTCAGTACTTGTAACCCACCAAGTATTATCACTTCGTCAATGTCCTCCGTGGCCTCCAGGGGTGGGGATGGCTGCTGCAGTGTCATCTGGAGCATGACAGTAACACACAGGCACCAGAGTTCCGGAGATAGCCTGCCACCATCTGTGTCTCTAGACATTTCATTCATACTCGAATTCTGGCCCCGCCCCTTCCATTCCAACTCCCACACCTTTGGCAAGAAATATCCATACAGCTGGATTAGACTCACAGGATGTTTTTAATTTTTTTTTGCCTCATTAAAGTCTAGTTTCCTTCCAGTGGTATGTGCTCTCTTCATATATTAGCCCAGAAATCATTCCGAAGGAAGAAAGCATTTCAGAGAAGTGCTTTGGGTAAAGGCTTGGGATGGGAACGGAATCACGTTGCTTCTACATTGTGCATCAAACATCCACCCAAGTCTCCCTCCTCCACACCCGAGAGTGTGATTTCTTTGTGAGCCCCCTAGCCCGGAAGCTAGCAAAACAGATTGTGGACACTGTGGTTATGTTTGTGGCCTGTAACACTTCGGATTACAGAACACAATGTAACCAGTCAACAATGTCAGGCGCTGCCCCCATAATGTGTTGTGACAGCCCACATTTTGCTTTTCACTCTTAATACACCCCCAAGCTTTTCATGTATTTGTACATAAATCTCTCAATTTTATTATCTGTCTCCAACGCTCAGCTGCCAGGCCATCCTTTTGCTTATTTGCCATCTTATGATGATGATGTCGATTGGTTTCCATATTTATCATTTAGAATTATTGCTGAAATAAACAAGCTATTTCATAGGATAAGTATTTTCCAAGAGGCAGATTAAGGTCACTATTCTTAAATGTAGGGAAATAATCTTGGTTTTTAGCAAAACAAACAAATGAATGAACCCTATAAAACCCAACCACCTACCAAGAGTTGGACAATCACTGTGTTTAGCATTTCAACTTTCCAATTACGTGATTACTCTCACATTGTGGTTAAACTTATTACAACTCATACAATGAATTACCATGAAATATGTCGATAGATAAAATTATTAGAGAAAATGCCATCAGCACAAGGTTTTTGAGGGATTATGTTGGAGGTTGCTTTCTCTTTGAGTGTGTTATTTTGTGCTCCAACTAAAGACATTAATTGAAAAAAAAAAGAAAGGGAATGTGGCAGCATCTCTTTCCTGCCTGTCAGAGAAGGCTCAGGAGCACGTGACTCTGCCTCATGTTGCCTTTTCTCTTCATCTGCAGGTGTTCACCTGCACCCAGGCTGCTTCCATGTCTTCTTAGGTAACGGTTCACTCTGGTCTTAAGTCAGTAAAGTTAGACTGCAAGAACTTGAAGGAGCCTGGGCTTCGAGCATTTGATTTGCTTAAGCATTCCTGTGTTTCCCAAGCTTACTTTATCACACTAATTAGATATCTACTAATATTTGCTTAATTAAACTGAAGCTCTAACAAGAAGAGTCGCTTCCAATGGCTTTAGGCTGTGCTGGCAGCACTACACCATCTTCTTGGTGTGTGCAGGGTGTTTGATGTTGAGTGCAGTGCATGCATCTGGGTGTTCATGTGGAGGACAGGGCAGGACCTGGGTGTTTTCCTCCATTATTCTTTGCTTTACTACCTTGTAACAGGGTCTCTCATTGAGTCTGAAGCTCATGTTGCATCTAGGCTGGCTGGCTATACAGCTCCTGGGATCTGCCTGTTTCTAAACCCCCAATGTTTGGATTATAGTCATGCGCAGACACGCCTGGCTTTTTAAGTAGGTGTTTGGCATCCAAACTTGGGTCTTCATGCTTGCCCAGTGCTTTGCACACTAAGTCATCTCTCTGACCCCATGACTCCCTTTCTGACCATCTGTCTGAAACTCCTTGGTCTAGGAGGGGGGAGGTCTCTCTATAAATGCTGGGGGTGGAGAGTGGCTGGGGCCAGGGCCCACAGGGATACACTCCAAGAATCTTGAGCTTTGAACATGGAAGAGCTGTCTATCAAAGACATGACATTTAAACAGTGTGCCTCTGAGTCAGACCCAACTCCCTAGCAGGCTCTAGACTGAATTTAAAGCACATTTCTTCATTCCCAACCAGTGGTTCACCATCCTGTGATGGTGATTCTCAGTGATGCCCCTCAGTGCCCACCTGTCCCCTTGGATGTGACAGAGATGAGCTGAGGGCAAAGGGCTACAGCCAGCTGATGCTCACTTCATTTCACCGTGTGGAGAAAACAGCCACATCAGAGCATAAAGCCCAGTTTCCATCTAAGGGAATTAAAAGCAAACTCACTTGTGTAAAACCACCAAGCCGACGCCAAGGCTCTTCATACCATTTCCTTCTACCGCCTTCTCCTTAGCATCATGACTGACCTCAGCAGCAGCTGCCCCTACCATTGGTGTATCCAAAGAAGAGTCGAGCTGTAAGGACAGCCCTCCTTTCTAAGCCTGGTAAGTTCCCATGCAGAAAGGAAGCAGGTTATGCCAAAGGGGTCGTGCTGAGATGGCTGTAACCACTTACTCCAGCAAGCCCCACACTCTTCTAATGGAGAAGGGCAATGTTGAGGACTTCTTGAAACAAGGGATAATCCTAAATGGTATGATTAGAAACCCAAATCTTAAAGTCGAGTTGCTTTTCTTGCTGACAGCAGAGGGCAGCAGATGAAAGTCAGTTCTGGGCCAGTTTCAAGAATGGAACAATCGAAATGGTAAAATCCCCAAAGTGCTCACAATGAGACATGAAAACCTTGTGCACCAATTCTTCCCCAGATGTCTGCTTTACCAAAGAACTAAGGCACAGCAAAATCTACTTAGTTTATACTCTGCACCTTACTGCTGTATAGTTCCTATTTTTTCAGGTGTACCTGATGAAATCGCCATCAAGACCTTAAGTTAGGACTCTCGTGGGGTTACAACTCATGGTGTGGAGTATAATTTCGGTGTAGGCCCCTCCCTTTCAACAGAAACAAATGAAAGACGCTTGGCTAGGAATAGCCATTGGTTTGGAGAAAAGATGGTTGTGGGTGGATATTAAGACCAGTTCCTGTTTAAGGTCCCATTTCTGCCTCTCCCTGCCCTTCACACTGAGCCTTCAGATAATCTTGAGCCTCTGTGACATCCTCTGCCAACCCAATTGTCCTCTCTGCCTGCCCCCTCTTACCTCTTCATTCTGTCCCAGTTAACCTGCACAAAGCCATCTTGCAGGCCCTATCCATTTTACTGCTCCTCTGATCACGACAACCCTGGGGCTGACCAAATATGTTGTCGTCTTCTTCTGGAGTCCCCATTCCAAAAAACAGGTTCTGGGCTCCAAAATGCTGTGCGCCACATGCTCCACCGATGCTGTCTCGGGGTCTCAAATTTAGGTCCCAGGACAAGAAGCATTGGCTTTTCCTGGGACTTTGGTGGAAATGCTGATTAACAGACAGTTGAATCTGATGTTATGGATGGGCCTTGGCAATGGGAGCCTTTAGTTGTTTTGGTGAATTTTGAGCACATTTGAGTTCAGAACTCTCTGGACTAGATCATACGTAATGAGTTCTCCAATTTGGGCTTTGTGATATCAGTTTCCTGTGCAAACTTTTCTCTCTGGGCAGTTTCTAAGTTCCTGTCTAGCAGCTTCAAGTTCAGCCAACTCCAGCCCTATAGTAGAGTTCTTTTCGTGCATGGGATCACTTCCCAGCTGCCAGTGTTATCCTCCTGGAATGCAGCTATCACCCACCTGGCTCAGGATGTCAGCCTCTATCCCTTACTGGAACCCTGGGCTACACTGCAGTCTGTGGTGACCAGTGTCTTGGATGCCACTTTGCTGCCTGTCTCTATATCTGGGAACTTCCCTGTCCCATGCGTTCTTCAGCTTACTTTTGGATAGACGATTTATACCCATTCAAACCTTTCAGCATCTCATCTTCGCTATAAAATGAAGAGGGAGTAAATGCCATCTTACACAAATAAGAATTTTGAGAACGAATCAGTATTATAAAGCTGATTTGCAATCTCCCTCCAGATCTGCCGGCCTGCTTATTTATTATACACTACACTCCTCCAGGAAGGGAGTTCTGGAAGCAGCCTCTAACAAATACCTGAGAAAGGAATGGGTGGAAAAACACATGCAGAGAGACACAAAAAGCTAGTTTTCTGTAGCTCCTCTAGGTTGTGAAATGTCTGTAAAACAAGAGAAGATGACATGCCTAAATGGGACTAAGATGCCAGCTGACATCTGCCAACAAGAGATGACAAAGGCCATTGTCGCTAGGATGAAGATCATTCTCACGCAGGGTGTCAGGCATCTCAGAGAAGAGTTGTCCATCACTCCTCACTTCCCTCTCATCTTTTTCACTTAAATTTTTGCATGTATGATGTGTGCCCAAGCATAAAAAGTGTGTGGGGTGTGTGTACACTCATGTGTGAGTGTGGGTGCATGCATGCCACAGGGTGTTGGTGCTTGCCTTCTGTTTTGTTTGAGAGGGGCGTCTCTTGCTCACTGCTGCAGACATGATATCAGGCCAGGTGGCCTTTGAACTTTTGGAGATTCTCATCTCACCCCAGAAGTGCTGGGATTGTGGATGCATGGTTTTCATGGACTCTGGAGATTTCGGCATAGGTCCTCACAGAAGCATGGCAAGCGCTTTACCCACTGAGCCATCTTCCCAGCCCCCTTTAATGTTCTGCAGGTGGAAGCTGAGGCCTGTAAGGATATAGTCATAATAACAGAGCAGGTCTGTTTTCATTTTAAACACAGTGATGCTGGATGGTGCCTGATGTTCTAGATTCTGCTTCATGCTCTTGAAGAATGAGTGTCAGGCATACGTAGTTCAGGCATTTCAAAAGCCCCAGGGACAGTTTCCAGTATCATTTGCTTTGAGTAATATATTCCAATTTGAAAAATGGAGGTTAAATCCCTTTTTAAGTCATAACTTTTAAAAATCATGTTTGTGATAAAAATAATTCATGAGCACAGACTTTTAAAACCTTAAATTACATTAGTGTGTCACATCAGGTATCTGTGATCTATTCTCAGCCATGTGAGGAGCACTACGCACTGCTACTGACCATAGCCACCAAGTTTCACAATGGAGATCTTGAGCCATTTCCTTTTATCTGGGTAAAATTTTCTATCTTTTGGCTAATATTTCCCACCCTCTGTAGATCTTGCTAAGCATCATTTTGTTGTCTTATATGAGCCCTGACCGGTCTGGAACTTGCTATATAAACAAGCCTGGCTTTAAATTTACCTTCCCCTGACTCCCAAATGCTGGGATTAAAGGTGTTTGCTACCACACCCAGTAACATGAAGTTTTCAAGGGTCCACATACAAGTGGCGTCATGAAACATTGGTCTTTCTGTACATGATATGTAATGATTCATGGTGGGAGACATTAATTACATACATTGTGTTGTTGCTAAGGTAACAGTGATGCAGCTCCATGACTATTCTTCCTGTCAGTGTACCCAGAGTCTCGTGTTACAGGACATTGAAAGCCACTCACAGAAATGACTGTGATCCCTGCTGTGTAACCTGTGTGCACATGGGCTGTCACCCACTGCACAGCTGATGCTGGCTCTTCAGAAAGTGTGCCCCAGATTAAATGTGTAGAGGTCATGCATCCAGGCAGAGTTCTCCTTTTATTGAGTATTCTAATTTCAATGCCAGTGGAAAAAAATCCATTAGTAAAAATCAAGAACTTCAAATGTGTTGTTAACTGAAAGTGGAAACTACACCGATGGTTGAAACTAGAAGCATCAGCAAAAATACAAACAGAAGCAATTAACTAATTAATTAATTGTGACAGGGTCACATGTAGCTCAGGTTACCCTAAAATTGGTTCAGGAGATAAGACTGACCTTTAAGGTTTAACCCCCTGCCTTTCTCCCTGAGTGCTGGATTACCGATGGGCATCTCACTGTGTCCATGTGGTACTGGTGCTGGAGCCCAGGGCCGTGGACGAGTCAGGAAGGCACTCTACAGCAGAGCCACACCCACGCCCACAGTTCTGTTTAATTCCATTGGAGATCAGTGTTCCTCCTTTACCTGTGCCCAGGTACACCAGGAAGCTAGGAGCACTCTGGCATCAGAAGAAAATGGTAGGGAACTAGAGAACCTCTAGTTATGAATGAAGTTCTTTATACTGAGCATCAGGACCACCTAGGGAGCCCCACCCCATAGATTCTGACTGAGCAGGACTTAGGTCAGCCTCTTTGTTTGCTGCTGGATGGTATGGATCTATTGTTCATTAAACCACCTTCTGTGGTCTTGCCGTCTGTTTCTGTCTTCTAACATGTGGGCACTGTAGCTCACCCTGACATGCCTGATGGTAGAAGAACACATCTCTATCTGGGAACATTGTCCCAGCACACAGAAGGACCTGATGGGGCCTAAAAGACAAATGGGCTATCCTCCTGGGGTCAGCCAGATGGAGCTGCTCAATCTGGCCTGGCTCTAAGGAGCACAGCAGAATGCACTATCAGCTTACTTTTGAATGTAGACTGCACCATCTCTAGATTGAGCTGGGTACACATGCATACACACACACACACACGCAAACGCACATGCACACACACACGCACAGAGCTCTGACTCTGCAGGATGCTCTGCATGGATTTTCTACAGACGGTTTGCATTGACATATATACAAATGGACATACAAGATCTACACAGAAGTGCTTGCGCACACGCGCGCGCGCACACACACACACAGGTGGGGGCGGGGTGAGAGAGGAAGGGAGGGAGAGAGAGAGGGAAGGGACTGGAAAGGCTGCCTAG
The DNA here is from genome assembly GCA_001685075.1 of Bramus lutescens. Lineage (NCBI taxonomy): Eukaryota > Metazoa > Chordata > Mammalia > Rodentia > Cricetidae > Bramus > Bramus lutescens. The sequence goes on along the minus strand of LOEQ01001017.1, from coordinate 202,337 downwards.
GCTGAACCAGGGGTTAAGCCAAATGTCTTCTGGGAAAAGAAGCAGTAGAGAGCACTGGCATCCAGGAGGCCTGCATTATGCACCCTGCCGAGTAAACCCCCTATCACATATTGTCTCAATCAATCCTAATACAAATTACATGACAGAAATGGGTCTTATGATCAGTGGATGAGGCTTCTGAACCTCAGAGGTTAAGGAACATGTGTAGTGAAAATAAAATTACTGAATGGAGGAAGTCTGGGAATATGCATTTAGTTATGCCATCTTCAAAGTCTGTATTCTCCCCACTTATAGACCATAAAATCTCAAGTAAACAGCATTGCTTCAGCTTAAACAAAGAAAAAGCATTTAACCAGAAAGCATTATCAGTCTCCCATCCGCCTCACGCTGCTATGATTTGGCGGGGTTTTGCTGAGTACACAAAGAGCTCAATGCTAATACTCCAATTATCCATCAGCCACCACCTCCGAAACTGATTGCCCTCTACAGCAGCAATTGATTAAATAAATGCACTATTTGCTAACATGGTTTGTTTTTCTTCCACTAATGCAATCTGATAAATTAGTCACCATGTTTATGTGCCTTTCCATTACAAATGGTAAAATGTCAACTTATAAAGCATTTTGGGTGGCAAAGGGCTAAGTTTTGGCAGAAGAAGCCTGGCCATGAATCAGTCCTCAAAAAGAAAGTGAGCTCATAAAAGTATGTTCTATGAAGTGGGGGAGCTTAGGGAGCTACTGCGGTGAGAAGATTCACCCCAGCCCTAGCTTATAATATGAAATACATGACTGTGGCTCTGAGATTATATTTTTGAGGAGTTTATATTAATGTGAGAAATGTCATATTATATGTAAAAAAAAGTGTCTGTGTCCAGGTGTATATGCCGATGTATATAGGTACAGACAGGTTCAAATGAGGAAAGTCATACATATGCAGAAAAAAAGACTTGGAGTGAGCACAGCAGAATAGTAGTATTTGGCTATTTGTGGGATGCCTTACACATCATTTCTGCTTCTTTTGTTTTTAACTCCGTGTTTGTTGTTGCTTATTTTCTATCATGAAGTGTGTATATTATTAATAAAAGGAAAAGTGTGTATATTAAAAAATAACTCACTGATTCATTTTCCTCCCGATCAATGTTTGTATGAAGTAAAACTAATTTGGTAGCTAGACGGCAAATCCACTTTCTACTGTTTGGTTTTCTGTGAGAGAGAGGGAGAGAAAGAAGGAGGGGAGGAGGAGGGAGAAGACAGGAGTGGAGTGCTGCTGTTGGCAGCTGGGAAATTACTCATTGTTGGTACTGTCCAGAGTTCTGAAATCAGACTCCCACGTTAGCAAAATGCTTTCTGATTTTTAAATAAAGCATTTATTTTGGTGTGTGTGTGTGTGTGTGTGTGTGTGTGTGT
>LOEQ01001017.1:182055-200900 GCA_001685075.1 Bramus lutescens | reverse complement strand
GTGTGTGTGTGTGTGTGCAGCTGCCTGCAGAGACCAGAAAAGGGCACTGACCCACCGGAGCTGGAGATGCAGGTAGCTGTGAACTTCCTCCCGTGAGTGCTGGGACTCAAGCTCAGGCTCTCCACAAGAGCCACAGCTCTGAACAGCTGAGTCATCTTTCCGTCCCACTTTGCCATCTCTTGACATGAAAGACACTAATTCTCTTTGGGTGTGATCTATCTATCTAATGCTTTCAGCGTGTCGAAAGGGATGGCAAGGAAGAAGTTTTAGTCTTTGTAGGATGGAATCTACCTCTTGCATTCTCAAAAGCTGATAAGGAAAATAAATCAGTTCCTAGCATTTAGGAAATGCTGTCATTTTACTGAATTAAAATCTTTCAGCTTTTAACTTTATTTTTGGAATGAATGGTCCCCTCCTCTTTAAATAATCTACTTCCTTTTAATGTTTAAAAAGATCTTCTCTTTGCAAAGGAAGCTGAGATCCCGAGGGATTAGACTTCCTAGCGGGGCTGGTCACTGGTGCCTGGGAGCTCTTGAGAGGAGAAGGAAGCAGTTGTCACTCACCTCCTTCACAGCCCAGTCACTGAGCATGACTAAGAAGAGCTAGGATGCGTTGGGCTTGCAGTATCTGACTTCCTCTGGGGTTGCCTTGCAACATGGAACCTCTGTGACATGCTAATTAGCACTGTCCAGCTTGGAGACAAGGCCAGACTTTTGGGAAATGAAAGTAGGAGGCTACCCTGGGCACCCGGCAGCATAGCATGAGTTACCCATGGCAAGCCAGGCACGTAAAGGTACCACCGGCCTGAGTGGGTCTGGTGAATTACATTGTACTAAAAAAGAATCATTGGCATATCATCGGTGAACATGTGTTCATTTAGCCTTACACACACACACACACACACACACACACACGGTACTGTAGGAAATATAAATATGATGGTGTTAAAGGAAATATAAACAGATGTACAGAGGTATATTCTGTTCTAGAGGAACTTCAAGCAGTCTTGTGTGATGGAGAAACTGTGCTGCAACCGGCTTATATTATCTCACACAGGAGCATACCGATGGGATCCAAGCAAAATGGGGAGACTCGTCAAAAGCAATGTGCTGAATGAAACACGGATGCTGCATCATCAGCTAGGAGAAAGAGGCCAGGGCAAGGAGTCAGTCGGGCAAGCTGAGTGTAGGCTGTCCGTCCTCTTGCGTCTCAGTAGATCCTAGTTCTAAGGACCTGGTAATCATGGAACCTGAGTTCGAGGGCTTCTGCTTTCTTAAAGCTGCCCAACAATCACCCAGTTTTATGCACTTAGAATAGGGAGCAGGCAAGAAGAGAGGGATTCTCAAGTTCGAGGTGACAGGCTCTGGATGTCGATTCTCTAGAAAGTGTGGAATTATACCTATCAGTTCTAGCATATCCTAGGTTCTATGGACAGTGTCCCAGGTAGAGTGGGAGCACAATCTCCACCTCTACTTCTACAATGACCATAAGTTCTACCATCTCCACCACCTCTCTAACTTCCGCCACCCACCACCTGTGCATCTGCACCCCACCACCCACCAGCTGTGTATCAGCACTACACCAGATGTGCACCTGCATTCCTCCACCTGTGCATCTGCACTCTATCATCAGTGCATCTGCACTCTACCACCTGTGCATCTGCACTCTACCATCTGTGCATCTGCACTCCTCACCTGTGCATCTGCACTCTACCATCTGTGCATCTGTACTCTACCACCTGTGCATCTGTACTCTACCACCTGTGCATCTGCACTCCTCCACCTGTGCATCTGCATCCCACCATCTGTGCATCTGCACTCCCTCGCCTGTGCATCTGCACTCCTCCACCTGTGCATCTGCACTCTTCCACCTGTGCATCTGTACTCTACCACCTGTGCATCTGTACTCCCCCACCTGTGAATCTGCATCCCACCATCTGTGCATCTGCACTCCCTTGCCTGTGTATCTGCACTCCCCCACCTGTGCATCTGCACTCCCCCACCTGTGCATCTGCACTCTCCCACCTGTGCACCTGCACTCCCCCACCTGTGCAAGACGTGAGGGGGTGGACACGTAGACATGAGATGGTGGACACCATCTGCACTCCCCCACCTGTGCATCTGTACTCTACCGCCTGTGCATCTGCACTCCCCCACCTGTGCATCTGCATCCCACCATCTGTGCATCTGCACTCCCTCACCTGTGCATCTGCACTCCTCACCTGTGCATCTGCACTCCCCCACCTGTGCATCTGCACTCCCCCACCTGTGCATCTATACTCTACCACCTGTGCATCTGGACTCCCCCACCTGTGCATCTACATCCCACCATCTGTGCATCTGCACTCTACTACCCACCACCTGTGCATCTGCACCTCCTGAAATCAGATCTCAAATCAGATGTTCTGGCCATTACTAACTTGGAGGCACAAGAGTTCAGATGTCATTTAACCTGCAAATCCCTCTTAATCAGTATTTGCATAAGGGACCTTTAAATCCTGTGGGTCTGGAGACTTAATAGGAACCCCCTTGTACAGATAAATCATCCCAATGACTAAAAACTCTGAACCATCTCTTAACACTTGGTAGGCAAGAGAGACATCATTTATTTCTTTCATTTTCTGTTTGTATTATTGATTTCTATTGGTATATAAGACTGCTCAGTTTCGGGTCATCACAATATAAATGTTAGAGTTATCTTCAGCAAATCTTACCACTTTTTTTTCTAATTTAGTCCACATAAAAAGAAAGATAGTCCAAGTTCTATAAAGTGTACTGACATTGAAAAATTTAGCAAAGTGCTGTATTGAAATTCCATTTCATTTGACAAGTACTTGTGCAAAAAGATTGTGCACTAAGATATAGTTTTCTTGTTTTGCCACATTGCGGAGATTAAAGTCTTGAAAGAGCATAAACAGCTAAAATCAGCTTTGGTCTCATAAGAAACCCATTGTACCTTCATTCTGTCTGCATGGGAGATTGGAGAAATGGAGCCAGTGGAATAGTTGAGCCAGGTAGCATCCCGACTCTGGGTTCTTCAGCTGTTCCAGGTCAATGTCTCCTCCCCAGGGTAGCATCTCTCTCTAGGAACTTTCACCCAACTTAACACTTTCATGGTCTCACATGTCCACAATTGACATCTACTCAAATCTTATTAATTTCCAAGTCTGCAACAGAGAGCTATCATTTCTAACAAAACTATCTGCATTGATTTGAGCTTGCATGATCAAGTTCATGAATATATCTGTACAAAATAAGATACTATGGGGAAAACATCACAATGAAACAAAATGAAGAAAAGTGAATATTTCCAATGCAGAATTGCTTCAAGGAGGGAGTTAACTTTTTCAGAGGGTTTCAGTTTGCTAAGGAAGCCAAGAACCCAAGGAATTGAACCTTCCAAGGAAGCCTGGTTACACTATATGTAAGAGTTCTTGAGCGAAGTTAACATCTACATCTTAGAATCTGACTCAGAGACATTCTTCATTTTCATATCTACAATGGCTACTTCTTAATGGTACGAGTTCTTGTCTGTCTTAAGCCACTAAGCTTCAGGCCTAATATCTTTGCTGTTCACTGTCAGTCACCTGTTTCAGCATTGGAAGTTACGTTCTGAAGCAGCAATTGTTAGAAGTGTTTTCTTTGCTTTTCCTTTTCATTGACTGGGAATTTCATACCATATCTGTACATAATGTATTTTGATCAACTTCCCTGCTGCCCCTCCTCCAAAATGACTCCTGAACCATGGAAGGAAGTGTGTGGCACAGATTTCTTAGTAAGGGCAGAACATTCTGTGGTCTCTTATTCTCTGCACCTTGACAGTTGCGGATCTCTGTGTTCATCATTAACTTCTGCAAAAGAAGCTTCTCTGATGAAGGCTGAGAGATGCACACCTCTATAAATAACAGGTGCCTTCCACAAGGTCATAAACTCAGAGTCCCAATAGGACTTGAATGGATCAGGGACTGGGTAAAATCATCTTTGTGTTGCCAAAACTAAAAACCCCCTTTGACTTGGTGCCATTTCTGTTCCTTTGGTAAGTCCTGTGCCCAAAGGAAGTAATATTATCTGATTTTCCCCAAGAATTTGACTTTTGCACTACATTATCATGGGGGTTCAAGTTTCAGGTTGAGAATTTTTCACTGATGAGGAATCTTTTAGAATGAAGATGATTGCAGAAGACACCACGTATGCACAGCATTGCAATACAGGATTAAGCATCTCCCCGAAAATGCTGATAAAGGGGTCATGTACTTCCAGGATTACCTATGTTTTCTGAGAACCTGCCCAGAATAAGGGTTCCTAACTGGTTGGAAATACAGAAGCAGGTGTAATCTGTGCTCATGCGACTCTTCAATGTCTTGATATAGCAAGATATTCAGAGTGTTTGTAAGAGAAGTGGTAGAATATGTTTAAATCTTCAAAGGATGCCTGAAGGTAGTGAAGCTGGCCTTTGGCTTCTGATGCATACATGTCTCTGTGTGAAGCTAAGATGCACAGGCTGTTAGGATCAGGGAAGTTGCTCAACTTTAGCTTCCACTTAAAGTTTCTTATTTATGCAGGGACATGAAGGTCAAACGAACTGGCAGCCCACAGTCCTTAGCGGCCTCCATTACTCACAGCCCAGGATCTCAGCTCACATATTCACCAGGTATAGGGAGATGACAGGTGTACCATAAGTCACCCTTGACCCATGCAAAGTGACCTAACAGGTCTGGGTAGTTACATCTCAGGGTGGCCCTAAAAGAGCATGACATCTGTGGGGTATGCCTCATGAGCTGGCTTGGTAAGCACTGAATTATAGAAAGAACAAATTCATGAATTTTTGTTGTTTATTTATCACCCTATGAGGACAGACGTAAAATAAAATAAAATTGCCAAACAGCTCTTCATGAGCATGAGCCAGAAACACTTGGCCCTGAAGCCTCATAGAGTCCTACAAGGTGCAATTGTTTCCATGGGGATTTCTGGGGAAAGATGGAATACCCAGTGTTTGTTGAGTACTAGTCAGGTCAGGGGGCTTTTTTTGTAGTTCTTTGAGATTGTGTGGAGAGGGAGCAGTAATACACAAAGGCCTTGGACTTGGGAAACAGGTGGTATGCTGGACAGTAAGGCATGGTGAACTTGAGGTGGACAAGGGAGGGACGCTAGGTGGGAAGGTTGATTTGACCAGACCATTGAGTGGTGAAGAGTAGCAGTAAGGAAGAGACCCATGGAATGTTTTCTGTGTGAAGGCTGAGGTAAGGATCCCCAGTCACCAACTTCAGGAGCTTCACTGTCATCAGTGGCCTTCTTCAGAGCTATGGCACCTGGCTGCTGTTCCTATGAAATGATACTGCACACTGGCTGGACCATATGGGCCTCTGGTTAAACACCAGGCACAGATTACTCTACATGGCATCCAATACCCTGTTCAAGAATAACAGTCTGTGCTCTGTTTTCTTTCTGCATTTGTAGAGAAAGCTAAGACTCCTAAGGAACAGTGTGGAGTCAATCCTCAGAGACTGAATTTAGAGATATTCTTCCTCCTCAAGAGATTAATGTGCTGCACAATATGTTTGTGCATTACTGTTGGGTCATTATTTCAGTCTTAAACATGGCCTTCAGCATTGAAAAGGAAATGTGCTCCAGAGAGCATGAGCACAGGTTTCTGCTTCGAGAAAGGGTAAGGAACAGGCATTTAGCATTATGATAGGCTGGATGCAAGGAGGAGCTCCTACACTTTCAGGAAGATTGGTATATAATGGTAGTGGCCAAGAAAGTACTGGGACATGGTCAAAATGGCACATGATGAAACCATGCAAAGGGTGGGACATGGAATTACAATGTGTTACTTACTGTATGTCAACTACCCTGATATTTATACATTTATTTACTGCAAATATACAGAATATATGTCTTTTTAGCCATGATATGTAACTACTCAGTGCTATTAAAACACACTCACTCACTGTGTGAGCCACCCTGTGGTTCATTTTCTACACCTATTTAACCCTTCCACACTAGAATGTTATTCTCACTAAACAAGACTTTTCCATTGTCCCCTCCCCCATTACAGCTCCAAATTCCCTATGAATTCCATGGGCTTGAGCATCCCTTGTGATGGAAGCCATGTAATATTGATTTTCTTTCCGGCTTATTTCAGCGCAATGCTGTGGTAGGCCCTCAACACATGCTGCTTCACAAAATGCTCGTAACTGCCATATTGGTACCATTTTCCTCATTTAAAATTAATTTAATTTTCTTGAGAATTTAATCCATGAGTATTTACATCATTTCTCTATCCCATTCCAACTGCTCCCATGTTCCCTCACTTCCTCTCAAATTCATGACCTCTTCTTCTATAGCTGTTGCTACACACACACACACACACACACCCCAAGCCCATTTAGTGTTGCTTACATGCACATTTATTCAGGGCTGACCACTTGGAAAACATATCAGGGGCTCAATTCAGAGAGAGAGACTCTCTCTCTCTCTCTCTCTCTCTCTCTCTCTCTCAGAACCCCAACTGACTCTCCATCTCTCAGTAGTAATTGATTGCCCATAGTATTTCATCTAGGGGTGGGCCTTGTGAAAGCCACCCTACCCATGTTGGCTTGTCACCTGGTGTTTGCCATTATACAGGTTTTGTTCATACAATGCAGTCTAAACTGTACATGGCTGAAGAGATCATGGAACCTAGAAGAAAAGTCGTTTTTGAGAAACCGATATAAATTCTAACTGTATTCTAAATATTTAGGTGTACACCCCCAGGTAGATGTAGCTCCCACCCCTCATCAAAGAAGCACCCCCCCCAGTAGACGGCAACCACTAGAGAGCCCCATAACTTGTGAAAATGCAGCGAATCATTGATCACAGGGAGCCAGCTGCTACAATTGGCACATTCATATCATAACCCCTATACCTAAGGGTCAAGAGACAGAGAGGAAATGGAGGCTGAAAGATGGTAAAAACAGGGGACCTATTTCTGGATAGTGTCTTCTAGATGTGACAGAGAAGACACACCCATGGAACCCCATTTCCTTCATTCTACTGCAGTAAACTAGAAGCTTGAAGAATTGTTTCTCTGAAAGTAACTGTGAGTGAGCAGTGTGGAACCAGTCCATAACTCTGTCAAGCACGGCCTTTCAATAGTAACAGTAATTAATCTTGTGGGGACAGTGGGGTTTGGGGTAGTTCAGAAATGAGAACTCTCTCTCTTTGAAAATAACACATTTTCCACATAGCTATTCCCACGGAGGCACTGACAGGGCGAGAAAGGACTGAACTCAGGGCCACTCTGCTTTTACTCACAGAGATGAACGCTGTTGTTATCACAACTCCTACTTGCGTTTGGAACCTTCCAGAAAGTGGTGACACAACTGAAAATAGACACAGCATCTATTTCCACACCTCCAAGCAAACGGGGCCTCCTTTCCCTGGACAGCTTCTTTCCATGGGGCTTCTCTGTTTCCAGTTGTTTCAGAAAGTGTGCACCTGCAGGCTGAGCTTTGCTGTTCCTAACCATTCAGTGGCTCCTGAAGAGGGAAGCTGTGTGGTTGCCAAAGCAACAACCTCGCGGCAGCATTTGCAAAGGTGGCCAGGAGGGCCTGAGCCTCTGCCTGCTCCCTCTTTGCACTTCTCCAAGCCCCCTCCCCTTTCCCGGCAACTGGGCAGGGGTCCTCTTCTGAAGGACAGAGACTAATCTTTCCAATCTTTTGGGTTTCACCTGCTTCACAGGTTGGTCTCAGAGTCTTTCCCTGCGCAGGTGCATGAGACAAAGGACCCCGGGCACACACATCAGAGGGTGGTGACAGAGCACACTTCTTCACCAGGTCTCCCCATTCTCACACCTGTATGTGGTCCATCGAGGGCAGCTGACCCTTGGCAGGAACAAGGACACAGGGCATGATGTGTGCAGTAACATGAGTCAGGACATCTCAAAGAGGCGGCTTTCAGCGATCAGAGCTGATCTGATGAAAAATATCGCGGCCCCAGGAGACATGGCTTGATTCTGCTACCTGTGATCTGTGTGACCTTCAGCAATTCCCAAATGTCCTCTGAATCTCAGTTCTCGCCTCTGAACAATACAAATGGCTATATCACTGACCTCTGGGGTGATCCTGTGACAGTGAGTCAGTGTCACAGAACCAGACACTCTCGGTACCACAGGAGAGCCAATTACTTTTTACTGGTCTTTTAGAACCATGCTTGGGTTTCTACTTATGGGACATGATGGCCGTTCTAGACTTTAAATGAGAGCTCTAGGCTAGCATAGTCATCCATTGACCCATGTGAGAGCTCTCCCGGAGTGCCCAGCTATCACGCTGGGTCTGGGAAACAAGCCATGTTTCCAGGACAGAGATGCCTAAGAAAACACTCACACCTTGCATCAATTAGTAAACTGCTCACGCGTTGCACAATGAATCACACCTACTTTTTCATTTCCTAAAATGAAATTATCTAATGAATTGGGTGAATGAAGATGAAAACTTTTAATCCATTTATTCAGAGCATTAAGATGTTTAATAATTAGCCTGCAATACATTATTGTGAGGAGAATAGACCGTTTTGTTCAGCTGGTTCAGTGCTCTGCTGTAGGGTTTATGTGTGGAAACAGTTCCTGCTCATTGGGGGCTGGTTCTCTGGGAAGCTGTATGTGGTCTAGATTCTGCAAGCAAGCTCTACCCCATGGTAGAGAATCACAATGAGACACCTGTGCCCATTGCTGTCATTATGCATGAGAAAAAAAAATCAAGTCTCAGATTCTTAGCAGACAGACAAGGCCTCTGTCACACACAATTCTCACCAACAATGCTTCTGTCTACCAATGCTACTTCTACCTTCCCCTTCTTGTGGTGACCACTAGGTTTCCCCGGCAAACAGAGGGAAAGGGAACGAGATAAAGCTTCCTGATAAAACTGGATAACTCAAATATTTAGGTCAAAAGACACTTTGAACAGGAACATATCAACAAACTTGCCAGGAGAAATAGCCTGTCAAAGAAAATGTAATCATTGCAAACATCTGTCAAGTTGTTCTATGTAAACCACAGTTTGAGCCACTGTGGATGAATAGGGTGGAGACAGGTAACTGTGGCACCCGTGTGTTTTCCCCAAATGTGCTGCCAGGGCGAGCAGAGTGTCCTTCTGTCAAGAGCTATTCCAAGCCTCAAGACAGTGGTTCTCACCTTCCTAATGCTGTGACCCTTTAATACAGTTCCTCATGCTGGTCCCCAACCATAAAATTATTTTGTTGCTATGTTGTAACTGTAACTTTGCTACTGTTGAATCTTGATGTAAATATCTGATATGCAGGGAATCTGACATGTGGCTCCTGTCATCTGAACCCAAAAGGGGCCACAATCTACAGGTTGAGAACCACTGCCTTAAGGCACAGCAAGAGGATATGAGAAAATTTCGAACTGTGTCCACGGGCTTTTCTGTCGCAGAAGCAGTTATCAGCTCACATGATGAGAGTCGGCTGGCGCCAGAGCTTTACAACACATGGGAAGCATAAATTCAACCCCATCTGGAAGAGGAGAGTTTGTTGAAGAATCACAAGGTCCTGTGGTCCTCACTACCAAGACCCAGGTAAGTGTGAATTAATAAACACTATCAAATAAACACTCTGAAGATTAGTGGTTTCAAATCTCCAATTAAAAGACAGACTAGCAGAATGGATTAAACACCAGGAGCTATCTATGTGTTGCCTCTAAGAAATGTACCGTCCATGACAGAGGTTACTCAGGGTGGAAGGATGAAAACTGGTATTCAAAGAAAATGAGCCAAGAGGTAAACAGGTACCACCTACAAGCAACCTATGACCTTCTAGAAGAGATAAAGGTAAAGTCACACTGACTAAGAGAACATCAGGAGGACACTGTAATTCTAAGCATGGGAAATGGAAACATCCAGTTTCTAAAAACAGACATTACTAGATGTAAAATCACAGATTCATCTTAACACAATATTAATAAGTAACTTCCATACCCAATTTCACCAGTGGGTCATTCAACTAACACAGAGAAACGTCTAAGTGAAGAACCTCAGAGATCAAATGGTCCCAACAGATAACTCGATACCAAACAGCACAGAATATACATTTTTCTTGGCACTCCTTGCAGCCTTCTTTTAATGAAACCTTCAGGCCACACAATGGTGGTACATGCCTTTAATCCCAGCACTAGTGAGGCAGAGGCAGGTGGATCTCTGAGAGTTAGTGGTCAGCCTGGTCTACAAGAGTTAGTTCCAGGACAGGCACCAAAGCTACAGAGAAATCCTGTCTTGAAAAAAACAAAACAAACAAAAAATAAATAAAAGAAAACTAGAAATAACTTCTTATAGTCTATCTGATCACCTTAAAAATAAAGCTAAATAACAACAGAAGCAGCAAAAAAACCAACCAAAAACACCAAGCTTCAGAAAGTAACAAACCTCATGGAGGTCAAACAACACAATGAATTTGGATCTAGTCCTGAACCTTGGCAGTTTCCTTTGTAAAATGGGGATGGAGATGGTTCTCTTACCTAAATGCTGTGAGAAGTAAATGAAAATCATGGGAAAATCTAGCATGGCGTCTGACCCAGGACTTAGGGAACGCCAGCCCCTTCCCGTTCAGTTCTACTCACAGTTACTTCAGAAGCCAACTGTGCCCTCCAAACGGCAGTCACACCTCCTTGCCACTAAGCTTGTAAATCCAGGAGGAGTTCAATGTAAGCCCACTTGCAAGGACTCTGAGCAGCTCATCCAAGGAAACAACAGAAACATTGACACACTGAAGTGTGTCCCAGGCAGGGCTGTGTGTGTGTGCGTGTGTGGTGTATATATGTGTGTGTATGTGTGTGTGTGTATGCGTGTGGTGTGTGTATGTGTGTGTATATGTGTGTGCGTGTGTGTGTGTATGTGTGTGGTGTGTGTGTATGTGTGTGTATATGTGTAATGTGTGTAGCCATGTGTGTAGCCAGAGGTCTACATTAGGGTCTTCCTAGTCTTTTAATTCCCCACATTTTAATATTTGAGACAGTCTTTCTCTGAGTGTGGAGCTCACCATTTGGGTAAGAAGGGGTTGCTAGCAAGGCCCAGGCATCCTCCAGTCTTCACTTTCTCAGGGCCAAGATTACTGGTGCATGCTGCTGTACCCATTTTAAGTGGGTGCTAAGGATTACACTCGGATCTTCACGCTTGCCTGGCAGGCATTTTACTGACTGAGCTATCTCTCTAGATTGCAGAATCAGGACTCTTAATTCATCCCCATGTCCTCTTCACAGTACAAGATTGCCTTTTCATATGCTTGGGTTTTTATTTTTATTTTTTTGAATCCTGCTGTATTGCAAAGCTCCCCACCATATCTGAAGTCAGAAAACCTGTGGAATGGTTGCACCGAGAGCACCTCCAGTTGTCGTCCGCTATGGACAGGACAGTTGGAAACCAGTTTGCTATGGTTCTCTTGTGGTTCAGCTTTACTTTTCACATCACATCTCCAGCACGTGGGAAGAGTAGTAGAGTGAGGATTCCCAACTCACTCGTTTTGGCATCTTTTTAAAGCCCAAAGCTGCAGCACTGGAGCCCCGGGGCTGGGACAAGCGTCCCGACTCAGGTGTCTGAGCTGGCGCCCCAATAAGGGAAGACATTAAGCACAGGTATTAACAACATGGGTTGCAATTCCTGGTGGAAGTCTTTCCGGTGTCATTTCAAATCACATGCTGGTATGAACAACTGCATTCATCTAAATCTCCTTTCAGCTGAGGCAATGGTACCCTCTCTCGAGGCTGTGATAAGGGTTAGGGAAATGGTATGCATAACTGTACTAGCATGGTGTCAGGCTCCCTATAGGACCACAGTTTCCAGAGGAGCCTGCATCTGGACAGCTCCAGCTGTGCCAGTAGAGGGCATGGCACATGGGGAGTTGATCAATGTCAGACACATCTCCCCTTAGCCTCCTGCATGCCGCAGGCATTTATTCAGCCCCATGCGCCCTGCATCCCATCATCACTACACCATGACAGCTGCTACCTCAACCAGGCAGCACTGACAGAAAAATCTGACACCCTTTAGTCTCTGTCACATCACCCAAGGTCAGACAGCATATTTTCTGCCTCCTCTTGAGTTTCAGGATAAAATGCATGCACATATTTTTCATTGTTGGCAAAAATCCAAACCAAACCAAACCAATCCAAACCAAACCAAACCAAAATCAACCAAAAAGAAAACTGAAAGCTCTTGGCTCTCAAGGCAAAGGTAGCATACAGACAGAAAATTTATTCCCTGTTGCCCCCGTCTTCTCACTTGACAGCACCACCTGCCTCACTCTGCCGTTGGGGCACCTCCGCCATCCCCAGCCTCATCCAAGGCTCTGATCTTGAGATCTGTGATGAATGGGACAGCACGTGTTTAAGATTATAAAAGGAAAGAGAGACTGGATTAAAAATCCAGGCTGCGCTGGCTGTGTGATTCCTGAGTAGGGAACAAACCCGTGTGAACTACAACTTCCTCCACGGTAGACAAGCTGCACCCACCTATCTGCCAAACAGAAGAAACGAAAAGAAGGGCCCAGAATTGGACAAGAGAGTAGGTCATGCACTTAAGGAATCTGAACTCACTTGACTACAGCTAGCCCCACTTTGGTCCCAACTGAAAGTCTTTGTTTCTTAAAGGTCAAAAGTGAAGACTGAGGAAAGCCTTAAGAGATGGAGAAGCTGTGCCATGGAAAGTTCTGACAGTAGGGGGCAGGATGGGAACCAGAGCCAAAGAAGCGGGTGACGTAACTGAATTATTGAGCACAGGTGCCTGGCCCAAGGAGAATAACAGGCTTCTGAGACTTCTTAGAGGGTAGAAGCTCAGGGTTAGGCAAGCTAGAGTTGATCTCAACTTCAGACAAATACATCAGAACTCTCAGGCATCCAGAATAACCTGGGGGATGTATCTGAAGGGGAATCTGAGTTGTTGCCCCACATACTTGCATGCCAGGAAAGCACTCTGTCTGTGCTGGAGGGGCAGAGTCGTTCTTCCTGTAGGGTTGCAGCCTCAGTATGGCTCTGTGTAACCCACCCCTGCCCCCTGGACTGGGGTGAGGGCTTGTCTTCCCTCTCTCTGTTCAACTGTGCTTTGGAAAGTGAAAAAAAGTTTGAGGCAGGATATGAGATTTGGACACAAGTGCTGACAGTTGTCATCTACCAGACAAGATGAATGAGCAGACAAATCAGAATGTAGAGTGGGAGGAACACCATAGCATGTGGGGGAGCAGAGATCAAGCCAGGGCTGGGCAGTATTTCCTCCCTACAGGATCTGCCTGTCCCCTGTAAAACCATAAACCACACGGCTGTTCCTAGAGCCAGTGGGTGCTCTGTATGTTTTCTCACATCACCCCAGTCTGCAGTCCTCGCTGGCCACTGAAAACGCCAAAGTACCAGATAAACAAAAAGAATGCCAACCTCACATTTCCTCTCCATGGAACACCACACTTGCTTATTAATCTGAAGCCTCCAGAGCTATTAATGTGCACTGTTAAAATGCAATTCTAACATGATTATGTAAGTTTCTTGAGGCAATTTTGCTGATGGTGTGTTTAAACTCCAGCAATCAGAACATCTCTGTGCAGGGGAAGAAACTTTAATAATATTAATTAAAGCCACATCAGCAGCAAGCAAATCCTGTGCCTGGCTTCTCTCGTCATTTTCCATGGAGTCCCTCTGTTTAGATGAATCCCACAGCTCTTTCTGTCCCAAAGCTTGGAACAGTATCTTTTCTTGTCAGACTGTAAACACTTTCCTCCTCGAGTTTTAGATTTTTAAGAAAAGAACTTTTAATGTTGTAATATTATTCTATTAGTATATACTAAGTGCACACAATCGGTTTCCTTGCAGCCTTCCCATACACGTATGCCGCATATTTTGGTCCCAGCCACATCTCTACCCTCTGTGTCCCTCTCCCATTCCCTCTGAGCACCTCTTTCCTTCTATCTTCTATTCTCATGCTTTGTGGTTGTTGTTTGTGATCCAGTGAGTTTCATTAGGATTTACTAAAGAGTGTGGATGAGCGGTTATTTATAGGTGCTCGAGTCCCTTCCCAGCCAGTGGCTACCTCACTGCAGAAAGTGTCCTCCCCTCCACCGACACAGTGCTGTCATATTTTATGTTTAACAACTTGTTTGGGGGGACATTTAATAAATGGCCAAGCACAGAAAATTAGTTTATAAGCCATCCCCTATCCTAGCACCCAGATAGAAAGTGTTAATATTTTACAAGGTTTCTGAGAGACCTCTGCAGTTATTTCAGTGGGATTTTAGAGTCGCTTGCGTTACTTTCCTGTATATGTCCACTGCACTCACTATCGCATCATGTGAGAGTATTTTCACACAAGCACACACTGCAGTTGGATGAATCTGCCCTTGCACTCCGTTCCCGAGTCCCCTCCCATCCGTCTCCTGTGTTTTCCTAGACAGCTTCGCTCTAACATCCATGCCATGATTTTAAGTCTCTATAAAATCTAGGAACCACATGGGAAACCTTTTTGTTTTCGTGCATGTTTTAAAAACAATTGGATCTTTCCAAATTTCTGTCATGCCTTTGTTTTCTACGTCGTGTGTTGTGAGCATATTTTTCCTGTTGCTGTCAGCACAGGCTTCTGCAACATGTAGCATTCCATAGAAACTATACACTAGGCATTATTTTCTTAAAAAAACTTGAATAAAAGACAATATAAAAGCCATCAAGCATTCACTTTTTAAGACCAGGAAGTTGTGGATGGAACCAGGGTTTCTGGCATGCAAGGCAAGGAATCTGCCACTGTGCTATGCTCCAGCCCCGAGTGTTCCCTTCATATAGTACAGCGGAGTGGACTTGTACCCCAAGTCACCTGAGCTAATGCTGGGTTGACACACAGAGTTGGGAGCAGTCAGCTTTGTTACTAAGCATAAGCAAAGAAGTTGCTTCAGAGCAAGACAGAAACTCTTAAAGACAAGAGGGACCGGAAGTCCTCTCCATCTTTGTTCATCTTGTGATCATGGAGAGGTAGAACAAGCATTTATTCAACTTTTCTAGGGATTGGAGAGTCCTAAGTGCTGGGAACAGAACAAATAAGCAGTTTCTGCTTAGATGTGTTGGTGATATGGGATCAGCCTACACAACTGGGCTCACCTTCAGCCGGCTTTAAGCTGCCTTCATCTTGGGAGAGACCCTTACAACTCACCTACCATTGGCCAGTCTCTTCCCCATTACCACCCCCAGGCTTTGCAGAGTCTGTTGTAAATAGTACTATGGAGCTGTCCGTGGCTGAGATGGTGTCACACTACACATTGCCACTGAACTTTCTTGGTCAGTGACATGGCACCGCAGCCCTGACTTCCTGGTGACTAGGCTGACTTTCAGCAGTTTCCTTTGCCCTATAAGTGATGGGTCCCAGCATGCGTCAGTCAAACATGCTGGATAATTAGTGCACCTGTATAAAAAACAAATTTTCCTTTTCCTTTTTAGATAAGAAGCCAATGTCACCTATTGAAGGACTGCACCATGGGGCAGATGCAGAAGGAGGGAAAGAGCTGAGCTGGTGAGGTCCTTTCAGTCCAGCTGAAATTACCAAACAGACAAAAGAAAGAGCTTGACAAGGTGGCTGTGCCTGCTTTGTAAGTACCAAGTCGACAGAGGCAGGGGACCTGCTGTATAGGGAACACACTTCAAGGACTCTGGCTAAGAGGAAGGTGGGAGGGAGAAGGTCTGAGCGAAGCTAGTTAGTGCTCTGACTCCAAACAACCCAAGCAAAGGCTTGCAGAGAGTCGATGCCAGGAGGACCAAACTATGAGTCCTGCTGGCAATTATTTTTTAACTTAAGAAGATACACAGTGAATGTGCTCCCTTGTTTCAGTTAAATGCCAAAGCAGAAGAACACACTTTTGATGCTCTCTGAAGACACTTCTCCTGCCACCATCTTGGGGTCCGTATGATCACATTGTGAAGGAAATCCTGAAAAATATGTGCATGATGCTTATTTTCCTTTACTACTGACATGGAAGCCAGTGGCATATTTCAGACATTTGTATTAGTGTGTATAAATTATACAAAACAATGGGTTTCATTAGAGAAGCTAGCATTAGCAGTTTTGAGATTGACAGCCAGGGCCAAGATTCCTGAGTTTTGCTCAGTTTCGACAATACTGTTTTTCCTTAGTAATGTGTTATGTAGATTTGACTAGATTCTGGGCAATGGAATAGAAACAAAAAGACACCATGGACTTCAAGGGGGACAGGCTGCCCACCTTTCCTGTCTCTCTTCCTGACTTCCTGAAATTCATGGTGATGGATACGGGATCTACAATACCGTAGGAAATAGGTACCAGGACTTCTTCAGAAGTACACACAGCGAGAGAGCTGGGAAGGACCTGTACCCCTGATTTCTGAGGAGAAGCTTCCTGACCAGCCTACAGGGTGTAGCTCTAGATTCAAATGAGACAAAGATAAAAATGGAGACAGCTAAAACCCCTTTGTTAGGCATTAATGACATATATGAACATATACGCGTTAAGAGCAGGAATGGGGTTTACATCATGTGGTTCACGGCAGGTGCTCACAATGATGGATGAAACAAAGCCAGGGAAAACAAAGAGCGTCAATCCTAAGGAGACCTACTTTCATTGAAGATTCCACTGCCATCTATTCATATGCAGATGTAGCCAGAGAGGTTTATACTGCTCAAAAAAAAAATCCGTGATCAATTTAACATCAAAGATTCCATTTTGTTTTGTTTTCAGAAGCAAAGCAGCTGTATAGTTCCTAAGGCTTCCTAGCTTCCTGGGCGTTGGGTGGGACCAAAAAGAATCCTCAGCAAAGGAGGGGAGGTTGTGTTCTGGGGGAGGGGGTTCCCTACAAATCAAGACGAAAATGATGGAATGGTGTGAAGAAAGCCCCCCACAAAGAGTAAACATAGAAACAGTATCTCTGACAGGTGGAGCAGGAGACCTGGATGCCACTATGTAGTCAGCACAGGAGAAGAGTTGATAGGAGCCAGGACCAGCTAACAGAAGCAAGAAAGGAAGGAAATGCCTGGAAGATAGCTAAGAAGCTAATGGCAAGGTGTTCAGAACACCCCCTGAGAGGTGAAGTCTTGTGCTCAGACACATCCCTTCATCTAGAATACGTTACTCTGGGGAAATCATGCATGGTATTAACTCTTCCTTCCTTCCCTATTGTTGAGTCTGTAAATCTCAGAGTGGATGGGAAGACAGATGTCATCAGGCGTCTGGAGACCCTGTGAAGTCTTAGAAGAGAGGGTACTTTCAGGATTTAAGATGTACAAGGGCAAGCCCAGGAGTCAACTGCTGGTGGAGACAGAACCTGGCTGTGAATAACAGAGCAGCAGGCCTCTTAGGGTAAGAAGTAAACTTGGGAAAACAAACTACTTTATTTTTCAGGTATAATTTATCTAAAGTCCAATTATGAGTAAAATATAGGCATATTTTGTACAAAGTAGGAAAGAGGACAATGCATCCTTCACTTTTATTTATGTCTTGTGTTTCAAGGGAATCTGTTCTAGTCCATAACTCAGAATTCAGCTTCTTCCAAGGAGCTGTGGGGCTTGGAGAGGACTGGAAGGTAGCAGGAGATGACGCAGGACTTTGCTTTAGCCAAGTCAGACCTCTTCCCTTGCTTCTATTGACATTTTGTTTTTAACTTCAGGAAAGCTTTTAACAAATTCCCATGAGTGCCTGGGAATGTGAAGCAACTGCTAGAAGTATCCAAATGAAGCAGGATGCACAGTTGCTGCTCAGTTTCTTGGTGGGTTACGGAGCAGTAGCTGGCTGAGAAGGAACCTGGGCTTTGTAGTCAGGCATGCTCCATATTCCCTCGGGGGAGGGGAGGACAGCACCTCATGCAGCCCAAGCTAGCCTCAGACTTGGTATGTAGCCAAAGCTGACCATGAACTCCTCCTCATCCTCTTGCCTCTATCCCAGAGTTCAGACTGCAGGCCTTCATCATCACATGCCATGCCGGCTGGTACGTTCTAACTATCAACTCAACACAGCCCATAATAGATAGAGTTAATGAGGAGTTATCTAGGTCAGGGTGATCTGTATGACTGTGTGGACTTAGCTCCACTGCTCAGTGGTATAGGAACACCCACCCTGCTGTGGGTGGCATCATTCCCTAGGCTGTGCTATAAACCATGTAAGGGTAAAGAAAGTTAGCAAGCAAACAATCAGGCAGTATGGGTGCATTCATCTTGGTCTGCTCTCACCAGTGGATGTGGTGTGACTAGCTCTTTCGGCTCCTGTCTTAACTTTCCAGTAATGGCAGACTGTAACTTGGAATTGTGAATCAGCTGAACTTTTCCTTCCTGATGCTTCTTTTCAGCGGGAACAGAAATGAAAGCAGAACACACCATTTATATAGAATGAATCGGGAGCTCTAGGCATGCTAGACATGCACTACTGAGCTGTACCCCAGTCCTCAGCTCTTGTACGACTTTTCTGCAGATGCTCAAACCTTCTGAGAACGTTTTCCCCTTTTGAATAGCAATGTAATAATGTATTTGAATAATATAATAATATAATTGAACAATAATAATAACTAATAGCATCTCTTTTGTGGTCTGACACACATAGGAGCTCAACCAGTATAATGCCCACAGCTTTCATCTCCTCACCATTCTCATGGAAGTGACCCCTTGGACATGGGGTGTAGGTGAGGGTTAAAGTTTGATTAACTTAACTCTATAATCTTACCTATGGTGCTTATAACATGATCTCTGCAGAACATACTCACCTAAAAGCCCCAAACCTCCCAAAGCTCTTTCCTTGACTCTTGTCCTATCATCTAGCTGCCCCATGAATTTGTAAACCTCTCTCAGAGAGAGAGAGAGAGAGAGAGAGAGAG
>LOEQ01001017.1:165352-182005 GCA_001685075.1 Bramus lutescens | reverse complement strand
AGGAGAGGAGAGGAGAGGAGAGGAGAGGAGAGGAGAGGAGAGGAGAAGAGAAAAAAGAAAAAATAGTGAATTTCTTCTGGTTGGTTGGAAAACTATTTCAGAGGCAAACTTTTAAAAAGATTTTATTTCTAATTATGTGCATTTGTGTGTGTGTGTGTGTGTGTGTGTGTGTGTGCCAGTGTCCACAGAATCCAGAAGAGGGTGCTGGAACCCATGAAGCTGGAGTTCCAAGTGGCTGTGAGCTTTCATGTGGGTACTGGGAACTGAATTCTGGTCCTCTGCATGAGCAGCAAACACTCTTAACAGCTGTGCCATCTCTCCAGTCCCTGAGCAGAAGCAGATTTCTAAATAAGGAAGGGTTATATGAACAATCTGTAGTTACTAACCACTGGGAATGTAGCCTGATTTAACTGCCTCACTGACAAAGCTCTGGCTCTCCTGCTTAGTGATTCTCAATGTCATGACTCTACAAGAGAGCTCATTTTCTTTGATATCCTGTTGAAGCTAATTGGATTTATGTTTTGAGAGATGGCATGTGACTTTCCTGCTGACTCATGAATATATGTATACATACACATATGTACATTATAAATGTATGCATACAAACATACACACATATATTAAATGCAGCTCCATTAATAAATTTAATCAGGAAAGTATATATAAAGACTTGGAGGGAGGATAGAAGCTGTACATTGTTTTTTTCTTGCATATTAAATTTCTCAGTTGCCAAATAACTACTAGAAGCCTCAGCATAAATTTGGCTTTTCCATTAACTGTGTCAAAACAAACGAGTGAAATGGGACCACTGTACACTGGGTCTTCAGGAATATCCTTTATAATGCAAACTTCTTGAGAAAATTAAAAGTCACATGCATGCCAGTCACTCAAGAATTCTGTTCTATTCTATCACTTACAGGGTCATAAAATAATTCTCACCTCTGATGCTACTAATGCAAAAAGTAATCAGTGTGTGAATGTGTGTGTGTTCATGTGTGTGTGCACACGTGTGTAATTTTCTACCGATTTACTTTTTAAAGCCTTCTGTAGCATAAGAAAGTGACCTCCAAATGTGGGTTATTAGTGGCAGAATATTCTGTCTGACTGATTCACAGGAAGTAATTCCCTTGAGTGGATCAAATGATTCTTTCCCCTTTTCATTAATAAATTCTTCCAGAAGAAGGCTTAAGAAATAGAAGTAGAAAAAGCATTGTCTCTTTGTTGATATGGAGGTCATGGCTTAGAAATTGAATGTCAAGGGAGGAGGCACTGGTAGTTGGATTGCTTGAACCCTCACTTGTATTCTAAGTCATACTAGTGGATTCTAGTAAATTTTAGCCTTCTGCATTAATCTGTGAGTTTCACATTTTTGGGTCATGAGAAAAGGTTTTAAGTTTGAAATGCTGATAAAGCTACATATATTTAAAATATATATTCTCATTATTTCTTTGTTTTTACCTTTTAATTCAGGAATCACAGGATCTAATTCTCTAATTCCTTCAGTTGTACCCACTTCATCTAAGCTGCTTAGACCCCAATATCAGGGTCCAAAAGTCTCCACAAATCTATACATTGACCTCCTCATTGAGTATGGTACCAGAATAAACTACGTCCTGTGGCATCTGTGGCTCTAATAAGACTTAATACATTTGCTTTCTTAACAAAATACAAAAATTCATATAAATGCAATCTATGCAAATTTTGTTTCCCTCAACATTAGGAAGCAGTATTCTTGTAACTGCCACACATAATTCAGGTTAAACCTGAAGTCTTAGGGAGCAATGTGGTATGTGTGACATCATTTCCAACAGGATCGTGGAACGATCACCCTGTGCAGATTCTACACACATCTACAGAATTCATGGGGGGTCAGTACATGTCTTCCCACAGGCCATGAGCAATTCTACTGAAATTCTTTTGCTTTCTTCCTTTAATTTAATAAGTTGCATCCTAAAAGAAGGTAAAGGGTTATTTGTATGATTACTGCACAAAGCAAGGAAAAGCATGGTTGAAAGGCCGAAGATCCTTGATTTTTATCTAAGGTGGCCAGGAACACTAAGTAGAAAACCAGGAGATAAATAATGGAATGTTTACTGAGTGCAGCAACACAAAACATTCACAAGTATGCAAGACTGAGAGAGCAAAGCGTCCTTATGACCAAGGACAGTGCTTTATCTCGTGCATGTGTGTGCATGTGTATATACATGTATACATATGTGTGTTTCTCACTCGCCTAGAACTCACCCATCAGGAAGAAAGCTCTGCTGACTGGTCAGGGAGCCCCAGAGGTCCTCCTGTCCCTCCCTTAGCAGTGTAAGAATAAGTTTACAGCGTTGGTATTTGTGCATTAGTCCTGGGTATCGAACTCAGGTTGAAAGGCTTGAGCGGGTGATCTCTCCAGCCTGATACCATTTCTCCTGTCTGAAACTACTGGGAACTGACAAGCACAATATGACCAGTGAGAAGGGAGTTCAAGGACCACTGCCAGCCTTCTTGAGCCAACAGATGAGAAGGCTGGAGGAGGCTGGAAAGGGAAGGCCCACTTTGGGAAGATCCCAAGAGGAAGTATAAGCAGCTGGCAGGAGCAGAGTCTGTCTAGAATATCAGTCCTCAGAACTCTTATGGATGGGCACACAGGGGTTCTGGAGATCTGCTAAGGGCTTGGGAAAAGCTTGCTTGACTAAACAGCTCAGCAGGGACCTCAGCCTGAGAAGAAGATTGGCCCCTGGAGGACAGTGAGTGGAGCAGCCTTCTCAGAGCACAGCCAGTGCCAAGAGGGTGGCTTGTCAAATGCTGAGGTGACAGGCAATGACAGCTGTGGAGATTTGCAAATGTGGTGGGCACAGAGTTAATTCTAGGGCAGGGCAGGGATTTAATTTACTGAGTGGCACCATGTATGCAAGGACTTGAGACACATGGAAACCATATGATGCTTGGCTTTGCTACTGACCTTTGGGGCAGTGGCGGGCCCAGGCCACTCAGTACCCTTTGCTCTCGCTGCGCTGCAGTAAATATCACTCCCCCAAGGACTGGGCAGGAGCTCTTTTAAGCATGTTAGCTTTTGAGTGTGCATGCTTATGACTATGAGTACATCCCCTCCCCCAGAAGCAAGAACACCTAGTTCGGCTTGCCTGTCTCGCTTCATTTAAACTTTTCCGTAACACAGGTATCCATTCTTTATAAACAGGAAGCCTTTCTTAGATCATACCACCATAAAGTATTTCTTTATACAGTCAGGTTTGTAACTGGTCTCCTTGGTAAGTCAGGGAAGCATGATGATTCCTAACTCTGGATCTCTTGATGTAGGGCTATCATGTGTTGCTACCCAGGCTGTGCTCATAGCCCCAGGGGATGGGGGGAAATGAAGTCCCCCGCCCCCACCTCTGTGTGCACCCTAAGGTGTGGAAGGTAGAGTAGCTGGGGAGAAACATTCTCAGCACAGGAAATGATCCAGAGTACATGGTATATAAATGCATACAGTGTTAGCCTCCTCTTCCAAGTGGTCTGCTATCAAGAAAGCTTAAGGTTAAGAGTGGGTGAGCTCTGCCGTGGGTGTGACTGTGCCTCGGAGTTTCAGGGTTCATCACTGCATGGCTCCACTTCAAAAGATGAGGAGAATGTGGCAAGCTAGACCATTCCAATAAACGATTTGAGATGTTTAGCTGGTCTCAACTCCCTTTTGTAGCCTTACAATGAAGGTTTCTCTTGCTTGCCAAAATAATAAGTATTCTTTCCTGAAATCAAAATTGAAATATTTTGAAGCAGTTCTCAAGAGTCAGGGATGTGGAACATTTCCATCAAGGACTCCCTAAAATGGCTCCAGCGCCCACCCTCGATGCTGAGGCCCAGAGTGCTGATTTCAAGCAGACTTCCGGTGACGCAGCTGTTGGGGCTGTGAACCACCCTTTGTGGAGACAAAGGATCAGAAACACTGTTAGGAACTGTTCTCCGTGCTCACGTCCTCTCCTGGGAACATGCTGAGCTCAAGTAAGTGCTAGGGAGAGGAACCATCACACACTAAGGGTTCTGGGTACTCAGCAGCGTTCTGAGTGCCCCTTGTGTATTCATACGGGCAGCCTATGCTGCCAAGGTCATGACTGACTATGGGCAGGGGACAAATGGCTCTGTTGGCTAGGTCGTCTTTGTGTCAAAGCAAAGTAAACACTCAAAAGAAAGAACAGGGGTCTCTAGATGGCTCTACATGACAGATGAGGTCTGCTGTTTTAGTTCCATCAAAATAGAGTGCATGCAGGCAGAAGGACAACCCCGACAGAGGCACGGCACAGGGAGAGCACTGTCCCTTCAACCTGTCCCAGACATGGACCTCAGGGCAGGGCAGGATCTGGATGGCAGCTGTGGTCTGCAGGCCCTGCTGAAAAGTTAGTATTTTTTTTTCATTTTAAAATTCCATTTGTGTGTGTGCGTGCGCACACATGAGTGCATGTGTGCATGTATGGGTGCCTGCATGCCATAACATATGGGTGGTGCACGATTAATAAAAGCTCAGGGTCAGAAATTGGGGTTCAACCTGAAGATCTTAAAAGCAAAACAGCCAGCCACTGGCTCTTACCTTGACCTCAGTCCAAAAATAGTGATCCTGCCTCCAGGAATCTCAGCATGAGACCCTGTCTGAGAGCCATCTTGCTCCATCTTATATTCCTCTCTAGGGCTGGGATTAAAGGTGTGCACCACTGGGGTTAAAGGCATGGACCACCCTATGGCAACCAGGGTGGCTACTGGGATAAAAGGTGTGTGTTACCATAACCTGGTCTGTAAGGCTGACCAGGGGGACTGTTTTACTCTCAGATCTTCAGGCAGTCTTTATTTATTAAAATACATTTNGGGGTTCAACCTGAAGATCTTAAAAGCAAAACAGCCAGCCACTGGCTCTTACCTTGACCTCAGTCCAAAAATAGTGATCCTGCCTCCAGGAATCTCAGCATGAGACCCTGTCTGAGAGCCATCTTGCTCCATCTTATATTCCTCTCTAGGGCTGGGATTAAAGGTGTGCACCACTGGGGTTAAAGGCATGGACCACCCTATGGCAACCAGGGTGGCTACTGGGATAAAAGGTGTGTGTTACCATAACCTGGTCTGTAAGGCTGACCAGGGGGACTGTTTTACTCTCAGATCTTCAGGCAGTCTTTATTTATTAAAATACATTTGAAATGCCACTACATATAAGTGCCAGTCAGAGGACAACATTTGGAGGTTCGGCCACTTCTTTTATCATGTGAGTCAAGGAATCAACGTGAGGTGGTCAGGTGCTGAGCCGCTGTACTGGCCAGCCATTGGTATTCTTCTTGGGGACTATGGAAACATTGGTTCTCTAAGCTAAGCTATGCTGGGATCCACAGGAAAAAGTTACTGTTGTTCAGAAATGTCCAAACACTGAGGCTGTTAATTCAAACTCCTTGAGACAGAATAGGAGATATTTCTAAGCTGTTAACTCTGTACCTAAAAAGTTTGAAAATGTCTCACTCAGAGCAGGGCTGGGTTTCTTTCATCCCGTGTTAACTGCATATCTAACTAATGGAATCTATCAGGGGTGCATTGTGACACATTGGTTCACTCTCAAGAACATCTCCAAACCTTTAGGGCAGGCTCTGGGAAGGGGTAAAGCACACCTTCGACTGAAAAAAAAAAAGGCTTCTGTGATTAGTGTTCTACAACAAAAAGTCATTAATGATTTTCCAATTATACAAATGAGATAATTTTGTTGTAGAAAATGAATGAGTGTTTTCTTCTATCAAGATCACACAGTGCAAAGCTACAATGAGGCCCTCTCCCACCATCTCCTTAACAAGCCATTTATTCATGCACTTCAGGAATGAGATCACTTGGTCAAAAAGTATTTTGATGAGGAGCACATAGCAATTGTATTGAATGGCCATTTGTGTGTTGAATGTGAACGTCCTAATCACAAGATAGCTGAGAAGCGCAAGCCTGGCTAGCGGTAGGCCATGTGCCAAACGAATGACTGAAAACGGAGATGACAGGATGGTGGAGTTGTTGTGAGGAAAGGGAAGGAAGAAATGGAGCATTCTAAAAAGCAGTTTTGCAAGAACTGCGTTTCTGTCAAAGCTGGTGTAGCAGTGTTGGAGGAAGAGATGCATTCTAGCGGCCATGGCCGGAGGCTAGTGCTAAACAGAAGAGAGGAGATGTGACTTTTAGGTTGGATGGGTGATAAATCAAAGCGGACAGAACATGGTGAGGGCGGGAGAGAGCACATGGCATCCTGGTGAGCGTACCTAACTGCTTCCTCCCTTGCCCTGGGACTCACCTGTTTCAAAGGTATTAAAATCAACACAAGTGCACTCCCTGGCCTTTCTTCATGCAAAGCTTCTCTTTACCTGCCTGACTTCCCTGACAAGGATGGCTCAGGTAAACATACACCCACCTCCTGGCACTAGGACTGGGAGAAAATGGTTTCCATAGAACCTATTGTTTATCTAAACCCCATGTTAGATAATGTCCTGATACTCTTTCTAACCAGGATGCCCAGTGTTCTCGCATAGATCAGGTGAACCTACCAAGATCAGGACCTGTTCCTGGCACTTAAGTGGGCATTTGGGAACCTGTTTCCCATGCTGGATCACCTCTGCCAGCTTTGATGCAGGGGGAGGAGCTTGGTCCTGCCTCAACTTGATGTGCCATGCTTTGTGCAAGCCCATAGGAGGCCTGCTCCTCTCTAAATGGAGCTGGAGGAGGAGGGGATGGAGGAGGGGGCAGATGAGAGTGGGGGGGGGACTGGGAGGAGAGGAAGGATGGGAAACTGTGGTTGGTATGTAATAAATGAAAAAATGTTAATTAAATAAAGTAAACTAAAAATAAAATAAAATAAAAAGGCATTGCGGTCATGGTGTCTCTTCATGGCAATAGAAACCCTAACTAAGACAGGTATCAATGACCAATGATTGTTAGTTCCTGCTTTTTTGTTAGATTGTTGTTGTTGGTATATATGTGTGTGGTGTGGGTGTGTCTTCTTTTCTTTTGGTTTTGTTGGGGTGAGAGTATTTATTTCCTTCATTTTCATGGGTGCAGTTAACCTCCTTGGTCTGGAGTTTTCCTTTTGCATCTTCTGAAGGAATGGATTTGCAGTCTGATATTGTTCATATTATCATGGAATGTCTTATGTTCTCCATCTATGATGATTGCAGGTTTTGCAGGGCTGGCCCCTGTGGTCTCTTAGAGTCTAAAGCACATCTGTCCAGGCCCTTCTAGCTTTTAGAAGGAGTAGATGGGGGAGGGTAGGAGGGGAAGGGGTAGATGGGAGGGCAGGAGGAGAGGAAGGAGGGGAAACTATGGTATGTATGTAAAATATGTATGTAAAATAAATGAAAGAAAAAGAGAAAATGAGAAGCAAAAGCCCCACACTTTCCATGTGGTAGCTCAGTGGGGTTCTCCACATGGTGTTCTCCACGTGGCCCAGGAATGCTTTAAGCCCTGCTGCCTCTGCGTGCGACTTTCATAGATCACATAATTTTTGGTGCTCATTATGTCAGCTAATGCCATCTCAATTCTGCATTTCTTTATATCCATGTCAGCACCACTTGCCCCATTACATTAAAAAGAAGGAAAGAAAACCATGGGATATTTGAAAATAATTTAACATTTATACATTTTTTAAACATGAAAGTCCAAGTTTTTTCTTTCTTTCTTTCTTTCTTTCTTTCTTTCTTTCTTTCTTTCTTTCTTTCTTTCTTNCTCCCTCCCTCCCTCTCTTCCTTCCTTCCTTTCTTTTTAAACCGAAAGTAACAGGTTTGTAGTTGTATAATTATATGTGGCACTGAATTGGGGGTGGAAACTCCGGATCTCCTCTTGCTGACTGGAGCTGCCTTGGTGGGCCGCATCATTGTCTGAGACACTGGGGAAGGTGAACTGGGAGAGGAGAGGAGTGCTGAGCAGTGCTGGGACCTTGTTGCTCGCTGAAGCGGCAGACTGGCAGGGATGAATGTAAGACAGTCCTGACTGGGTTGTTTCTGTTCTGTCATGGGCGACATCTTCTGTTAGTGTAAATGCTGCCTACACGGTTCATTGGGTGGGAATTCCTGTTGCCAGGTTCCCTCCTAAGAATTTTGAGCTTCCAGAAGGACTTGAGATGCCCTGGAAACTGACTTTAATATCCTCCATTAGCCAAATCAGTAGCTAATGTCCCCTGCTGTCAGGGGACAAGTCAAAAAGGGAATGGAGGAGACAAGCAGAGCGAGACCCTGTCCTTTGCTCGCCTATTACCTGCTCTTGATCTGAGTCCCTGAGCACAGTGAGCCACAAGCTGGGTCCCCTAGGGCTCTGCACAGAACCAGTTTGTTTTGTTTGAATCCTACCATTTAAAATCTTAGAGTTGACCATAGACATTTTAACAGTGGCAGCTTAATTATATTTTTTGACCAGTTACTATGTGGTGCTCATAACCTTATTTCCAGCATGTGGAACTGGTATGTGCCAACTCCATGTGCTTCTCCAGAATGGCCAACTTGTGCCGAGGGGCCACTACCCTCTGCTCTCCCCACTCCGCATTCCCTGTGCCAGAACCTGTGTCCACAATTTCTATATATGAGGCATACATATCCATGACCTAGTAAAAATACTGTTGCTTAGAATCATTATAGTTAAGTCTACCCTCCCAGTCCAAGGAGTCCTCTACCTACTAGGCCTGTGACTGTTGCCATCGATTCCTTCCACTGCTTGGCTCAGTGCCTGCCTGCCATTTGAGAATGAAACCCTCATCACCCTCCAGGCATGGGGCTAAGTCCCTATACTGAGGGACTTGTGTAATTCTCTCAACAACTCTACAAAATCGTCTGGTTCATGACATGCCCTGGACTAGAGCACCTATCCACAGAATGTGTGAAGAACACTCGGGAGCACACTCGCGGAAATAACCAGAAATAACCGAATTCAAGGTCTTCTGACACACACCCATCTACAGCTCTCCCTCTAAGAAGCGAAGTTTTGTGAAAAGCATCAGACTGAACATCAGGGGCCCCAGATTCTAGGCCTGGCTCTGACCAGAGGACACATGGCTTTTCAAGGAGGTGTCCCCCTGTGAGCCTTGGAACAGACACCAATGCAGATGGCGAGATAGCATAGCACAGATGACAATCTGAAGATGCAGAGACCTAGCTGCTCACTCCAAACTCCTCTTCTCAGGAGAACAAAGCCAAAGCAAAACCAGGGCGACAGAGTCTGGCCAGGGACTCAAGCCTGCCTTGGAGTCACCCTAGGAAGACTGACCTGCTAGGTTTTCTGTGACCCACTAACCTCACAGTGCAGGAAGCCGTGAAAAGACTCAGAGATGAAGATCTTGTATTTCCCCCCTCAGTTTTCCCTAGAGTCAGGGACTGCTAAACAGCCAGAGTTTAATGATGTGAGTTTGTCAGGGAAACACAGAGGAAGACATTATGCATTACTATGGCTCTTTCCCCTGCACTATCAAATCCTTGGGGTTAACTTTGGAGTCCCTGATACATGTGAGAGTATTTGGGAACAATATGCAGCGTCACCCTATCTTCATGTCAGAAGTTTTATGTTTAACCTCATGGGAAGTAGTGCTTCTCCTTTACAATACTTGTTGATGATAAATAGCATTTCTGAAATGATGGATTGATTGGTCTACAGAAACAAGTCTTTGTTTATGCTGATTCACAGACATGGCAAATAATCTGCCATCTTTTTTTGTAGCCACTTCTTATTGATCAGTCTTTTGTGAGGAAATTGCTAATGAGCTTATGGTTAGTGCGAGCTTAATCAGGGTATCGCAGCTGCATGGGGGACTGAATTCTCTAAGTGCCACAGAGTCCCTTGCTTCAGGCTCACCAGGCTGAGCAGGTGAAGGAGTAGGGGTCCTCTGTTCTTGATGGCCATGTGCAGAATACTGAGAAGGCACCAGAGAAACTATTCCTTGTGATACCAAGAGACAGGCTCTGGTACTTTGGAATCCTCAGATGCAAATGGGGTATGAATTATATATAAGTTAAGTGACCATACTGAGATGGCCAAGAAAGAACTGGCTCGATGATACTGAGTGGCACACCCTCTGTCATCGTTGTACTGTTTATGAGTTCAAGGCTTGAGTCAGCAGGTGGCAGGACAGGCTATCTCTTAGTGCCAGGAGGAAGCTGGGTCCACGCACTTCCATTTTTATTTGACACTGGCCTTGATCTCCCTTCCGCAACTCATTTCCATGGAGCCAGTAGAACAGGGCTGATTGCAACCCTACTAAAAGGCTCGTGGCTGTGGGACATACAAGGGACAATCCTACTTTGTTTTCTCTTCTTCTTTAGGAAAATAGTTTTGATGTGTATTGCTTCCTGCTCAGGATCCTCTCACAAGTTTTAAAGAGATGCAGAAAGGTTTCAGGTTAGGTAAAATGTGTGCTTGGAGCCCTCCTTTGAGTATTGTGGTGGGCAGGGGAGAAGGCAAGTGGTTTCAACAGCCACCCTGCAATTCCCATTCTGTCCCCTGTCTTTTATTTATTTATTTATTTTGGAAGAATCCATTTTTTTTCTGGAATGCCTAGAGGCCAAGAGGGATGTAGAGAGTTACCAAGTGTTTGTGGGAAATGTATCATCCCAGTGAGTGAGCAGTAACAGACCATGGTCAACTGTGACAGTTTCCAGGTAGTGATTTTATGTAAGTAGACCAAGAAGACAGAATCAGTTTATACCAATTTATAGAGCAATCAGTAATGGTGCAGAGGGCACAGAGCTTGGACCATATTAGGGGCCCACAGCTTCCAATGCTCTTGGTACCAAACTAGGGACTCTGGGAAAGTCCATTCATCACCGTAGGTCTCAAGGTTCTGCCTTGCTAAATTGTGTGGGGGTGGGGTAGGCATGAGTACATGACTGACTAGGTCATCCACAGAACACACACAATCTATGCCTTTTGGAGTCTTTAACAGATTTTGCCTCCAATAAACCCTTAGATAGGATGAATGGGGCACTAGTTTACAAACAAGAAATGTGAATTCTAGGGCTCAGGACCAAAAGGGCCACCACAGGACTAACTCAACTCAACTGTAGGCTTGACCCTTTGAGGCAGCACTGTATTGCCTATGGTGACTTGCTTTTCAGGCACCACTGTATCATGTGTCTATGGATTCTAGTTTTTAGGTTTCCAGGTAATAACCACTTGAAGAACATCAGATTTATTAACCACCCCATACCTTTTTCCTCATTCAGAACTGCAATTGCTATTTTCTTGGATTCTGTGTGTTAAGAGTGTGATCTGAAGCCAGCAGCAGTGCTGGAGGAGTTAGGAATGTAACACTCAGGCCTGACCTCAGACCACAAGGTTAGCAGTGAGTCGGGTGAGCGCAGGAAGCTCCCCAGGCACAGCCAAGGCTGCTGAGGACTGCTGCCCTGACCTAATAGGTGTGCTCCCTAGCAACTGGCTGGTCCTTGGCATCTCCTCACTTAGTGCACCAAGAAACACAAAGGGCCAACTCCCCTCGGGTCCCCAGAATCAACCAGACCCAAGCATTCTGTATATGCATTTTTACAATGCTCAAACCTGTAGCTCTGTATCCTTCATAAACCCTCAAGCTTCTGGACTTATCGTGTGTGTCTTTGTTACTTCCTTCAAGTCTGCTTGGAATCTGAAAATATCTTAGACACCAGCTCTGCAGTCCAACATACAGGAAACCTTGAGTTAAGCCTAATCCAATTGAAATAGTAACTTAAAACAGAGCAAATTCATTATTTAGTCAAGGTGGTTAAGACTGTAAATTCAAGGTACTTTCCCATCCATTTCATCCAGTCTCATTCCAGAAATAGCAGCAACTTCAGGAAATAATTTGCGTTTACTTGAGACTAATTTACAATCAAGACCCTTGTCTTCTCCAAAAAAGAAAGAATATTTTGTTGATAAAACTGGTATGTATGCAATACACATATATGTTTTCTCTTTTAGAAGTTATTTTATATAGCATTCATTATGTAAAGTTCTGCTATGTTTATGGCAAATGTTTGAAGTTTAAGGCCATTAAGATTTTATTGCAATACATTCATTTTCATTACTTTTCTGTTTAAAGCATAAAACCTTTGGGAATATCAAGTGCAAACAGGGTCTCTAATTCCCATGCAATACATTCATATTTAAATTAAGTATGTGAATGTGTGTATACATATATATGAACATATATTGCCTATTAGCTTAGGGTACTAGATTAAGAATCCTCTGTGACTTTTAAAATATGAATTATGAATCAAATTTGCTAAGAAAATTTCACAAAGGGAGAAGTACATTCTTGCCCATCAAAAGCAAAAGTCTTACACATTTCCAAAATTTACTGTTTTTCCGCATCAAAATGACACAGCAACATCTTCTGCCCTTTGGAAAGCAGCAGCCTGTGATGGCAAGCTCACATCCTGCACACTGCTTCTGCTGTTAATGTGCTTACATAAGCAAGACTGGTCTCTCCGAGGAAGCACTAGCCTTGCCAATGACCTGACTGACAAACTGGCATGTAGCTTGCACAGCACTCGCAGAGGGACAGCAGTTAAGTGACATGTTTCATTAGATCATCAACTTCTGCCCATCACAGAACTTCAATTATATTATTTATTTTCCTTAGATTTTCTTTCGACAGCAGTCACTAGAAAAGCTACTTGGAGTTATATGAAGACTGACAAACAAATGCTTTTTGAAGCTACAGATTGTCATAAGGATTACTGGCAAAATAATACATAGGGACACAAAGTTTAAATATTATTACACATATCTGTGTAATTCCATTATGTATATGGAATGAACAATTGCATTTCTGGAGCAAAAATGTATTTGATACATGCATGTACCCATAAACATGCTTGCTTGTCTCTTAATTTTAGAAATAACTTTCCTGGAGTTTTATAAAGAATAATTACAGTGTTTTCCTTGCTATTTTAGTTGGGGGTGTGAACACTGCCATTGCTTCAACCTAGGATTCACTCAAAACTCAAAACCCAAATCCTCCAGAATAAGGGCAGACTCTTCACTGCCAGCAGTCAGTGCCTAAGCTGACATGTTCAGATCTATCATGTTTTGAAACAAGTTTTAGCAGGAATGACTCAGCAGTACTGGGTCACTCCAAGTGGTACCAACTTGGTGACTGCACTGGAAGTATGTGGTCCCAACAATGCAAATTTGTTGAAAGTCAGCATGGGAAGATGAAGTCTCTACTCCATGAACTCCTCATCAAAAATATAAAGACAAATAATTCTGGAGTTTTCTGAATGACAATAATATGTTAAAACATGAAGCTTAAAGGGAAGAAGCTAAAAGCTTTGAGGAGGAAGAAGATAAAAATGAAATATAAAAGTAAGGAGTTATTTCTATATGATTAAACAAGAAATAAAAACTAACTTAATTTTGAGAGAGGTTTGTGTGTGTGTGTTTCTTATGGTACACTCACGTACCCTTTACTAGTCTGTCAGAGAGATCCAATCGTTAACCAGAATCACAGTCCACGGGAGGCCTAGAGTGCATGTCTCAAGTAATTAATCTAGCATAATTAAAATATCAGAGGTGCAAACTGGGGCTTCATGTACCTTATTAGTTAAATTGACAATCTGGCAGTGAATAATAGAGTGCCAGCCAGACTCTCACACCCCTACATTGCTGTATTCAGGGGCAGCAGTCACAACAGGGCGGGAACCACAGAGGTGACTAGACAAGTCCTGCTGTGCCCACAGACCATGAACTCTCATGGAAATGCTTTGCCCAGCCAAGATCTTCCAGGAGATCCCTTCAGTTTCCCCAACCATTCTAACAAGCAGGACTTAAGTTAATGACTACTTTTCACTGTCACATTTTGGTAGCCATTTCCCTTTGTCACACACACACACACACACACACACACACACACACACACACTGGCTCCCTTAGTGTCATCACCACGACGTAGAACCAACTACGTGATGAGAAAGTTGTCCAAATTCAACAGCCATTCTGTAAGTCAATGGCTACTTTCTAATATCCTCATTAGCTCAGACTTTTTAATTACCACTGTTGACACTGCCCTCAGAGACAACACCACATGTATGCTAAGTACACTGGCAGTTATCTTGTCTCCTTGATAATTAACAAAGATGTTAAGGGCTAATGCCAAGCCAGTGTTCTGGCTGGACACTGTCCACTCCCTGCTGTGTCATTGTTTATGCTCTGTTAAGCCATTTTCATTGCACCTTATGGGCCAATATAACATCCAAGCTAGAGGGTTCTCAAATTCTGGGCAGCATTACTGACCATACAGCAATCTCTTTTCATTTCAAATCACCCCAACATTGCAGACAAACAGAAACCAAACTGGGGAAGATCTAAGTTTAAATATCTCAAATTTCACATCTTTTATTAACCCCCTCGATCATACTTTGTTTTACAAGACACACCAATGGTAGTGATTCTCATTTTCAAGAAAATATGCTTCCTAGATCTTAACTTAAATCTTTTTTTTTTCTCAATCAAATCATGTTACTTTGACTCACTATATTGAGTCTGCAGAGTTCTCTCCTTTTGGCCTTGCTTCATGCCTTATTGTTTATTTTCACAGCACACACATACTGGCATCACACAGAAATCAGTGGAACAGAGATGAGGGACACTTTGATGCTACTCAAATCTATATTAATAACAGCTCTAGTTAGACAAGCTAAAACAGCTGTTGGGAAGGGCTCTGAACCCAAAGGCTACCAGGGCAAAGTCTAATGGCAACAGGAAACTTACGAGTGTTCACTTACCTGCTTCTGATCAACAATTATTTCGAGGTCTTCATCACTGCTTAGCTTTCCATAGCCTTGTTCTTTACTTTTCTTGTGAAAGAACAATTTTAAATATAATTTAGTTTCTTTTCATTGAAAATCTTAATTCCTACTTAATAATTCTTAAAGACAAAGCTATTTAACTCTTTCACTAGTCAGAATGCATCATTCTTGGCATCAGTCCCTCGTTTACAGCAAACCACCATCTTCTCCCTCTACATTGACTTTGCTTATCCTCTTGAATCAAGGACTATGCCTTCAGTCCCTCAATATTCTGTCTTATTCTGTAGTTTCAGCAAAGATTCTCTAATACTCTGAGATAAACCAGCATTTCTTTGAAGACTCTTAGCACATTTTTCTCAAGAACAGAAACTTCATTTAGAATTATACTATTCTTAAAATATCAACTATCACATGTTATATTTTAATGCCTTATATATTTTAAGAATAAGAGAAGTATTATATAATGCAGCCAACAAACCCTCAGGTTCTTAATATTTCAATAAATTACATAAACGCTAATATTGAAAATAAAAAGTAATTTTAACAAATAATATGCTTCAAAATTCAATGGTTTATGAAATTGGAAGAGTAAGGCATATCTATAGGTACGATTTACTGCCATTTTATTATTTTATTGTTATGACTGGTCCCAATGACCGCTTTCTACTCCTCTTTCCCACAGCAAAATTCATAAATACAAATTCTAAGGTTGGAAAAGGAGTCCAACCATAACAATCATGTCACAGTTGCATTGAAGAAA
The DNA here is from genome assembly GCA_001685075.1 of Bramus lutescens. NCBI lineage: Eukaryota > Metazoa > Chordata > Mammalia > Rodentia > Cricetidae > Bramus > Bramus lutescens. Next base: position 166,498 of record LOEQ01001017.1, on the reverse strand, counting down.
AATGGTAACATATTTATCTTTTTCTCTCCAGTGGGACTATCAGAAGTATAATGGGACTCCTTCATACCAATGACAGATAAAGACAAAGGTCATCATGGACTTTTCTGTTGTCCAAAGTAGAAAGCAAAACCAAAGCAACCAGGCAAAACCCACCTTGCTTTGGATGCTATCCACACAAACTAGACTTAAGCAATTAGATTTCTAAACTCCAGTCTCTGGTGTCATATTAGCATGGGTATTGCCTATCAGTGGCCATGACACAAGACTTCTTTATGCTGCAGAACAGAGCCTTTCTCTTCTCTTTGAATTCATATTTGAAAATGTTATATTTCAAAATATTTCTCCCTCCCATAAATATATCTCTTATTTTATGCCATTTATTGTAATACAGAGATCAGAGACTTCAAGTTTGGGGTTGCATAAATAAAAACCCCCAACTTCATCCACACATGAATAAACTTTGACATTCAGGACAGAACAAATGGTCCCAGTGCTCCTCCCAGATATTATTCTTGTCTTCATCTGAGGTTCCCTTCCAGGGTGGAAGGAAAACAACGTGAAGAAGTTTGATTTGAGCCAAGCTGACTTCCTGTCTCCTGGTTTCTGGGTCCTCTCAGCTCAGCTGAGGAGACACTCTTTGCTCCGCAGCCCTCAGAAATGCTTTCCCCCATATTGATCTGTATACGTACCAAGTAGCTCATCTGCATGACCTGGTTTCTGGACAAAAGGGCATTAAGTAGAGATGGAATGTGAGTCCTTCCATCCATTTCACTGTCAGACATCCCAGAATTCTTTGCACCAGCGGCAGTGGCTTCATTGCCAGAACTTGCTGACCAGAGAACCACAGATCTTGCCCGGCAACAGTATTAATAATTTACAACGATAATTGAAGTATTCCTGCATCACTGTTATGACTTTGTAAACATCCTGAAATTTTTGGCTACAAAAAGCTATAGATGTGAAATTTTCTTTTCCTAATTATTATCATGCACTTTTATGTTTCCTGGCTGCTGCTCCCCTTTAGTGATTTTTTTTAAAACCCACCTATTATTTATTAGATAAATATTGCATTTAATCCCTTACATAGGGACTCCTCAGCCTCTGAGTCACAGAAAGTATCAACTTCCCCACTTAAGCTGCTCCCCC
>LOEQ01001017.1:134020-146392 GCA_001685075.1 Bramus lutescens | reverse complement strand
ACACACACACACAATCACAGCCCCAGCTGAATTGTGGTTTACAACTTGGTCAATTTTATTTCTGAGTAATGAAGAATATGGTTAAATTCAGAGAAATCTTCAAGAAAATCAGGAACAGCGGTACCAGAAGAATGACTGGTTTATATAGGGCAGCTTTGTTGTGTCTGGTAATGGTGAAGGCTTCCTCGTGCCTGGATCCCATAAGCACCATACAGCCACAGTCTTGGCAGCCCAATAAAGTATAGATGATGCGGTGAAACCCCTAAATCTGTGATGGATACTCGAAGGGCTCATCCCTTTGTGCCGTGGGGTCGGGTCAAGTGCACCATCCACTTAGATTAGCATCTTGAAAGGCAAATCATCCAGGAAGATCAGAGTGGAGGATCCTGGGAGCTTGAGTGGATGCTACTGCTGGGCTGCCTGTCAGGAACATGCTGTGGGGTGTTCCCACCACAGAGAGGTAGACATAACTGTAGGAAATCCAGCAGGATGGCTGTAGAGGCATTGTGATGGGGAGAGCATCTTCACAGGCAGCCAGTACTTCTAGGGTTAAGATGATCTATTTCTCATGTGAAAACCTGTGGCCACCATTTAAACTCTTGTCCTCCTTCTTCGCCTTGAAACTCTTACAAGGTTGTGTTCGCTTTCTCTTAGCTATGGCAGAATGTCTGACATAAACAACAGGAAAAGTGGAACGGTGAATTTAGTTCATAGCTTGTCAGTCTTGGTGGGCCTGGAGCGTGGAGCAGGTCACATTATAATAAACAGGATGGTGGGGGAGAATGGAGACCAAGTAGAGGCTTCACAAGGCCCACAGTGACGTATTTGCTTCAGTAGGGTCCTGCTTCTAGAAGTTTCCCCCCTCAGAACATCTGGGAAGCACTGTTGAGCATATGAGTTCGTAGGGGTGATGTCATATTCAAACCAGAGTCCAGGACCACAAGTCTACTTTCTCATACCCACAGTGACACTGTACCGAGATCCCTCATCACAGTGACATTCTTGGCTAGGGTTCTATAGCAGATGTCAGCTTGATTTAGCCACTGAAGGCTAACCAATAGTTTTGAATTCTTCCCCTTGGACCAGCTGGATGAAGCATCAGCCACACTAGAACCACAGAGCCCTAGGTACCCTCGCTGAGGGTCTACATCAGTTGGCCATGACTTCTAAGTCATCCTTTGAGAGGGCAATGAATCACAGCCACCGCTGCCATTCGGAGTCATGGAGCAAATGCTGTGTGTTCCTCATCACAAAGCATACATCTTTAGAGATAGTTTTACAAACTATACAGCTTTTTAAAATCTCTCCTTGATTTTACTTTACATTTTTAGATCATGGAAATAAGCTGCCAGGAATGGCGGCTCTTCCATTTAACTTTGGCACAATCATCTCATGAATATTATTTATAAAAGAGAACAGTCCTCAAAAAGAATGAAACCTAAAATCTCAAGCCTAGTTCTTCACGCAGTACATTTCCACCACAATGATTGAAGGGCGATTTGCATATTAATTAAGAGTCACCCTGCAGCTAAGACTATGTTGTCAGATACCATAACATCTTATTTTGATTTTAGCACTTTCTGACCAATTCCTTTCCACCTATTTCCCAGCGTTCATGTGGGTAGCACTTACTAAACTCTGGTATTAAATATTGCATAAAGCAGAGTCTTATGAAAATCATATGTGGTTACACTTCCCAGTGTTTTTCTGTGATGGCTGGGCTCTGCCAAGTCAACAGTACACGGCTTTGCTCATCCAGTGTGCTGGAGCCTGCACTCCCTTCTGTGTGAGACGGTGAGATTACGTCTAGAGTTTTCCTGCCTCACCATTCTGTGCTTATAAAGAATGGTGCTGTTGTCCATCACTGCACTGGAGAAAGCACTGTGGCCATCTTTCTTTTGTATTTCCCAGTGTTTTCAAATGGCACCAGCCTTTGCTTCTCATCATGTTCCAGCATTCTGATATTGTTACTGCTGATTCCTAGGGTTATTAATTTATTTATTGAGTAGTAACCTGACCCAGGAACACTGCTCAACGTTTTATTACATTTTTTCATTCACTTTCAGAGTAAATACTCTATTAATCCTATTTTATTGATGAGGAAACTAAGCCATGAAGGTATTGAATCTTCTTTATCAGCTTACTTTGTGTTTAGTCTTGGAGCATAATTTAAACCTACCTAATAATTACTATGTTCCTGTACCAACAATACCAAAATATCCGCAAAGAATTCAGGACCAGCAATTTGAGCTCCATATCCCACCAGTTGTTGTTCATCCTTGAAAGTCAGGGGTTTGTCTCGGACTTGGGGGACGACCTGTTTTCCTGCATGATGAGTGTATTTCTGAGGGTGTCTCCAAATGCTGGGGACCTGTCAGAGTTCGTTACCTAGCAGCTTCTGCCATTCTGTCTGGTTACTTATGCTGTATTGGAACCAATAGGCTCGGCATCTTTAACAGGATACAGCGCTCTGATGTCTCCTGATTTGGTCTTCTGAAACTCTAGACAGACACAATCTGGCGCCACCCACCTGTCATTTCACCGGAGTATTAAATACTGTAAGAATCACTATTTCCATACCATCAAGTTTCAGACACAAATTCAAAAGCCAAGGCGACTCTATATATGGTAAATTTCCTCAGTTTGATGACATCTGGGTTCTAACAGCAACTGAACAATTAGGGTCATCACACAAATATTGAGCCTCTTGACCAATAGGACCTGGCTGTTTGAGATGCATAAGGCCATTAGGCCCCCGTTTCCTCTTCTTTATTTCTGTTCATCTCTGGCTCTGCATCCCTAGTTCTTTCTCCTCTCTTACATAGGAGAAAACACTATCTGGTAGAGTGAGGCTCTGCCTGAGGACTGTTAACTCCTCGACTCCTGTGATTTCTAAGATTCATCAGCTGTGTGCCCTCATATTACAGCACATCTTGTTCCTCAGCTTTTCCATTCTGTATAATGGGTACAGGTCTTATGTCTATGTTTCAAAGGCTCTCTTCCTCTTTCTTTTTCTTCCTTCTTTCTAAACTACAGTTTCCTTTTTCCCCAGTTTCCATGAAGATGAATGATACTTAAGATTTAAAAACAAACATTTTCTTTTTTATTTGTTTAATGTAATAATCAAATCTCAGCTCTGACTTTGTTCCTGGATATTTAATTACTGTTATTCTTACCTCTAAGTAGCATATTAAACATTTGGCTGTTTTTAATGATGTCATTTCCTGAGCTCTGCGCACATGCAAGAGTGAATTGGGACCAAGTGTTCCCTCAGGGTAAGTGGTTTAATTTTTAAAATGCAAACAGAGTAGAGAACATACAGAGCTGTGAACTCAGACAGGATTATATGTGCTCTACTCTTGTGGAAATGTACAGAGAGCTAAAGAGTCAACAGTGGTACATCTAAAAAATTAGAATATAAAAATTATTTTTTTCATTTTATTCTTGACTTGATTCTTAAATGACAAAAAGATTTGCTTAAAGCATTGGCTGATCATATCTGTTTGAAAACACTTTAAAGTAAATGACTCCCCCTAATATTTTAACAGTGACACAATTACTTTTAAAAATATAGGCAAAGCAAAAAGTAAAAATTACTCAAACCATCAATCAGAGCTCATTATTTACATTTTGTAAAGATCATTTTTTTATTTTTAAGTATGATTTATTTTTAATTATGATGGTGGGTGTTGTACACTTAAGTGCAGTGCTCAATGAGGTCAGAAGAGGGCATCGGATTTCCTGGAGCTGGAGTTATAAGTGATTGTGAGCTTTCTGATGTGGGCGCTGGCAACCAAACTTGGATCCTCTACAACAGCAAAACACAGTCTTAACTGCTGAGCCATCTCTCCAGCCTCCACATTTTGATACATGTGTCTCTCCAGACTTTAGGTACTTACCTGATTCTTCTCCTTTTTTTTATTTTATTTTTTTGTATGGTTTTGTTTTTGGGACAGGGAGGGTCATGCTGTGTTAGAAGGTGGCCTTTGACTCACCCTCCTGTTTGCTGGGGTTACTAGTGTGTGCCACCACACCCAGACATAGTATCTGCTTTTTTAATTTACATCTTGACTTTTCAGACGTTTACGCTCACAATTTGTGTCTGTTATCAATTTGTATAAGTTCCTTGATAAATACTCATACCTTTCCCTTAGTTTTCTACTGTTTTTAAAAGTATATTAACACAAGATTTTAAAGGAAATCAGAGTGCACCTAGAATTTTAGAACCTTTTAATTTATGTTCCTCTTTCCTGCAAACACGTGACCTTCCATGGTATCATTTTCAACATCTATGTAGTATCACATACATCCCCCTAGTGAAAACTAGAGAATTTTGTTGTTCAGCTAGCCAGCTGCTTCACAAGTGTGTAAGGCCATCAATGACTTCTAGCTACAAGTTCAGCAGGTTCATTCTAGAAGCAAACCAAAGACACATGGGAAAGAAGAGGTGTTGGAAACTGTAAGGATGGTTTACTACGTCACAGAGGTTCATTAATGCAGATTCTGGTCCTCAGACTTGTTCTGACTGCTCCTCCCACCAGGGTCTTTGGGCGGAGGAGACCTACTATGTGAGACTCTTGAGTCAGGAGTGTCCATATTTCCATTGTAGCGTCTGTCACTCTCACTTTTCTATTGCAGCAACAAAACACTGTGACCAAGGCAACTTATAAAAGAACTCATTGAATTGGGGACTCATGGTTCCAGAGGGTTAGATTCCAGGACCTCATGTGGGGAGTATGGCAGCAGGCCAGCAGGCATGGCACTGGAGCAGTAGCCGAGAGCTTACATCTGACCAGCAACCACAAAGCAGAGAGAGGTAGCTGGGAATGGCTCCAGCTTCTTGAAACCTCAAAGCCCACCCAGTGACATGCCTCCTCTAACAAGGCCACACCTCCTAATCCTTTCCAGTTCTACCAGCTGCTGGCTGAGTTTTTAAACACGTGAGCCTATGGAAGCCCTTCTCAGGTCACCACAGAATTGTTCCCAGACATTACTCTGCACTATTGAGACACACGATTCTCGTCTTCCACAGCAATGCTGCTGCCCTTAAACCCAGTTGGGGGCCGATGGGTGTGAAGTAGTGGATTTCACTGTATTCTTCTACCATCAGCTAGCTAACTTGAGCATCTTTTTATGTGCTTGTTTGTTACTTGTATTTTCTCTTCTGGCTAGTCAACTTCTTTCAGAAATTCTGATTTTCCCAGAACCTCTTTGCAGCCACTTCCTGGTTTTAAGTTGTGCTGTGGGTCTGTTCCTTAGTAATTCATGAGCACTCTCTTCACTGTGAGTCTATCTATAGCCCCTCTGTCTGCAATACTGCAAACCTATTGTTTGCCTATTCACACAGCCCTCAGAACATAGTCTTCCATTTACCGGCAGCAAGTCTGTTTCCTGGCCTAGGGAAATGGCTGATGGTCACTATGAGCCAAGTACTAGCTTGGTATGCATGAAGAACTAAATTGCAGCCTGAACCTACATTTAAAGCTGAATATGGTGATACATGCTTGCCCAGGACTGGGGAGGCTGAGACTAGGCCATCTCTAGGGCTCCCAGATCAGTCAACCTAGCCTACTCGGTGAGTGAGCTTCAGGCTAGTGAGAGACCCTGACAAAAACAAGGTGGGTAATGGCCGAGGAACGACATGTGAAGCTGTCCTCTGGCCTACATACACTCCCACATGTGTGCATGTACGCAGAGAGAAATATATGTTCTTCAGTTTCAAATGCTGCAAAAAAAAAACCCAAAAAAACTACAAAAAACCTCTAGCATCCTGAGGATTATGGAAAGACAACCTAACAAACCGTATTTTATAAAATCAAACTGAGAAACAATAACAAACCTCGTCTGTTTAGAAAAAGTGGTAACTGTCCTTGAAATTCTCACTAAATCAGCAAACGCTTGCAACGGCCACACAGAATGTCCTATCCAAATAATGTTATGTTTTCCCGCATGTGAAGTGTGGAGGGAACCTTAAACACTATCTCTCCGGCAATCCTCACTTCATAAGGGACTCAGGTCAGACAAAGGGAGCTCTCTTTTCAAACAGAAGAGAACCGAATCCATTCTGGGTTGTTAGTGGAGACATAAAACTGGCCTACTTCAGGTGAGAGTTCATGGCTGGCCCCTTGTTCCCTCCTGAGACTTTCTCTAAACAACAATCTTAGCCTTCTGCAAACAAGCTGATTCATGGAACTTGAAAGTGAGCTTAGTTCACTAGGTGCTAGCAGCCTAAACACAGAACACATCTGAGCTTAATCCATCATTAGAACAATCTGTGTGTAACCCTTGCTTCCTTTATGTACATTTGAATGGGAATATATTAGGGTTTTTAAAAAAATTATCTAACTTATGTGGCCTCAGGCTAAGAACTAGAGCACAAAAGGAAAATAAAAAAGGAAAAGTATCTGCCATAGTTTTATTAGGAAGCTTCAGAAAGACAAAACATAATTACCCTACCAAAATTTATATTGATATTCTAATTTGTTATAAAAAGTTCCAGAAACCCATGTTAACTGGAAACGCATGCACATAGGTTGATTTTACTATGGTTAAAAACAAAGGTGGGTTTTATTCAGGCACAGAAATGTTTCTGAGTCCTCAACTGTTTGACTCAGAGAAAATTATAAGTTTTTCAATTTGGAAAATGGAAACTCAAATTTGGTCTTAAAGATTCCCAGGAAGAACTAAAGGGAACTAACTAATTGATAACTACATCTTATTTAATGTCCCATAAAAGGCTCCTTCCACCACCTCCTGCTAGTAAAATGATATCAAAAGAGTCCTTAAGTGTCCTCAAATTTAGTTGAATTTTGTTTCAGAACAGTGATTTGGACTTGGAATGAGGTGTACAGGGAAGCGCTGGGCGGCTGCTGCAGACCTCCGCTGTAAATGTCTGCTGACCGCCCACACGGGGCTTCTTAGACTCCTCTCTCCTCTAAGAGATCTTCACTATAGTCTTCTGATTTTGGATAGAACAAGTTCAGAAAGGTCGTATAGTTTATTAACTTAATTCCTGACTGATTTGAAAATAGTCCAACTGCTCCCCATACTGAGGGAGTGTTGAGAGATTGCAACTGCTGGCTTCAGTGATAGCTAGGGTTAAGAAAATGCTGCATTTTTACTATGTTAATCCTACCTATCCAAGAGCATGGGAGAGCTTTCCAATTTTTGATGTCTTCCTCAATTTCTTTCTTCAAAGACTTAAAGTTCTTGCCATACAGGTCTTCCACCTGTTTGTTTAGGGTTACCCTCGGGTATTTTATGCCATCTGTGGCTGTTGTGAAGGGTGATGTTTCTCTGATTTCTTTCTAAGTCCATTTGTCATCTGTATATAGGAAGGTTGCTGATTTTTTTTTGAGTTAATCTTGTATCCTGCTACATTACTGAAGGTGTTTATCAGTTATAATAGCCAGAACCTGGAAACAGCCTAGAGGACCCTCAACCAAAGAATGGATAAGAAAAATGTGGCACATTTACACAATTTACTCAGCAGTTAAAAAAAAAAAAGGACATCTTGAAATTTGCAGGCAAATGGACAGAACTAGCAAAAGCTATCCAGAGTGAGGAAACCTAGATGAAACGGCCTGATGATTATAATATGAAGTCACTCATAAGTAGATGATAGAAATAAAGCAAAGGACAACCAGCCTGCAGGCCACAATCCCAGAGAACCTACGTAACACAGAGGACCCTAAGAGAGACATACATGGATCCGCCTAGGAAGGGGAAAAAAACAAGACCTCCTGAGTAAATTGGGAGTGTGGAGGGTAGGCGGGAGGGTGCAAGGGGAGGGAGGATGGTGGAGGGCACACTCCTACCCAAAATGAGAAGGATGAAAAATAGGATAGGAATATGATAATTTTTTAAAAAAAAGAAAATATTGCAAATTTTGTTCTCACAGTTTGGTTTCTGTGATGGGCAAGCCAAACTCCATTGCTGGTGTTAAGTTTGCCATTTGGTAAACTTACGAGACCAGATGGCTGTGTACCCTTTAGCTTAAGATGCAGCTCTCTGGTCAAGCTAAGGGAAACTTTCTCTGTTTCACAAAATGGTGGAATGATGTCACACACAGTGGAATGGGATACGAACTACCCCTGCCTCCAAACTCAAAGCTCATTAAACAGGTGAAAACTGGGTTCTGTGATCTGCTCTTGGAAGGTTCAGGTCTAAACTGTATTGGAACTAGCTGAACTTTGATCACAAAAGGACACTCCCTGGGTGATATCTAAGAAATGGGGTCAGACCTCTAAACTGTGGCTGCATTTTCATAAGCAGTAGGTGTGGGCTTTGTACATCGTCAGATTTCAGCATCAGAGACTAAGTACATCTAATTGTTTTTACTCATTATTTAAACTGAATCATGCTATAAGAATTTGAATAAAAGAAACAAAATACAGACTGTTATTAATAAAACACTGGGCATTTCATAAGAACCTCATTTAGAGTTTGCTTACATCTTTTAGAGTATGGCATCTGGACTGTATTGCTTTAAAGCAGTTAAGCCATGCTTTCAAAACACACATTTAGTCAGTGAACACTGTTTTACCTTATTTTATTAATGCTCAAACACAGGGTAACATTGTTCACATAATACATAGGAATATGTAATTTATCTGACTAGAAGGGAAATAATGTATAAATGTAAAAAACAGTGATATTATGTAATGACTTAAATCATAACTTCTTAGAACAAACATAAAATTAAATGCATAAACAAATCAAGGAGTCTTTTGAACATTTTTTTACATTTATTTAGTGTGTGTATGTATGCATGTGTGTATTTGAGTACACATGTGCCAGGTACATACATGCATGTGGCGCTCAGCAGCCAACTTGTAGGAGTTAGGTTTCTCTTTCTATCATGAGGGTTTGGGGATAGAGCTCATGAGGTCAGACTTGGCAACAAGTTCCTCTACCCACTGAGGGTTATGTAACAATTTTCTTGGGCATAAAACATTCTATCTTGGACAGAAGTCCCTTAAATACAGGACTGTTCTAAACATTCCCAATTAAATGCAACCCTTTAATACAGTCCTTCATGTTGTGGTGACCCCAACCATAAAATTAGTTTTGTTGCTACTTCATAACTGTAATGTTGCTTCTGTTATGAATTGTAATATAAATATCTGTGTTGTCTTAGGTAACCTCTGTAAAAGAGTTGTTTGATCCCCAAAGGGGTAGTGACCCACAGGTTGAGAAACATTGTTCTAAGGGACGGTAAAACATTCTATTCTGGCAGGAAGCTCTTGAAGAGACTGGACGTTCTAAACTAAGGTGAAACATCCCACTGTGTCCGGAAGTTCCTTAAGCTCAGGAAGTAAATAACTCAGCAGCTTCATGGAGTTCCTGAAACTTACCAAATTCATTAGGTTCCTCCCCTCCAAGCATATCTAAGCAGTAAGGACAGCTAAGAGATACTCTTAGACTAGCTGAACTGCCTGGAAGTCACAGAGACCTTTCAGCTACTTGGAAGAGACATTTTTCATCTGCTGGGCTGCCTGTAGTGAACTCCAGGTTTCCGCTATCACCCATGTTGGGGTGGACTTTGGTGATGCAGCTGTTTTTGAGTCATTTCTGCTCGTATAAGTAACCTCTTACCCAGATTATTATAAGTAACGCCAGGTTGGACTCTGGCGGCATCCGTACTTTAGTCTTTCGTCAGTTCCCACTCTGGGCTGAGTAGTTATTTGTTCAAGTTTTCCCAAGAATAGCATCACACAACACTGAGCCACCTTGCTGGCCCCGTGAGTCTTAATTTACTTTGAAAACCAGTATGACTTCTTTTCTTATCTGTTCTTATTTGCTTCAAGAATTTACAAGCTTGGTGTATCAACATTAGATGTGGAGCACCTCTGTACACAGCTGTCTCACCACGCCTATCTTTTAGAAGTCTCCTGCTATTGTCCCTGCTTCGAATCTTCTCAATACAGTTTCAATCAAATGACAAAAGTCACCCACAATCTACTGCAGCAATACGCCTTGTTGAATTCAGTGCTCTCAGGTAGTTCTGTGCTTCAACCTTGAGTAATTAACAAAACATCTCTGCTTTAATTGCTGATTTTTCCCTTGACGACAGTATATGACATTTTTTAATTAATTGCTTCAGCAGCCTCATTTCCATCCATAGAGAGGTCTTACATTCTTTCACCATCTCCTTCTTGATTTGTTAACTATTTTTGTTACAATTGTGCATAAGTCCAATCACTTCAAGTAGTGAATAAATATGGAATGAACTCAAAAGCATGCATAAAGGAAACAATCTGCTTCTTTAAGTGTCGTGTGTATGGGGCCACCATGAAGGAGACTATTAAAGGCAAAGATGGGGCTATAAGAAGGCTCAGTGGTTGAGAGCATTTGCTACTCTTGCAGAGGACCAGGGTTCAGTTCCCAGAACACACAACTACAGGTTACCCTCTATTCTGACTCCCGCTTTGGCCTCTAAGGGCGCGCGCGCACACACACACACACACACACCTTGAAAGAAAATAAAACATTTTTTCCTTTTGAGAAAGGCGCTGGGGATGTAGCCCAGTTGCCAGAGTGCTGGTTTTGACACCCACTGGATTTGCATAAACTGTGTGTGGGGTTGTAGCCTCTACTGAAAAAAAGGGAGACAGGTTCTGAAACCACACTTAGAAGTAACTTGTCTCTCTTGCTGCCATTCTCTTGCTTTTTTTTCACAGAGCTGAAACAGTTATTTTTCACAATGAGATGTTTTGGCTGATTTATTTGTTTGCTTGCCTCAGACTCATAAGATAATGGCCATGGCTTAATCTCATTGTATCAGTGCAAACACATTGTTAATAGCAGAAGGTTTTCTTAATCATTGCTGTTTCCAGCCAGTCAAGAGACAGTTTTAAAATAATTCCTGATCATCAGTGTTTGACCCTTATGTATTATACCCGCTTTCCTGGGTTTACTGTTGACCACAGGAATGGGGTGGTACACGATTCTTCGGGGGCTAGTTTACTAGGCAAGAGTAGGTCTTCTAATCAGTTTGTAAGTTTATATTCTTCCATGTTTGCTTTGGTCTTTTATGTCCTCATGAGAAACGTGGCTTTCCTGTTTTCTCCCACTCATTGGCTAATGGAGATTGTATCTAGGTTCTATTCTTATTTATAAGATCTATATTCAGCATTATATTCAGAAAGAATGTGGTGCAGGCTTATAAATGTCAGCAATTAAAGAGAGGATCAAAAATTAAAATTAGAAACAGAAAGTGAGCTGGACCAGGGAATCTGGACTGAAGGATCTAAGCAGAAGGCACTTCGCTAAGTTCTCAATTGATTTAGAACATGTATTCTAAAATGAACAGAAACACACTGGATTTTATCATTTTCAAATCTCAGAAAATTATTCCTTTTTCTGCTTAAAACTTTATGGTGGTTTGCTATCATATTCTGGTTAAAATCAAAGTTCATATGACCAAGTACTGAAGTGTTCAGTATTGTGGCTCCTATATATCTACATACATTCCTGTCAACTGAAATTACATAAAGCTAAAACTTTATTTTCCTATTCTGAATGTTCCTAACACAAAGAAATGGTAAATGGTATGCCAGCCACTCTGGATCTGACGACTACATATTGTACAAATGTACTGGAATGTCACACTGTACCCACAGATATACACAATTAGTCTGCGGTCATTTAAACAAAATGTATCTGTAGGGCTTCTGTTTCTCCATCACTTCAGCCATCTTTCAGTGGTTAGTACCACCTGTAGCCAGGGCAACTTTTGGGGCATTTTCACTGCGGCGGGAAGCTCTAGGACAGTGCTTCTCAACCTTCTTAATGCTGCGGCCTGTTAATTTAGTTCCTCAGGCTGTAGTGACCCCCAACCATAAAGTTATTTCATTGCTACTTCATGACTGTAATTTTGCTACTGTTATGAATTGTACTGTAAATATCTGTGGTTTTGATTGGTCTTTCCATGCATGTGAAAGGACTGTTTGACCTCAAAGGGGTTGAGAACCATTACTCTAGATGACTGATCCAGGAGTCCCTGTGTGGCCCTGGTCTTAGGTGACGGATCCAGGAGTCACTGTGTGGCCCTGGTCTTAGATGACTGATCCAGGAGTCACTGCATGGCCCTGGCCTTAGGTGACTGATCCAGGAGTCACTGCATGGCCCTGGTCTTAGGTGACTGATCCAGGAGTCACTGCATGGCCCTGGTCTTAGGTGACTGATCCAGGAGTCACCTCATGGCCCTGGTCTTAGGTGACTAATCCAGGAGTTACCTCATGGCCGTGGTCTTAGGTGACGGATCCAGGAGTCACTGCATGGCCCTGGTCTTAGGTGACTAATCCAGGAGTCACCGTGTGGTCATGGTCTTAGGTGATGGATCCAGGAGTCACCTCATGGCCCTGGTCT
>LOEQ01001017.1:120485-133693 GCA_001685075.1 Bramus lutescens | reverse complement strand
TACCAGCCTGGTGAGCTGGAAGTTTGTCTTCCACCAGGCTGCTGCCCAAGACTCTTCCAGGCTTATCTAAGTGTCCGTTGCAACCCTGTTTATGTTCTTGCCATGTCCTATGTTCCAAATGACTTTTCCTCTATACATTTCACAGCACTGCTACTAATTTCATGTGATTTGTTGAAGTGTGTAAGACCCCATTCTTTGTTATTACTTCCTAATTTCATTCACAGGGTGAGCTAACTCATCAAAAACTGCTGGTAAGCAGTGGTGGAAAGGTGCTGGTCAATAGAAGACTCTCGTTCAAGCAAAGGAGCCGCCTCTGACTGGCTTGCCTGGTTTTCAGACAGGAAAGGCATTTAAATGAGATATAAGCATGGCAGCATTTCACACGGAGCTTGGCAAGGTACTGGCTAACCTGTAGCGTCCACCCCACCCAACCCCTTCTATCACAGCCCTGTAGACTTACAAAGCTATCACACCTTGGGGAAATTTCCTCCATGATCTTTCGTAAAATGAAGGCTAGCTGTCAATTGATGTGGGATTCCCCTCTGTATTCTGTGAATGTGTTTTATTACCAGTGGTTAATAAAGAAGCTGCTTTGGCCTGTGGCAGGGCACAATAGAGCTATGTGGGTGGGGGAAACTAAACTGAATGCAGGGAGAAAGAAGGTGGAGTTAGGAAGATACCATGTAGCTGCCAAAGGAGAAAGATACAAACAGCTTCCCAGGAAACAAGACATGTAGAAAATGAGGTAACATCACAGCCACACGGCAATACAAAGACTAATAGAAATGGGTTAATTTAAGAGCTAAGAGCTAGCTAACTCTAAGCCATTGGCCAAACAGTGTTGTAATTAATACAGTTCCTGTGTGATTATTCCGATCTGGGTGGCCAGGAAGTGAAAAAGCAGTCTCTGTTTATATAATGGCATCCAACGTTTGGCAACATATATCCACAAAAAACCTAAAAATTTTTGAGAAAAAGAGCACTTCTAGACCCCAAAAAACCTGGAGTTAATTGCAGTTTCTTGGTAGCTGCATTTTTTCAGATAGGCTCTGTTTGCCGGCAGCAAGCAGAGGTGCAGCTTCTTTAAGAGTCGGCTTCCTGGTTCATACTGGTGACACTAACAATTCCTGGCTCTTTCAGGAGGTCTTGTTACTACAGAGCACTTAAATGGGGGTTGTAAGCAGAGTGCTTAGTGGTGGCAACATAGACCCACTGTGTCCCTGGAGCTGGGGCAGTGAGCATGACTCACAGGGCTAGCAGTAAACCTACCTCCATCATATTTGAAAGGCTGAGAGAGGTAGAGCCAGGGCCATAGCAACCACACTGCTTACCATTTTTAAGAAACACTCCTTGTCAGAAAAGGATTTCAGATATACAATAGGACATTTCAGATATACAATAGGATTCAGACATAAAAGAACTCAAAATGAAACACTGTGTGTTTAAAAAATGTACATAGGCATGGGAGGGAGGAAAAGACTATAGATAGTTATAAAAAGATATACATAGTTTTAAAAAGCAAAACAAATATTTAAAAAATTAAAAATAATATAAAACAAATAAGCCATGAAAAATTTAAAATATACAAAGAGTATGAATTATGCATTTTATTGTGCTTTCTTTGTATTTTTTGACTGCAGAGAAACATTTGATTCTGGGGGCTGCTAAGCTAAACCAACATATGTATTTTAAAGGTATCTTGACTTCAAATTTTGAGTCTAAGGATATGTTACTTTGGAAAAGAGGTTCTGCATTTGTTTCCACAGAAGATGAGAACCTGTGGATTCCTTCCTGGCTAATGTGGTTTGATGGAACAAAATCCTCAAAAGGTCTCTGTGGACCCTAAAAGTACTTTGCCCAACAAACAGCAGGAAGCAGTTTGGAGAAAATAACACCCAAATTCCCAAAATGATTGTTTATAAATGTTTATTTTCATTTTAAAAGGGTTGATTATATATGATTACTACTCACACTCAATTTCTTTAAAAGAAGTAAGAGAGATATGATATAGAGATGACGACTTTGCATTGGTATGGATCTTGATCTACTTATACAAATTTAAGGTCGATTTTGTTACACTGTGTATATGTATTTCTGCTCTTGTTTAAGGTATTGTGAAGCTCATTTAAATATGTAATGTATAGTTAAAAAATACAGGTTAATAGAGCCTAAAATCAAGATTATGATGATTCTAAATTTTATCTGGGAAACGCAAATGGTAGGATGAAGTTGGATTAGGAGCTCCTACAGTTCTGTTGCTGGGAGACAAGCTTGTGAATACTAATGATGATTTAGCTGCTCAGAGCAGGTGGTATCATTATCTTAGAATGTGTCAAATTACACTAATTACCAGAAAGGGCAGTGTAAGCTACCTTGCACGTGAGCGGGATACTGTCCTCCTGAAAAGACTCGTGTAGTGACTTCCTCCTAGCTACCAACAGACTCCATCACGTAGAAGTTGCGAGACAATTTTATCATGTGACCCCCTTCTTTCTCTGTCATTTGTCTCCATAGGAAATGATGAAGATCACTAGTGAGCGGGCCATTGTGATGGTTTGCTTCACTTAATTCCAAGGAAACAGAATATTTGATCTTGGAAACAAACAAGATGTGGCTCACTGATGGATTCTCCTGCCAGCGACTCAGATTCACCCACTTCACACCTATCTTCTCCTTTCCATCCCTCATTTTTATCCCTTTTAAAGACATGGCAACAATCCACAATTAAAGACAGAGTATTTCTAGAAGACTAAAAAAAAAGATTTTTTTCCCCCTTTTTTAATGCAGAAAGCAGCGGGACTGATCTTAGAACAGCAAGAGTGGTGAGGAGCTGGCTTCATCTGTCTCAGAAGAAGCCATAAAGCTCGATTTCTAACTTGGCAGCTATATCCTTCGAGAAAGAAAACAATCCTGCCCTTAATTCTATTTCCTCTTCTTATCATCTCCTGGCAATTTGTCTGGGAAAAGGGAATTGTGGAGCCACAACCTAATCCTTAACGGGCTTCATCATTATGATCCCATCTGACCCAGGAGTGGCAAGTAGCCCTCACAGAGGAGTGATACAATCTCTAGTTAGACTTAAAAACTACTCCGAGATATGCAACAAAGAAAAGCCTTTCCAGTTTAGTCCATCTGTAAATCTTATGACTGGAGAATTTGCCTTATCTATGTGCTAATGATCTGCTTAAAGCTACCAGAACACTAACATAAAACAAAATTCAATTAACTAGGCTATTTTTGTATTATTTCTGTAACTTCTTATCACAATAAAACGAGACTAAAGACTTTTGCTAGAAATATAAAGGGATAAGAAACTGCAAGCTGTTGGATTTTTGTCTTTTAGTCGATACAATTTCACTGTGATTCCCCCTTTTGACTTATGGGACTGAAGTCACGCTTGCTCTCACGAAGGAGAAACGAGGTGACACACTGGCTCCAGTGTAAGTACCACAAACATCACTGACTGTTCATTCTGTATGTCTAGCCCACATTATTTAATAGTGCAGTGATACAAGGTGCTTAACAACTGAATGGAACAAGGAGGAAATAAAAACGTTAAGGTCTTTTACTTTCTAGACTGTACACCATTCGAGAACATGATGAATCCCAATACAGGGGATATAATTATACATGACAGGAATAAATTAAGTCACCTATTGCAACCCCAAGATGCGTCTATTTTAGTGCATCTTTCCTAAGTTCAAATGATCAAATAATTCTTCCAAGATGCAGACTTAGCTGTGAAAGCAACTCCCAGGATCCTGCTGACAACTCAGGTTTCCTTCCCATGGAGTTAAGGGAGTGCTGTGCACAGTTGTACCATAATATGCCACAACGGGATGTTTTCTTTTAACTGCTCGGCCGCCTCCAGTAAAAAACTGCTAACCGTTCTCAAGTGGGTCTCTGGAGTTGTCCCAGCACATTTTCATGTAGATTGTTTTCATTTTAGGAACAATGAAGAGCTTTGTCCTCTAGAGCAAATTAGTGTTTGTTTTATCAATCAAATATATACAAATTACTTTATGTATGTATAAAACTATGAAAGATTTGCTTCTAAAAAAGAAAATGTCTTGAAGCTTTTCCCATAATACATTTAGTAACATTAAGTCCTTAAATGAGATACCTATATCCTGTGTGGGGTGTGTGTATTAAATGTCAAGCTACATCCTTGAGTTTGTGTGTTTAAATTCTTCATAGGCTCACAGAGATGCCAGAGTACCTAAGTGAACCACGCTTAACATGTGTAAAACTTTAGGTTTTATTTTGTTATTTTGTTTTTATTTTTTGAGGCAGGATTTCTCTGTGTAACAGCCCTGGCTGTCCTGGAACTAGTGCTTGTAGACCAGGCTGGCCTAGAACTCATAGAGATCCTCCTATCTCTATCTCCTAAATGCTGGGATTAAAGGTGTGCGCCATCATGCCAGGCACATAAAAGTTTTATAAAAATGAAATTCCTTAAATCAATGTCTCAGCACTTAAATTTTAATTTGAATACTTATTTTCTATACTATTCGGAATATTTGTGACTGAAGGCTCCATTAATCTTGACTCAATGTGGTGTCTTCAAGCTTGAGGCACTACACAGCCGTTAGAGTAGATGCCATCTGCAGAGAGGTCTGTGCTCAGTGAAGTGTGTGGTTGCTGAGTAGGAGCAGGCAGCCAATAAAACCATAGCTATTGTGATTATTATCTGTAAACAGAAGTAAAACACCATTTGTATTTCATGGTTCCCTGAGGGTGTTCACCTCGACCTACAGAAAGAGCTGCCAGGGACAAAATGCCTCGAAGAAACAATCAACTACTGTACTGTGCATAATTTTAAATTTTCTTTGTGTCTTTATTGGTTAAAAAAATCCATTAAAAAGCATGTAAGGCTCTTACAGTTAGAAGCAAATCCATTTTAATTTGCAATCACTTTGTAAACAGTGTTGAGGCTTTCTAGCAAGTGTGCGCACGCTCTGGAAGAACTCTTCAGGAAATCTTGGTGCCCCTGACTGGGAGGCATGAGAATACGTGTGAGCTTAGACCCCGAGGAGCCTGAGGGCAGGAAGGAAATGAACAGAATTTGCCTTATGCTTCCTGTGATGTGTCTGTTACACCAGAGGAAACCATGTTTGAGGAAGATACTAGCCCCTCCCCACCGCTTCAGCCAAGGAGCCCTGCCCAGTGGTCAGAATGTTGGTACCAAGAGGAGGTAAAGAATGTGGACCAACTCCCTCAATTGCAGGCCAGCGAGCTATTGTACAGTTCAAACTTTACAAATAAGCTTCATAGGTACAGTTTATCGAAACCTAAAACTTAAACCAGAGAATGTAGTTTTAAACAACCAAACCAATGTGTAGTCTTAATGAAAAGCTGAAATCTTAAGTCAGATAAACATTTAAAATATATAATAAATAAGTACTATATTTCAGTATGTACTGTTTTTTTCTTCTGATAGTGAGGAAAGCTCACATGCATGAACACACACACGCACACGCTGAGATGTCCAGTGACTTCGACCTTGCAGTGACAGGTCCTTCACTGAAGCTGTGCAGTTTACCCAGTCAGTACCAATACAAAACATAAACTCAAATATACCACATCCCTTTCAAGGCAGGAAGGAACCAGAGAGGAAGCAGGGTACCAAATAACATTTGTAACAAGTGCCGGGAGAAGGGGCAGGATGGGTTGCTGTAGGGATTCTAGGCAGAAGGCCGACTGCTTCCTTAGCAGAGCCCCCGAGATATGCTGCCCTGAGATCCAGTCAGCCCCATCAACCCCTGGAGGACATGACCACCACACTCCTTTGTCTTTGGATGCTTTGCTCTGACAGCAAGTAAATGCCTTAGGTGTGCTCATTTAATAACATAAACAACTGGAGGACTTGGGCTGGCTTTTCCTGTGTTCAAAGCCTGTATCTGCAAGTCAGGAGAAAAACTACTGCATTTAAAAATAATAGATAGATAGAACACCCATTATCTCCAAAATGGTGCTTGTGTGTGTGTGTATGTGTGTGTGTGTGTGTGTGTGTGTGTCAGAGAGAGAGNGTGTGTGTGTGTGTGTGTGTCAGAGAGAGAGAGAGAGAGAGAGAGAGAGAGAGAATTTTAATGTCATGTTTTTAGTTTAATAGGAGAAACAGTTTCTGACTGAGGACTGCACTCAGATCAGAGACACCCCAACTGTTGTCTTGTCTCATATAATTTATGTCCTTTTTAAGTGATCACACCCCATATTGTTAAAAACATAAACCATCGGAACTAGAGAAACGATTCAATGATATCAATGGTTAAGACTGCTTCAGCAGAGGACCTGAGTTCATGTCCCAGCACCCATGTTTGATACCTCACAACTGCTAGTAACTCCAGTTCCAGGGGATCCCACACTTCTAGCCACCCGACACACACATGCACACACACTTAAAAATAAAATATGAATAAACAGAACAAAAGAACTCTCTAGTGCTGATACCTGTCTCTTCGTGTTCTCATGGACTTCTGTAAACTCACAAAATAAACGAGGGATGGCCATGATTATTCATGAACTAGAATTCAGAGTTGTGGAAGCCTTTAAACCACCCTGAGGGTTAATGTTCTCACTGCGGGTAAGGAAGCTGGGCTGTAGGGGGCATCCAGGTCATAAGGATGGCAGGCAAGGACAGAGGTATTTCAAACTTAGTTTCTTTTGACACATTAGTACTTGATGTGTGAAAAAAGGGCTTTTAACACATTATTACTCGATGTGTGAAAAACAAAAAGACAGGAACAAATGAGAGATGAATATGGCTGGGTGTGGTGGCGCACACCTTTAATCCCAGCACTGGGGAGGCAGAGGCAGGTGGAGCTTTGTGAGTTCAAGGCCAGTCTGGTCTACAGAGTGAGTTCCAGGACAGCCAGGGCTACACAAAGAAACCCTGTCTCAAAAATCAAAACAAACAAACAAACAAACAAAAAAGATGAATATGAGAATTACAAAGGTAGAACCGTGTTTGGGCACAAAACTTTTACAGACACTGGAAAATGGTCATTAAAGGGGATTCAGGCCAAAAGAAATGGCTACACTGGGCTACGCAAATTCCTTTCTGTAGGAATCAGGATATGAATGCTATCAATACCCTACCAGCTCCAGGGTGCACCCAGTCTTTCTGCTTTGGATCTGAACCTCTTAATTGTATCCTAACATGTCAGTCATGTTCCAGCAACGGCCAGGTCTTCTCACGGAGATGGCTGACTCTGATCTATGTTTATGTCGCAGCATTTAAAGCTTTCTGTAAGTGTGGAGTGCTGCTGCAACGGTTTAATTTCCTATGAACCAGGCACCAGCCTGACCAGCACTGTAAATACCCCTCCCCTTTATTCTCCTTGCTCTTCTACCATCCCCTCCCACTGTGAATATTTAAGATTCTCCTCCTGTCTTTGGGCAGTGGACAGGATTCACAAGGTCCTAAACCCAGAGCCTCTATCCTTAGCTTCAACTGTGCCTCATTTTGTCATCACGTGGCTGCATCCCAGAGCGGGCAGAGCCAGGGTTACCTATAACAATGCTCTCCATAAACACCTGACCTTGACCTTCCCAGGGACTGAAGCTTCCAGGGACTCAGAGAATTGCTGGGCAATTTTTATCTCTTTCCCGGTGATAAAGTATTAACCATAAATGTTGCTATTTATTAATTTAGTTAATTTGTTTGTGTCAAAGTTTGAATTATTTTTATAAATAGAAGTAGTTTTTCCATTTATGATTTGGGTCATTTGCTTTATTAATAAAATCACTTAATTCCAGAGAAGCTCTGTAGAACTGAAAATTGCTGATTCATGGAGCCAAATACTTAACACAAGACTTTAGCTCTCATCTTTTAAAAGAAAGATTCTTATTCACAGGTCCCACTTGCATGTGGAGTTACACCTCCCAATCAAATTTCATACCGAAGGGGAACATCTATTCAGATTTTCTCTCCTGGATAAATTGCTGTGTCATGGTGAAGAGAAAAAGGTGTGTGTGTGTGTGTGTGTGTGTGAAGTAAATCGGAAGATCACTTCACCACTGTAGTTTCTGACTGGTAAATAGGTCGCCCGTGTGCTGATCTCCAGAAAGAAATGCCTTCGTGTTGATTTCTTCTGCTGCTTTGGGATAGGAATGCTTTCTTCACCTAACATCTAGACTATGAAAGAACACAGAGAAATAAAGAGGGCATGGATTATTGGGCCAAACTCAGATGCCTGAAGAAGTTCCTAGCCATTTCTGCATCCCTCAAACATACCCAAAGCTGTGGTCAGTTTGAGCGACATGAAAAGCTGCCATTTTCAACAAAGAAAAACTCTCCAAGTGCTCTGCCCAACTAGGATGGTTTTCTAATGCTTAATTTAAAACAGTGTGGGTATGCTCTATTAATTTACCCTCAGACTGAGTGCTGTCCCTCTGAAAGTCACAGCAATGGGGGGGGGACACCTTTTATATGCTTATTTTCCATATATCTCTCCCAGTTATGTTCTTTAAGACATTCTTGAGTTGTAGTCCCAGTTTTTAAAATCGAATCTCCCTAGACATGCTTGCTTGTATCTTGTCAATTGAATTTTTAACTCTCCAATGAGGGAGATGTTTATAAAGCATCTCTCAGTGAATAAATATTTGCTTTTATAAAATGTTCGCACGATATAGATAGCATTACCAAGAAAGAGTCTGGGGTCAGAGAAAGGGGTCAGGAGTCAATATTTTGAGCAGTTAAGATGAAGCATGGAAACCAGCGGGAGCGGGCTACACACATCTAAGGAGATCTACACCCTCTGCCTGCCTTGCTCAGGTTTTATTTCAGCTCCCACAGTTTGGGAACCAGACAAGCCTTCCTGGGAATGAGGCCAGGAAGCAAATTGGATTTCAGTGATTCATATTTATTATGGCAATATCTTATGTGAGGCTCTGTATGGGACATATATATTACTCTAGGATGTCTCTCCACTGTGAAGGCCAGTTCGCAAACCCTCACTTCTACACTGTAACGTCACACGAGCAAAGGAAAACAGGATTGTATGGCTACACACATGTGTTGCACAGTTACTCTTACTTTGGCAGTTTCCCCTGACTTGGTAAGTTACTTTTACCACTGAACGGACTGGAACCATTCTCACCTCTGTGTAGCTCACGTGAGAATATTATTAAGGATGGCTGACGGCAGCTCAAGGAGGCTAGGCCTGTTTCACCACCCATCAACCCTAACACAAGGAGAGGCCTCATTTACATGGTTTATCCTCTGACAACATAGGACTAATACAACTGATATAGACCAAAGCTCAGGTTACAGAGAACGCCCATATCTGTGGCTGTGCGGTCACCTCTCTTTGTGTGGGCTGTTGTCAGAGGTGTGCTTCTCCTGGCTCTCTCCAACACAGAGCTGTGGTTGCTGTAAAAGTGGACACACACATTCACAGAAAGCACGAGGCACATTTGGACAGCTCTCCAGAAGCCTGCATCCAGGCCTACCAGTCAAGTTTGGTGACATCCAGTTTCTACCCAGCACCTCCCACCCCCCACAGTGGCTCTCTGAAGCTGCTGCTGATTGGGTCCAAGCTAGTTTTCTGTTAATCAGGAAAAACGGAGCCAGTGTTTAGGGTCACTGTGTTAAAGGAGACACAGACCCGTATTAGCCACTGCTATCGCTGTCAAGGGCAGCAGGTCGTGTCCTTCAGTTTTGTCCACTGAGTCTATTCTAACTGTGTGCAATGGAAGAGAGACGACAAACATGGGAGCCACCGGTTCCACATCACGTGGGTAAGCATAAGGTTGTAGAGGGAGCTGGGCATGGATCACAGAGGTCACTCAAGTTCTCGAAGGTTACAACTGGTAATAAAGTCAGTAATTTGGACCCGGAGTCTCTGGGGTTTTCAGTATTGGCATAGCTCATAACCATGGTTATGTAAACACTGCAAGAATAGAAGCACACATTCTTCCCCACAGCCTTTTTTGTTTTCTCATAAATCAAAGCCAATCGAAAGCTGTCGTAGCACTGAGATATGAAAGAATCACGGTTTGGGCAGAGGGTCCTGGCTCTTGTTAGAGTCCTGTGCTCTGGTCCGTGATGTCTGAGGGAGTTTCTCACTTTACGTCTCCAGGCAGGCAACATCAATGGCTTAGGTTGGGAGCAGAGCTTTAGGTTCTAGTTTCCCATCCCCGCTTATCATCAGCTTCCTCCACCGTGTTTTCAAAATGAAGGCTGTCCCCAGCCCTCCAACACAGCTCCTGTAAGAACTTCAGTTTCCTCAGGACTGGGGAAATCGGAGATGAGGGACATTTTAATATGCCCCAAGACAGCTAACTTATTTGGTTAATTTGAGGGGGTGATTTGCGTGAGAATTTTACTCTGCAAGGGTGTTGTCTGTTCCCATGAGTGCTGGTGGTCACTCTCAATGGTGTGTGAGTCTCCCTTCAGCTGGGAGCCTCAGCAATCTATCACCTTAAGACTTTGGAGCGCATGCTCACACACTTCTGTCTTTTACAGTTAGAGTGGTTAAGGAACCTGCCCAGAATCACACCCGTGGAGAGGACTAGAACTTGTATTAAGATCACCCCCAATTCCTCCATATGTCCAAAATACAGAAAGAAAAAATAAAGATGATCATTTTTGCAACAAAGAATGCCAAGACCCCTACAGTATTCTTGATAATAAAATCTTTCAATTAATTGATGATAGAAAAATACAAACTCAGCAAAACAGAGTAACTAGCAGAGAAAAGTAGAACCAATGCACAGTACCTCCATGGAAACAGACACTGGCATTTGCGACATGCCAACCCTGTGACACTGTGCTTACTAAGTGGGACCTAACACATACAGCATGGATGTGCTGCTGGGTGGAAGAATGGATGATTCACACTGGGCAGATGGAGGTAGATGGTATCAGATTTCACCGTTCTACTCAGAATGGATGGCCATTCAAAATAAGTGTATTGTCTGCCTCTGGAATTTTCCATTTAGGCCATTGTTGGCAATGGGTAACCGAAACAGAGGAGAGCAAAATTGCAGATAAGGGGAGCCATTGTACATGCCGGATTAAACAATTAACTGTGGAGCTAATTCATCTTACAATTACCCTTTATTAGTCTTCTTGGTTTGATTCAGACTTCTAAAGATTCCCATAGACAAATATAAATTAAGCATTTTATCTGGGATCTTTGAAGACATAATTAAACAATTATAAAAACGCGCTATGCCCTTTAAATCTAATTATGCCCTAAAAGGCTATTCGTATTCCTGCTTGATTGAAAGAAACAGCAGGTGCAAACAAACAAACATTCTTATTTGGCAACAGACAGAAGAACTGGCTCTCAGGGCTTGGTGAGGGCACCACGCCAGGGACCACTCTTAGCTGTGAGTCTGGGTTCCCCATCCACAAATGAGTAAACACAATGTCACCATCTCAGCACTGTAATTCATGTGTTCCAAACAGACATTTATTAAGTTAGTATTTAATATACTATTTAATGTAAAAGAAGGGCTATTTTATTACAGTCTTACTTATAATATCTCTCGCTCTGTTTCTTTTTTTTTTATTTAAGACAGGGTTTCTCTGTAGTTTTGGGGCATGTCCTGGAACTTGCTCTTGTGGACCAGGCTGGCCTCGAACTCACAGAGATCCGCCTACCTCTGCCTCCTGAGTGCTGGGATTAAAGGTGTGTGCCACCACTGCCCAGCTATTGTTCATCTCTTAATGTGGCTGATTTGTTCTGGTTTCTAGAAGGTCTGTGAAACGAGTTGCCAGTGAAAAAGGCACAGTGCACCATTGCTCACATGGGCAGACTCTGTGAAGACCTAGCCATTGGAAACCACTCCATGAGTCAGCAGAGTGAGGACCTGCGGTGGAGTTCTACCCAGCTTTAGGGTGTTGTGAATATGGATAAGGGTGTGCAACCAGGCCTGGAGGCTGAGAAGACTCATGCTGGGTGGGGGGAGGAAGACACATCTAGATGGATGCTAACGGCTAACCAATGATTACCAGGGAGTGAGACTCTGGGTGTTTCAGTCAGAGAGAACACCATTAGGAAAGGCCAAGAAACTTTCTGCAGAGAATTAAGAAACTTTTCCAAGTGTGTCTATACACTAGTAAGCAGGTACACTCTGCTGCCTACAAAGGTGTTGTTCACGCACTAAATATGCCCGGGAATGATAGAGCTAGGTGGCATAGCATGTCTGATTTCCAAGGGCAGTGATTTCCACCCAAGACTCCCAGCAATGCAGCACAGAGCCACACACGCATGTTTGTTCACCAACAGAGAACTGAATAAAGAAAGTGAGCTTTACGGACACAAAGGGACTTCTTTTTAGCAATGTATGTAACTACATATGTAACCCTTTAGGATAAATAAATAATAGAAGAGAGAAGGAAACTGATGCCACCTTCAAAAAGAAAGCACTAGATATTCTGGAGGTCAGGGAGCTGGAAGCTTCATGGATTGAGCATCTACCTTTGATTAAATGGTCGGAAAAACATGCATGTTGGATTCCCAACCTCCGCAGCTATTACAGTGGTGCAGGAAAGTTTCAAAATCCTCTTGTGCCTGTGAGTTAAGTCACTGTGTAGCAGTTGAAGTACCAATGTGGACAAGTGGCTTGAATTTGTTACAAGATCTTCAGCCATAGAACAAAATGTCGGAGATTCAGATTTCGGTCCTCAACTCTTAGTGACTGGTCAGACCCTGCCTAGTGTGTTCCCTTCAGAGCGGCAGAGGTGAAATGCCTCTTCTCTGCTGATCTCTAAAGATGACATTTTGTAGGGCTCTTACAGAAAGTGCCTATTGTTGCAGAGCTATGGGGACTTTGTCACAGCTGAGTTTACACTGGGGATAGACAGTTTTGTGGGAAAGTGTCCACAGTGTTCACAGGCTGAGACGGGGAAGTCTGGCAGGGTGTGAACCTACAGCTTGTTTATAGGCAATATCAAGTATCTCGATGTTAGGAGGAGTTTAGAATTTACTTTCCATGATATGGTTAGGAGCAAACTGGGACAATCTTCCCTGGACATGCATAGATATATTTTCTGTAGGAAAGAAAATTCCCATTCAAATAATTACTAACCACTAACTGAGCTGCGGAGGAGGTGTCTGAGAACTTAGAAGGATGGAGTCTAATTCCAAATGACTGTGGCTGCTTAGAGATATGGAGAGGACCCATTAGAAGGATCTATTGCTGATGTAGGAGGGTCATCTGTCTATGTGTTAACTTTCATTGGTTAATAAAGAAAC
>LOEQ01001017.1:61538-76373 GCA_001685075.1 Bramus lutescens | reverse complement strand
TTCCTCCTTGGAAAACTATATAAGCCACATGCGGCATTTAATAAACGAAGCCTTGACATACCCCAGGCTGGTGCGGTCTCATGCTTGGCTTTCTTTCTCTCTTTTCCGCCCAACCCATGGTTCTATAGGAGGCCTCCCACGGGATTTTTCACGAAGTAACGAACCCCGCTGGCTCGGGTTAAGTATGTACATGGGTTCACCACAAAACATGCTCAAGACTGTTCATACAACAATTGATCATTTTAATGTAGTGAATTAGAACTGCATAGTTAGACTCTTTCCCCCACGACTTCTTTAGACATACTGAGAATGATATTTTAAGCTTCATGGAAAGTTTTCAGGTTCAGAGGAGCTTCTTCCAATCGGAAGTTCAGTCTGGAAGGTGGTTGACTATCAATCATTATTATTGCTTAAATAGAATATCTTTGGGGCCAGGTTCAAGTGTCTCAATTTTTCAACAGCCCTAGGTTGTTACTGTTGACAGTTGGATCCAAGCTAGAGCACACTACTATACACAGTAGAACTCATAGAAGGAGAGCAAAATGAGGAAGGTTTACCATCTGCTCCTTAAAGGCTCTTCCCTGGTCCAACACGATGTTTTCTAAACTCTTGAAAACATTTTTCCTTATACATTACATGAGTGAATTGTGAGATGTCACAGACTACTCCATTGTGCCCAGTGCCTGTCCCTTTCTCATCCATGGAGAGCACGTAAGGCTGAAAGTGACTGGCAGTGTAAGATGGCTCCCCAAACTTGCTCAGCTGGTGATTTATGTGAAATTATGTCAATATTATCCTGTGCTCCGAGAAAGACTACCATCATCCAACATTTATTTTCTATGAATTCTCATTAAAGGTGTTATTGTTAAGTATTTATTGATCAACCATTTCTATTGGTTATATAAAATGTAGAACAGCTTGCTAAGCAGCAGAATCAGTTCCCAATCCTGAGCTGTGTGGCTTGGAGGATGGTGCATAAAGATGCCCTACAATCTGAAAGATATTCAGATGCAAAAACATTTAACTGTGTGCTTTGTATATAGGACAATGTGATTAGGCTGTTAAGTTTTCATCTTAAACACTTCCTAATTATAAAAGTTTGCATTACTCTCGGAGAGCGTTTTCCAGACTAGATTAACTCTGAGCACATATTTGTGAAATTACTTCCAAATGATAATCTTCGACTGCTTTCTTTTAATCAGTGCCACCTGCCTTCCTATTAATAGATCGTCTCTTGTCCCCCACTTTGTGCTTGTGTAAAATGACCTTCCCGTTGAAGGTGGGTGAACCAGTTTGTGCCTTTAAGAGTCTTCAGAATGTACTTTATGAGCTGAAGTATGCTATAGTGTATTATTCTTCAAGTGATATTAATTATGGCTACTTTCATTTTAAGTAATATGCTTCTGCTTCAAAACCCACTTAAATAGGACTCTCTGAGAAGATGAACATTTTATCTGAATAGAATTTTGAAATCTTTTCTTCTGAGTTCTGCTTGAAGAGCCTTGAATGTGTTCAATAATGAGTTTTCTATTCATTTTTATGATAGTATATTGTGATATCATGGATAGTAAAATTCTGGAGAAATTTAATTGGCAGCAATCAAAAAAATCTTCTGAAGTCATGTGACTTTGCCTGTTTAAAAAAAAGTAGTCATCTTTTTTACCATTGGCACATAAATGAACAAATCACAAAGTGACTCTGGAGAACAAAGTTCACTGTTATATTTGACACCTTTAGTAGGGGCCCTTGACACTAAGCTCAGCACACACGTCTGTTGCTGGTCTAGTATTTAAAGTAAAAGGTGCCATGGTTCCGGTCTCCTTGTTCTTATTTATCCTCAGTTAATGAAGTTTGCACAGTCAAATACACAGCCTTATTTTAATAAAAAGAACAATAAAAGATACAATAGTATTCACCCTCACTTTTTATCTCCCATTCTTTTCACCAGAATCTAAGAAGCACGCATGCTCCGCATGGCTAGGCCATGTTTTAGCCAGGGTGCACTTGGAGTCTCCCTGATCGTGTTGACTGCCTTTCATGCTTTTCCTGGTCACCTGCCTGCATGCTCCTCACTTTTACCCTTAAGTTTCTAAGTTGGAGTCTGTATCATTGATAACTGAGGAAAAATGGAGGGCTAAGGTATGTATAAATTTCCCTTTGTCTGGAATTTATAGAAAGATTAACTTTAAAAAATTAAGTATAAAATTAGAGCTAAACTGTCAACTTTAGGAATGCCAGAAGTATGACCAGAGAATCATTACAAGCAGCTCATCTGTAAGCCACCTGCATGGAGAAAAGTGAAGACACTGTGTTTTGGATGCTAGTGGGGGAGGAAGTTCCATTGGTGAGTGTACCAATGGAGGACACAGGGAGCAGGCCACTTGAGACTCCTCCTTCCTCCATGGAATGGTATTAATGGGAAAACAAAACAAACAAACAAAAACCTCATCAACTAAATAAACAAACAACAACAAACCCCCAAACAATCAATCAACCAATGACTTCTACCATGTTGTGCCACAGAGTTAACTGCTTAGATGGAGTTTCAACATAAATCTAGTCAGGATCCGGGGCAAGACTAAGCCTTATAAAGAGATTTTAGGCCAGGTGGTGGCAGTGCACGCCATTAATCCCAGCACTCAAGAGGCAGAGGCAGGTGGATCTCCGTGACTAGAGTTAGAGGCCAATTTGCTCTCCAGAGCGAATTCTAGGATAGCCAAGGCTATACAGAGACCCTGTCTCAAAAAAATACTCCCAAACAACAACAATAACAACAACAGGAGAGAGAGAGAGAGAGAGAGAGAGAGAGAGAGAGAGAGAGATTGAAAATGATTTTTGTCGGTGTGAGAAAGGAGCATTTGCTCAGGCACTGGCAGCTGCAGTAAACAGCTGTTAGGGTGTAACAGCAGAACCCCTTTGTACAGGTTCTTTAGGACAGTGATGGCACTCAATACATTTCCATAGACGTTGACCAATATATTTTCCAAGTTTACTCTGTGCAACCTCCCCATACTGAATGAATAAGTAATAGCTGAAATATTTAAGGGCTTGAATACTAGGTTTACCACTCAAGGGCAACTAGTGAAGTTCAATAGCAAATAAGGGATCTTTAACTGGATTGACAAATGTAGGGGAGAAATGTGACCTCAGTGTTTTCAGTATTAGTCAGAGTTAGAAAACGGTAGAGCTGCACTGAAAGATTTTGAGGAAAATTGATGTCGTTGGTTTTAAGAGAGGGCCCCAAGCTTTCTTACCTCACCCCTTTCACTCCAGGAGAAAGGAGACCTGACTTTGCCGAGATATAGTGACTAGTAGCCTAGGTTTGCTCGTAGGAGTCTTTGCGATGTAAGTCGAAAGATGGTCGCAGTGGTTCTGTCTCCCACGTCTTTTCCTTCCACACTGCTGACAGGGAAGGACCAGAATCCCTTCGCAGCATCGTGGAAGGAGAATACCTGTACTTAGTTAGCATTTGGCCTTGTTTAAGAAAATCTGATGTTTATGATGTTATGCTTGGCGCTGGTCATGGGCATTTTACTTACCTGGAAGCAGGAAGCAGACTCCATCATGATCTACGGCTTTGGAAGCATAGGTGAGCCTCCTCGGCTTACAGCTAAGGACTGGGCACCTGGTGCCATTCCATAGCAGCAGAGGGTTTTGTTTTAGAAGCCATGTTGGTAGCAGTTAACTCAGGATGACTCACAAAGGCTTTGAATTAGAACATAATCCATGTATTTTGTTCAAGACGAAGCCACTGAAAGTATCAGCTCAGGACCCCCAAGACCAAGTTCTCAGCACAAAGGAGATTTATTTACCCCAGAGGGACAGAGGGCATGGATAAGAGACAGAGACAGGGGCTAGAGGATGAGGGAGAAGGGAATAGGTATTTGTCCTGGAGAACAAAGGTCTGCCCCTGGATAGAGAGGGGACAGATGTGGCACACAGGAAAATGGCAGCTTATAAAGATACAAGAGGAAACTCCATGTTAGGATGAGGCATTTAATTGTAATTGGGTATGTTTATTAGGTGAAACAAAAGGAGTTTTGATTGCTGGATTTAATACTTCGATAGCTGGACCTTTGTAGTCAGCCTCAGAAGGAGGGATAGCCAAACAAGGAAATGGACTTTGGTGGCTAGCTCCAAGAAAGGCAGAGGGAATTGGAGACCTGCCAGAGCCACATGTTCAAATTGTCCAGGGTTCCTTCAGCCACAATGTTAATTTGGAGTTCTCAGTCATTCTAAACATACAGCAATGATACACAGCTTTTTTTGATGATGAAAAAATTTAAAAGTAAATTAAAATTTTGTCTATAAACAAAGATGCAAAATAAAATTCCCAAACAATGATTTAAAAGCCTTTTACTTTTTGAGTTGGGCTCTTCCGGGTCCTGCTAGGTAACCCCGAGTAGCCTACTGGGCTTTGAGACCAGAATTAGGTAAAGTTGGGGTAGAGAAAGGCATGGCACTGGCAACCCTGACTGCCTAAGAGTAGGGGCTGCGTTAAAGCTTTGTAGCTTATGATTTGGTAAAGGAGTTTGTGAAAAAATATATATGATAAATATGGACCAATAAGCATAGTAAAAAGAAAGAAGTAGCTATATTAATATCAAAAAACCAAGTCTGATTCCTTGTTAACGAGAATGATAAAATGTAAATGTTAAGAAGCACCTACGAATCATATGTGATGCACAATGGTAGGAAAGCAGCTTTCTCTCTGAACTTCCTTTCTTCCTCTCCTTTGCCTGGCTAGGTTCTGAAAATGCTCTAGCTCTCACTGCGAGGGGTGATGAATGAGGACCAATCTCAGAGATTTTTCCTGGAAATATAACCTATCTGAACCATGCAGAAACCAGGGTCATAATGGGCTAATGCACACAGAGACACATTTTAAATGACTGTGTAATAGAACTGAGTTCGGTGTGCTATTTTCAGCATTTAAGTATGCCAAATGAACAGAGAGATATTAATGGTAAAAATTTTCTTATTAAACAGATGCCACTCAAGTTGTTATGAATGCTCACTACACTCCAGCTATGTGCGAACCTGCAGGATGTTGTGTTAGACGAAGTTTCTGCTTGGGAACTAAATTTGATGCACAGACAATGTGCAAACACAGTGCAAGCTTCCATTTGATCAGCAGAAGGAGGATCGAAAGGGCGGGCCAGATTTCAGGGAAGCTTTTCTTCCTGAGATGCCACAGTAAATAGTGTGGAGAAGAATGTTTTGGGTCTATAGCTTAGTTTCTTTTCTATTGCCATGCCAGAAGACTGTGACAAAGGCAACCTATAGAATAAAGTGTTTATTTGGGGCTCTTGGTTCCATTTGGTAAGAGTCCATGGTGGTAGAGCGAGGTAGCACAGCAGCTGAGAGCTCACATCTCAATCTACAAACAGGAAATGGAAGAGTAAAGTCAAAATAATCTAGTGTTTTGAAAACCCAAAGCCCACCCTTAGTGACATACTTTCTCCAGAAATGAATGCCACACCTCAGCCATTCCCAAAGAGTTACCAATTGAGAACCAAGCACTCAAATGCCCGAGACTTAAAGGGGGTGTCTCACCCAAACTACCACATTCCACCCCTGGTATTTAGTGTGGCCATCATCTTGTGGCCGTATTAAAATATAAAATGCATTTATTTTAGCTTCAAAAGTCCCCGTAGCCTTTCAGTCTCAATATTGTTTAAAAGTCCAAAGTTTAAAGTCTCTTCTGAAATTCAAGACACTCGGTTAATCGTAACTTCCTGTAAAATTGCATACTTTCAACATACAATGACACAGAATATACATTACAATTCCAAAACGAAGAAATGGTGTCATAGTGAGGAAAGACTGGACGAAGGCAAGACTGAAACCTATGAGTCAAACTTCAAATCCTGGAGCTCCAAGTCCAACGTCAAAGGGCCTAGACGGCCCCACCCTTATAGCTTTGCTGACTGGAACATACTTCTCTCTCTTGGGCCGGTTTCACTTCCTGTGTGCAGCATTGCTTGGTGGATCTTCCAAGGCTCTGGCATGTCCAACATCTTGGGGTCTCCAATGCAGGCAAGGTTTCACGTTCACAGTTCACAGAAAGGCCTCTCTCTCATGGCCTTTTGCTTTCTCGGGATTTTCCTGTAGGTACTACACTGCAACCCACTGCTTGGCCTCAGAAGCTCTCCTTGACCACAGAGGAGAAGCCTACAACCTCTTTACTAAAATCCTTCATGATTCTAAAGCCAGGACCACATGGATGACATTCTCAAGTTGGCTGCCAGCTTGAGATGGATCCTGGCCCCATTGAATCACATCTTAGTTATTGGCTTCAATTTCTTATTGCTCTGTGATCTTGTTCTGAGAGCATCCTTCCCTTTATTCCAATCTCCTTTAATGGTGTCACTCTCTTTAACAATTCCAGCCTCTCTTCCAGCACAAGCCTAGTCTGTAACATTAATCTTCCCAGAGTCCTTTTCCTTCCCAAACTGTATACATTTTGCATTTCCCACTTGTTCTTCATTGTACACCTGCATAAGAATGATTACTAATAACTAAATAGCATTGTTCCTATTAGTCCATCTTGAAAAGTCTCTGCTAAAGAAATTAGTCCATTACTCTTCAGTTTAGCCTCAGGCATGCTCTTAGGACCAGGTCATAAGGCAGCCACATTCTTTGCTAAAATCTCAAAGAACAATCTCTAACCTAGTTGTTAACATTATTACTTTCTGGAACCTCTTGAGCTAGGCTTCCATAGGCCCACTGTTCTCAGCACCATTATCTTCAAAGCTCCTAGTAGGATGGCCCATTAAGCTCACTTATACAGCATTCAGCTACTATTCGGATTCAAAGTCCCAGAGTCTTTCACATTCTTCCAGTGAACCACAGGAAGGTCTGTCACAGCCATAGCCCACTTCCTGGTACCAACTTCCCCTGCAGTCGCTTCTCTATTGCTGTGACAGACACTAAGACAAAGGCAAGATATGGAATAAAAAGTTTATTAGGGCTTCTGGTTCCAGAAGAGTGGCGTCCATGACAGTGAAGTGGAGGTACCAGGTGGGAGGTGGCTGAAGCAACAACTGACAGATGACATCTCGATCCACAAACAGGAAGTAGAGAAAGCACACTGAAAATGGGGAATCTTGGATGCTCAGCTCCCACACCAGTAATAACTTCTTCTAGCAAGGCTGTTGACTTCTAATCCTCCCCAAACAGTCACCTACGGGACTGAGACTCATGGGGACATTATCATTTAAACCATCTCAGTCTTCTGACCTGTGGTTGTGGAGATTAGAAAAGGCTAAGGAGTCAGACCCAGGAAAGCCCAATGCTGCTTCTTCCCTACCCAACTTAGAAGCTATTCCTTCAGGTTTCCAAACAAGCAAGAGGTGGTGGCTCATCCCTGTAACTCCTGCATCTGGAAGACTAAGGCAGAAAGATTGCCATGAGTTTGAATCCAGCTCAGGTTACATAGTGAGTTTCAGGTCAGCCTGGGCTATAGAGTGAGAGACCTGTTTCAAAGAACCAACACCAAAACCAAAAAGCAATGAGGTTGGAGAGACAGTTGAGCAATTAAGAGCTGTTGCTGCTCTTCCAGAGGATCTGGGTTCGGTTCCCAGCACTGATATCAGGTGGCTCACAACCATCTGTAACTCTAGTTTCTCAGAATCTAATGCCCTCTTCTGGCCTCCATAAGTACCAACATGTTCATGGCATATTCTTTTACACACACACACACACACACACACACACACGCTGTTGTATGACAAAAACTTTTCCTGGGGAAATGCAACACACTTGTCTACTCACCCCAGATAGGAAACCCATGATAGACACAAGTACAGATAACCAAAGTTCAACTTGGTGAACCAATGAGTTTTATTGAGGTTACTTACAGGAGTAGGAGTTGAGAGGGTACTCACAGGTAATGTCTCAAAGACAGCTGCATCACCAAAGCCCACCACCAGCATGAGTGACAGCTCACAAATGCAGAGAACCCGGAGCAGACTGCACAGCCTGCAGGCAGCTCAATAGACTGGAGATGGTCCTTTCCATGTGCCTTAGTTGGTCTAAACCTCTTCTAGGTGGCTCACTGGTTTCTGTTTCTTCCAGCTGGTCTGGTGTCAGAGTCTTTGCAGCTTGGCTATTCTGGGAGTAACTCTTATCTTTTACTGCTTACTCTGGCAGGCAGGGGCCTAGTGCATCTGGTCAGTTTCAGGGATTTTTCTGAAAGTATCTTGAGTTATTTACCTTCCTGTCTAAGGAGATTTGGTGTAGGATACAATGTTTCAATCTTGGAGGATACTGTTATACAACACACACACACAAATTTGAAAACCAAAAAAATGCCATACTTGTTTTCAAGCATGCCATATGACAATGGTTAATAACAATACCTTTATCATAAAATTGGGGTGATTAATCAGCATCATGCCTGTTTTTTGTGTAGTATCTGACACATGGGAAGGGTTCAGCAAATGTTAAATACTATAATTATCTATCTAACTCTATCATTTTCTAGATGAAATCAGGACACTGAAGATGTAAGATGAAATCTCCTATGGTCTCACAGCAAGATAATGAAAGTCAGAGTTAGAATCAAGCTCTACTGATTATTTCTCCTGTGCCCTTGGGTGTAAACAATGCGTTAGTCACTCCTGAATCCAAAAGTTGTCTGTGACTATAATACATGGTATAAACCGAGAAGGCCTCGGGCTCCCAAAGGAAGAATTATCATGCCTCGATGGCAGTTTTCTTTTGAGCATAAGCCGTTCATATCTTTTCGCCCTTCCTTTCCTCTGCTTATTAACAGCTGAGGGCAAACAGTGAATTATGTAAGGAAAAGATGCTACCATCCACAGAAAAAGTGATGAGGTTAGGGAGGGTATTGGTGTGTTGACTGGCTCTTTTGTGCTACAGAATGCTGCTTGGAGTGAGCATGCATTGTAAAGGAGAGAAAGCCCAATACAGGCAAAGCCAAGAGGGGATACCTGGAGGTCAAGTGGGATCATTCTTTGTCTACTTTTTTTTTCAAAACAGAAAGGTGCCTGTGTTCTTTTGATTTTTAAGGCCTTTTACTCTAAAAAATACAGATTTTTGAAAATGTAAATTTCCTGATGAGTTTGATGAAAGTTTGCAACTAGAGAAATTATTTTCCCCAAGGAATTGGGCGTGTGATGAGAACGAGTTTGTGTAACGTAAGAGCTCGCAGGAGGTGATTAGAAAGGTATGCTCTTCAAATAACAGCCCGAACTCTAGCAATCTGCATTAATTAAAAAATACTGATGAGATTTTATGGGTATGTGGGAAGCTTGGAGGCGAGCAAAGGGAGGAGAGAAGTGATTGACTGGAAAGGGCTAGAATCGGCACAGGACACCCCAAGACCAAGTTTTCAGCCCAAAGGAGATTTATTTACCCCAGAAGGACAAAGGGTAAATAAAATAAAATCCAAAGACAGAAGATAGAGGACAAGAGAGAAGGGGAGAGCGGTAAATGCGAGTATTTGTCCTGAGGGGACCAAGGACTGCCTCTGCACAGAGAGGAGACAGATGTGGCCCATAGGAAAATGATAGTTTATAAAGGGACAAGGGGAAACCCTGTGTTAGAATGAGTTGATTTGTTTTGATTGGACAGGTTAATCAGGACAGCCAAAAGAGGGTTTCTGATTGCTGAACTTCAATATTTTGATAGCTGGACCATGATAGTCAGCTTCAGTAGGAGAAAATGACCGAATAAGGAAACATGCCTGGTGGCTAGCTTTAGGAATGCAATCTAATGGTTTTCAGCAAGGCAGAGGAAATGAGGGGAGAGACAAGATCTACCAGAACCACATTTGCCTGCTTGAGCCCTTCAGTAATTATACTATAAACGCAAAATTAAAATGGAGGAATGACTGAGACTTTTGGGTTTAGTCATGTCTGGGACACTGGTGTTCGCTTCACGCCACCAACATAGGTAACTGGACAAACCATATGGAGTCAGCAATGTTGCATGCAGGCATCGTGCAATGATTGGGGCCCAGACTACCCAAGTCTATTAAACCAGAAGCAAACTTTATTCCAGAAAGAGAAAATATATCTCCATGGGACACAAAAAGCTTATCAGCTATAGCAGTGACCACAACCAGAGATCGGACTTCTGTAGTTGTGGGAATTGGTGGTTTTCAAACTACCCTTTCTATAGAAGGTATGAACAAAAGAATTTTTACAATCTCAAGGTAAAACTCAGATACAATTTTTTCTTTTTGTTCCTTTTTCTTTTCTTCCTTCCTCGCTCCCTTCCTCCCTCCGTCCCCCCCCTTAACAATTTCCGTTAACAGGGTTTTCCAGTTAAGCAAGTGTTTGTATTTAGCCCATTGTTTCTCTCTGGCACCTTCTTATGGTGTTTACTGAAGCTCTGCACTCCCCTGATACAGCCAGTTTTGTGTGGCAAGCAAGAGTATGGGGCAATGCACTACTAAAATGTCACATACATCCCATTATTTAAAAGTTAACTGAGCTCACATCCGTTTCTGGTCATCAGTGGAGTTATCTAAAAGCTGACCCTCAGTTTGCAGAGCGCCGCTTCAGCCTTGCAGACAGAGCTATGGGTTGTAAAGCACAGTAACCCCACTGTTAACAGTTAATCCTTAAGCTGCCAAGAAAGCTGCTGACCGCCTGCTCTCATTCTCCTAGGCTACAACTTTCTCTTTCTTTAGTCCTACGTTCCTATTTCTTGAACCTACATTTCTGTATTCTTGGAATCTTCAGGCAAGGGATTGTGGAGAGCAAGCAGAGCAGAGATGACGGTGAGAATGGAGGCTGGCGTATAAAGTCCATGCTGGCCCCATCTGCCAGTCTTGAGCTGTGTTCTGGAGTGTGGTGAAGGTAGGCTGAGGCCAAGGAGAAGTCACAGGTCTTCCTCACTACAGCAGGCTGCACACATGGTGGAACTGGGGTAGCCGATTTGAAATAAAGGTCTAGATGTGAGGAGCACACAGGACTTCTCCAAAGAAGAACTAGCCTTTCAGGGGATGAAACTCTTCAAGGTCCAGTATGTAATAATAACGAAAGGATATTATAGGAACTACTTCCAAATGCATATTAAAGACCTTCAACTGAAAAGAGAAGAAAATAAAAGAGAATACTAAAAATTTAAACTAATCATAAGGAAGTAAAGAAATAAGGATAAGAGTGTACAAGTGGAAATCAAATTGAGTTTAAACCCACCTTGCCAACAGTTACACAAAAGGTAAGTGGACCACACACTCCACTCTAAAGGGAAGGATGGCCAGACTGTAAATAAGAGGCAAGGTCCAAACACACCCTGTCTAAAACAGATGTGCTGAAAACGAAGGATGAAAAATGTCATGTAAGCAACACTGTTCCTAATTTATAGTTCCCAGGAGCCTGGGAAGAGAAAGGCATCCTTTTCTTCCATGGTAAGCATTTTCTAACACACATACTGCTGATCTACCGAGGGCCTCCTCTCCAGAATAGGGGAAGAATCGGGACATCTGGGTTTACTTGTCAGTATTTTTACCACAGATCCTCGTCGATAAAATGATGAAGAATAAAAAGCCTGTGGATTGGAAAGGAAGAAGCAATTTTTGTCACCAATTACAAAGAACAGACATCTCTTGGTTTATACAAAATGCCAAGAAATCTCTATAAAAAATGCTGCAACAAATTAATATTTTAAAGGACTTTAGAATTGAATTTTGAGTGTTGTAAGTGTGAACTACATAACTACCTGCATTAATATAAGCCTTGCATATTATGATTTGTATGTAAATAAGATCTGCAGATTTTGTGAACAGGATAGAGAATTCAAGAGAGTCACAGACCCGCAATAGTGAACTCTGCAATGTCTTCCCCAAACTCCACAGTGAGAGGATGCTCGTGGAACTATTGTGCAAAGCACTGGTTGTGAAGGGCAATTTTGACCTCAGAGGACATTTGGCAATACCTGAGCCATCTGTGAACGTAATGACTGGTTCAGAGGCCCTTGACATCCAGGAAAGGTCTGGGAACGGGATTAAATAGCTTATCAACTTCCCAATAACAAGACATTACCTGCTCCCAAATGCCAGTTACGCCATTTTTATTAGTATTTAGGATAAAAGTATAGAAAAGAGAAGAAAGGAAAGGAGCCTCCGGCCCCACCTCAGACTGCACATGAAGAGAGTCGGAAGTGGCTCTAGGCCTGGATGTTACACTTAAACTTGAAGCCTGTGGAATAAAGAAAGTATTTTTTTATGGCATCACAACAAGCATATTCTTGGGCAATGCATAATAATTTTATTTAAAATGATATTCTGGTGTCCTAGTTAACATTAATCGTCACCTGAGAAGGGTGCTTCAATTGAGGGAACGCCAAGATCAGATTGGTTGAGGGGGCATGTTTGTGAGAAATTGTCTTGATTGCTGATTGGTGCAGGAGGGTCCAGCTCACTGTGGGCATCACCGTTCTCTGGCAGCTGGTCTTGGGATGCACACAACAGCTAGCTAAGCTGAGCCTACAGAGGAGTCAGCAAGGAACATTCTTCCACGGATTCTGCTATACTGCTTGGCTGTGAGGTGAGTTCCATGATTAGAGTAATAGCAAAGGACTTGCCTTCGGGTCCCTACTTAGAGTTCCTCCTTGAATTCCTTCAGTGATGGACTGTGCAACCCCTGAGATGAATTTAACCCTTTCTCCCCTAGGTGGTTTTTGGTCTGAGAGTTTTATCACAGCAATAGAAAGAAACTAGAACAATTAGTTTTTAACACACTGAGAAGATTCTTATCCTTAGAAGATGCATGTAAGAAGACCAAGGGAACAAACCACAAACTGGGAAAAATATTGCAATACATGCATAACACAAAAACAAATGTCCAGAATACACAAATCAATGGTGAAGATAAACCTATAAAAATGCCAGCATTCTTAAACACTTTATTGGAAAAAAATACTGAGAGGCCCACATATATTAAAATGGGCTCAGTTTAATTGTCACAAGGAGAATGCAAATTAAAGCCGCCATAATTTATCACTAGAGATCCACTAAAATAGTTAAAATGGAGATTCAGGCAGTACCTTGATGAAAGCAAATAGCAAAGGGAACACCCAACACTACCCGTAAGAAGGGAAATTCAGAGGTGGGCCTGGTGGCATGGAGCTGGGTAATGGGAGATCAATTCTAGTTATAGGCTAGCTTGTGTTGTGCAAGACTTAGTCAATAATAAAAGTGAAAATAAAATGAGACAAATACTTTGGAAGATTTTCATGGACAATCTTAAAAAAATAACTCAGAAATCTCACTTCTAAGTATTTAGTCAAGAGAAATGAAAATATGTGGTGAGTGAACTGAGAATGCTCCCAGCCTGCTCACCCAACCCTGCACTGGGAGAAACCTGGCCCCATCGGCAGGAACCCACCGGCGTGTGGAGAATGAAGCACATGCAAAAATACACACCCATGGATAAGACAGTGAGCTAAGAAGCAGAACTCTGGAAACGATACCCTGTGTAATTCCAGCTATCTACAGTTCAGGAGACTTAGAGCTAATGTGGAGAAACCGAAACCAGAGCAGGCTGTCGCTGGGTGGGTTAGGGACTGACTGGGAGTAAGCGCTTCCTGGGGCCGCAGCAATGTTCTGGATCTCGAGAGAGTACTGGGGTCACACACACACACACACACACACACACACACACACGCACACACACACACTGTATTTCGCAACCCATCCTATCTATTTATTTCCTTTCACGCGAACGTCTTAGATGCTTCTGCTATTCACAAGCAAAGGCGAACCAAGTTGCACCGTGGCTTGGAACAGCTCTTCTGAAGAGCTGCCCAGCCAGAGTCCTAGAAGAAAGCCACAGGAGCGAGGCCACAGGAGATAGCCAGTGACCTTACAAAGCAGAAGGCGTTTGATCGACTGTTTGGAAGAATGAAAACAACAAAAGCAATGTGTCATTCTAAGCTCTACTGGTGGAATCAGATGACCCAAATCTCGTCTGTTTGCTTTGCTAAATCGCTGAGGAGACGAGGGTTTGTTGTTCATGTGAAATTAAAATAAGGGAGAATAGAAGAAATTATCTGACCCGGAAGAAGAATGAGTGCAGGTCTTGGAGCCCAGAAGGAATGAGGTGATACCCAGCTCATCTGTCTTATAGAAGTTCAACGGTGCCTACCTACTTTTGCCATCCAGACCCCACTTCTCAAATAGCACCACCATCTGGGGACCAAATGCTGAAAATAGGAGCCTGTAAGGACATTTCAGATTCCAACCACTATGTACAATGTAGCACTCAACTTTGTTCAAGAATATTAATAATTATTCATTGACATCACCTTTATAGAATGCGTTTTAATGATTAAGTGAGTTTAATTTTGGCTTACTATAATATGATCATTGAACGAGGGCCCACTTGTTTGTCCTGGCAGCCCAGAACCAAAATAACCACACAGAAACTATATTAATTAAAACACTTCTTGGCCCGTTAGCTCTAGCTTCTTATTGGTTAACTCTTATATTAATTTAACCCATTTCTATTAATCCGTGTAGTGCCACGTGGCAGTGGCTTACCAGCAAAGATTTGGCATGTCTGACTCTGGCGACTACATGGTGTCTCTCTGACTCTGCCCTTCCTTCTCCCAGCATTCAGTCCAGTCCTCCCTGCCTACCTGAGTTCTGCCCTATCAACAGGCCACAGCAGTTTCTTTATTCATTAAGGGTAATCACAGCACACAGAGGGGACTCCCACATCACCTCCACTTTTCTGTTTAAATAAAGGAAAGGCTTTAACTTTAACATAGTAAAATTACATATAACAAAACTGTTATCAAGCTAGAATTATAGTTACAATATTTATATCTACTTTATCTTTTATCATAACTAAGGAA
>LOEQ01001017.1:38609-58491 GCA_001685075.1 Bramus lutescens | reverse complement strand
CTACTTCCAATTTCCAGGAGGATAAATATATGTTTTTCTTTGGGTTCACCTTATTATTTAGTTTCTCTAGGATCACGAACTATAGGCTCAATGTCCTTTGTTTATGGCTAGAATCCTCAATGTTTTCTCATTAAAAAATTTCTTCTATCACTAGGTATGTCTGGGTCTAGCTCATCAAGAATGGCAAAACATCACAGCTTTTATGCCCAGTAATGGTTGCTTGAGCTAGGCTGAGGGAAACAAAGCCCCACTGGCT
The DNA here is from genome assembly GCA_001685075.1 of Bramus lutescens. NCBI lineage: Eukaryota > Metazoa > Chordata > Mammalia > Rodentia > Cricetidae > Bramus > Bramus lutescens. The sequence goes on along the minus strand of LOEQ01001017.1, from coordinate 58,235 downwards.
GCTGGATTTGGTCAGAAAGGCCATGCTGTTGATGATATTTTTGGAGCCTGTTTTGAAGTTGTGAAAGGAGCCAGTGTGTCTCTTTCATTCCTGTACAAAGGCAAGAAGGAAAGTCCAAGATCATGAATTTTAATGGAACCTGTAAGAACGATGAAGATCAATAAAAACTGACAGTTCATGCTGGTGAGGATATGGGGAAAGGGGAACACTTAATAATTTCTGGTAAGAGTGCAAACTTGTACAGCCACTAAGGAAATCAGTGAGGCAATTCCTCAAGAAGCTGGAAATAGATCTACCCCAAGATTCAGTTATAGCACTCTTGGGCATACAGCAAAGGACTTTATCCTACTATAGAGACACTTGCTTACCCATGTTCAATTCACAGTAGCCAGAATTTGGAAATAGCCTAAAAGTTATTGATTGATTAATGTATGATGAATATGATATACATTTAGGCAATGAAATGCTATTCAGCTATTAAGAAAACCTAAATTTGCAGGTAAATGGATGAAGCTAGAGAAACTCATCCTGAGTGAGGCAACCCAGATCAAAGTAGCAAATATTTTACGTTTTATGTTATATAGGGATGTTAGATTTTAAGCCTTTGATAGACATGCTACAATCCGTATAAAATACAGGTTGGGTATTTAGTGAGGACCTGCTAGGAGGGAGGATTCCCCAAGGAAGGAAATGTACAATATATGGCTATGGCGAGACAGGGGGAGACTGGAGTAGAAGGAGAAAATGGAGAAGGGTGTGGATGAGAGGGACAACCAACACTAAGGACCTTCTGGGGGGTCAATTTCTGCTACTATAGAAATTTTCTAAAATATATACATGTATGAAACAACTCTAAATGGAGTCATAAAATATTGTGGGAGACAGTGCTCCAACTAGGTATCTTCTTCCACCAGGTGAAACTGCAGTGCTGGGAATGAGTTACCTAGTTGAGTTATTGCCTAAAGGGACCCCCATGGGAACCCTCAAACATCTCAGGTTATTGATAAGGCTATTGGTTTCTCTGTACAAGTACATGGTAAAGCCTTATTGCTGAAGACAATACTTAAATATCTCATTGAATATGGAAAAGTTGTGAAACATGATTAACAAAAACTCAGAGACAGATATTGGGGTTCAACCTGAAGACCAAAAAAACCCCAAAGTAGTCAGCCACTGACTCTTACCTTGATCTCAGTCCAAAAATGGTGATCTTGCCTCCAGGAAACCTCAGAATGAGACTGAGAGCTGTCTCTTCCTGTTTTACAATCCTCTGTAGCTCTGGAATCAAGGGTGTGCACCACTACCTCCTGGTTTCTATTGCAAACTAGTGTGGCTACTAGGATTAAAGGTGTGTGTCATTGTTGCTACTTGGATTTAAAGTGTGTGTCATTGCTGCCTGGTCTGTGTGGCTGTTTTACATTTCCGATCTTCAAGCGAGCTTTATTTGTTAAAGTACAAATGAAATGCCACAAATTGAGCAGGTACCTACCTAGACCCTTCCCCACTACTGACTATTGTTCATGGCACTAGAAGGTACTTTTCCCAATATGGATTGCTTAATCATCAATCCTACTACAAACCATGCAGTCTGCAATGGTGACCCACCATAAAGATATGCTGGTGTGACAGTGGAACAAATGTAGTGTGAGTGACTAAATACGCTCTGGTTGGATTAAGGCCCACTCCACAAGATGGAGTCCATATCTGGCACTATTTGCTTGGCCATGAACCTTAGATTAAATAGGCTGTGGGACTGGTGTGAAACCAAATACTTTTGTTTCGCTAGAGGAACACAACAATAAAATGACTCCTAATGACGTTTTCCTATCCCTATAAGTCAGTGCCTCATTCAGTCATCAGCAGAAAAGATTCCTCTTGAGGAAGATGTTAACTGCCACAACTGGACAGTATGCAGAGAGTGAGAACTTTTGGAACACTCAACCCTAAATGGGATATCTTCCTCTAAACCCTCTCCTAGTGCTCAGGTTAGAGCCTGGTGGTAGAGGAGGCAGAAAGGCTGGGCAGGCCAGAGGGAGGGTTAACTCCAAGGTGACAGTGTCTTCCAGATACAGCAGGACAGATGCCCATGCAAACTCACAGAGACTGTGGCATACACAGGGCCTGCGCAGGTTCAAGGCACATGGGGTCCCAGTGTTGAGGAAGACCATGGGCTCAAATGTCCAACCAAGAAGTTCTCTGCAATACATACCTACTTGTAGGTAAAAGTCACTTTTCTCCAGTGGAGTCTCACAGGGAATAGAAACCACACTTAAAGAGTCCGTTCCATGTTCAGCGGTAGTTGGCCAACAAAGAACACACCTAACAGTGTTTTGTAGAATTTGTTGCAAAGTGTTTTATTTGGACATTTTTTGGTCTTATTGGTCTTTTACATTCTAATTTTGTGTTTTTATGGTATGTGTGTGTTTCTTTTGTTTTACTCTGGTTTAAGATTTGTTATTGTTTGCTTGCCTATTTGTTTGCTTTCTAAAGAGAGAGAAAGAAAGAAAGGGCCTGGAGTTGGGTGGGTGGGGAGGAGGGAAGGATCTAGGAAGAGTTGTAGGGAGGGTAACCATGATCAGAATATATAGTATGAAATAATGCTTTTAATCAAAAAATGAATTTTGGTGGAAACATGAGTAATACACTTTCATATTCTGAAAAAAGTAGATTAGGTTATGTATGAGTTTAGATTCTATGTGTATTCCCGTGTGTGTGTGTGTGTGTGTGTGTGTGTGTGTGTGTTTAGAAGCAGAATTTGGCTCTTTCTCTTTTTCTGCTTATTTTCAAGTGTTTCCCCTTGGGTCCTGGCACTCCATCACCCTCATTCTCTTTCCTCTCACACATGTGTATATGGTTACTAAGCCAAAGACTCAGCCTGTCTGTGGATCTGAATCCACCTTTTTCATAGAGTTCTTTAATCTACTATAGACTTTCATCATTTCCAGCCACCATGACTTCTTTGCACTCCAATGTCTGTTTCCTCACCCACCAAGTCAAAAGGCTCTGGTTTGGGTCCGTCTCCAATGTCCAAATGCAAAACTGGTTTTAGGTATTTTTCCCTTCTTTTCTGGATCACAATCCTACCTTCTTGTCCAGTCTCTAAAACACATGGTTTCATGATTTTTTTGACTCTCTAATTATTTAAGGTCCATATTGCAATGCCGAATAACTTTCCTGGTGCAAAGTTCCACAGCACTGTCTTGAAGCAGAACTGAGCCCACTTAGAGTCAGTATAATGACTAACAGGTTGTACATATTTCTACCAATGTGTTCTGTGCTTTCTGTTTCATTCTTTATCATCTTAATTTTAATACTTATTTATTTTTATTTTATGTGATAATTGCTTACCTGCTTGTCTGTGTGTTTACTATATTCATTATGATTCCTCTGGATCTGGAGTTGCAGAAAATGGTTAATTCTGGTCATGAGCAACAAATGTTCTTAATAGCTGAGACATCTCTTTAGTCCATTATTTCCGTTCTTAATCAAAAGCGTTGAGCTTTTCTATTAGAAAGTTCCAGAGGAAGTCTTCAGGAAGCATACATAGAAGATATATAAGCCTGCAGTTGTGTGTGTGTGTGTGTATGTGTGTGTGTGTGTGTTTGGGGGTCTTTCCTGTAATATCTTACAAAGTTACTTGCAAATACAATTAGAAAAAAAACATTAACCCAAGAGATTTATGATGAGTTATGCAGTAAATTCTGTTTATCCTCTCAATGTTTGTAGATCCCATGGATTATGAATATGAAGACAGTGCTGGTTGGTCTACATGACTTCTTTCAGGAAGCTTTCCTCTGTAATACACTGAAGGAGGGAGCTGAATAATTATAATTCCTAGGCATGTTTTTAATCTGTCGTCACTTAAACTTCAGCCCTCACATTTTCCTCTCTGTTGAACTTAGTTACATAGATCTGTGTCTGTCTCCTTCACAAGGGACCATAGGAGGGAGAGTAGAGACTCGGGGAACAGCATGAGGCAGGTGCTGAAGAACCCAATTATATTACACAGGAGCATGGGAGTAAACTGTAGAGATGTTGTTAGACAGAAAAGCTAATGGTGCCCTCAGTGTCACAACTGAAGAGTCTCTTACGCTCTTAGTCACCCACTTGAGAAGTTGTACTTAGCTGCTAGCTAGTGGAAATAGGTGTGTTTATAGTTGGTATACAGGGGTGAAAAAATGACAAAGTAGCAATCCAATGTGCTAAAAACCCAGTTCTCAGGACTGACTGCACGGCCACGTGAGGACCATGTTGTGAAGTTGGCTTCAGGAAAGACTGTGCACGGAAGTACTAGTAAGACAGGGTTTTAATCACATTGAAGTCACAGGCAGTCAGAGGTTCTGTTGACCTGATACACAACAACATACCAAGCAACCATGTTCTAAAATCAAGAATAGGAGGGGATTTTCAGCCCCTTGGTCCTCATCAGACCTGCCCCCTCTGACTGCCCTTGTCTTTGCTAGTCCACCTGCTGGCTTTCCCATAGATGAAAAGCTGTAGCCTGATTCAAGATGGCCTTTCAGGTGATGAACCTATTTCTTTTTCTTAAATGTTACTTTGAAATGCTAAGAGCATCTGAACTGAGTCTAGCTCTTTGGGGTCAGGTTAGGCAAACAGAGTGTTTTCACGTTTATTCCACATGTGCAAACCATTCTAATAGGTGAATCAAGACTTCATGTTCCCCGCTGCATCGACTCAACTTCCCTTTCACAGGTAGCTAGATGTGCAGTATCTCATGCTTGGGAAACCAGTACATTTCTAGTCTTCGCATCTAAGTAATGTGAAATCAAACTCTTCAAAGTGCTTGCGCAGACCCAGGTTTCAAATATAATAGGAAATATTGCTAATTACTGTGGTTAAATACGACAGTAAAGATAATGAGGAAATGGACAAGGAAAGAATTTGAGGTTCCACAGGAAAATGCAGGAATTGAAGCTGATTTCTTTTACTTAGCTTATCCGGACATGTCGAACATTCCTGTTCCCAAACTTTTAGTCAATTCCAAGGTACAATCAAACCTAAGGTTCAGAATGGTTACCACGGAGTTTGAGGTTGAGTGTAAACTTGTAAACTCCGAACAGCCGAGGGAAGTCTAGCTAGAGAAAGAACTGCAAGATCTTGGAGTTGTACATGGTTTTATTGTAATCCAGCACTTGGGAGGCTGAAGGAGACAAGATGGACTGCAGAATGAATCCCATATAGCCTGGCTACATGGTAAGACTCTTTCTTAGAAGGGAGGCAGAGAGAGGGAGGAGGAGTTCATAAGCAATGAAACTGTGCAATTTATAATAGAGTTTTATATGAATCATTTTATAAATAAAATGATAGGATTTGGGAGAAATTTTTGAATCAGAAGACTCAAAATAAGAACTACTTCAGTTTTTTCTTTTTTGAGGGGACAATTACCACCCTAAAATTTGGAGAAATTGGCCAACAGAGGCAGTCACAACTAAGAGAAGCTTCTTTAAAGAAGAAATCTTGACCTTGAGTGGGGTAAACACTGAGAATCGTTCTCAAGAACCTTCTAGAGGCCAGGGAGGTACCTGCTATGGATTTAAAACTTGTAGATGACCTTGTCTGAGGCAGCCGTAATCATTCATGGATTTGCTTCCAGAAAAAAAACCTCACCAGGTTCTCACTTTAAAGATTAGAGGAAAAGTCCCTCTGTGTCTAGAGCCTGACTTCCAAAGGCAGTGACTCATTGGCATCCTCTCTGCCCAAGGGGACTGGTAACGGGTGGACTCTCACTACCTTTAATTTCTTATCACCAGAACAGGGAAGAAGAAGCAAGTTAAGGACCAGTGCTGAAGACTGCAGCTCAGGAGCTCAGACCAACTGCCATCAGGAGATTTTGCTGTCATAATGATGCATGCAATTCCATCTCTGTGGAAACAGAGGTCAGGAGATCACTGCAAATCCTTGGCCAACTTGATTTACAGAATGCATAGCACAAAGAATGAGCCCTGTTCTAAACTATAGACATTTTCTGATAACGATGTGTCAATGTAGCTCTACCTATTGTAATAAACATAACATTTGGGTGGCAGATGTGCTGTAATGGAAGAGGCATTGATGCATGTATGGGTACATGGAGAATATTAAAAGCCCATGTTTTGTTCTCTCAATTTTGCTGAATAGGTTTTAACACTGCTTTAAAATAAAGTATAATGAAAGTTTTGATGTAACAGTTTTCTTTTATTCAACCCAGTAATAATAACACTGACATAGTCAATTACATCACATGGATAAGCAAAGTGAACGACAGCAGCGTAACAAATGGTGAGAGGGAGAAACAGAATGTTCCCTTATGAGAAGGTAGGTCTTCTCCTACCTGTAGAGTGTCATAGTGGGTTCAGATCTCATCTGTCCTTACATATTGCAAACTTGAGAAAAAGTGAACTGAATGCTATTGACAGACTGAAAATGAGAGAGCAGGGCAAGATAAGGTCCTCTGTTAAACTCCTGCATCGCTGCTGGGAGTGCAGCCCCTTTGGATATCAGTGTGGTGATTTCTCAGAAAATTAGGAAACAACCTTCCTCAAGAACCAGTAATACCACTTTTGAGTATATACCCAAAAGGATGCTCAATCGTACCACAAGGACATATGCTCAACTATGTTCATAGCAACATTGTTTGTCGTAGCCAGAACCTGGAAAGAACCTAAATGCCCCTAGACCTTTACAAATAAAGAATGGATAAGGAAGATATGTTACATTTACACAATGGAGTACTACACAGTAGGAGAAAATAACAACATCTTGAAATTCACAGGCAAATGGATGGAGCTAGAAAACATCATATTGAGTGAGGTAACCTAGACACAGAAAGACAATTATCACATGTACTCACTCATAAGTGGTTTTTAAACATAAAGCAAAGAAAGTCAGCCTACAAACTACAATTCCCCAAAACCTAGACAACAATGAGGACCCTAAGAGAGACTTACATGGATCTAATCTACATGGGAAGTAGAATTTGGAGCATGGGGACCTTGGGAGAGGGTTGAAAGGGTGAAGAGAGAAAAATGTAGAACTCAATAAAATCAATAAAAAGGATACTCTGTTAAAACCATGGAAGGCAGAAAAAATATGGGAATATAAGAAACAGGAAGCTGCAGAAAAGAATTATGAGTGTATAATATAAAGATGCAATTCAATCATATGAATCACTTGAAATGTGGATGTCATAAAAGAGATTGTGAGAATAGATAATAACTAAATGAGTATTGTTCACAAAATACCAGCAGGTTAAATGTGAAGGAGTAGAAAATAGTATACTAGGTTAACACAAACTAAACCAAATTTGGGTAGTTACATTCAGTGTGGACAAACAGACCTAGAGAAGATTGTCAGTATAAGGAGTGGCATTGGCAAATAATGGGAATCGGGATTTGAGTTTCTAAAAGCCTAATAACTCTAATAACTCCTTTGGGTAGGTTCCTAACATCAGAGTTTCAAAAGATACAAGGCAGAAACTGTTATGAAGAAAGAAATTTATGAAGACAAACAGGGTTCACTTTTGTACAAGGCCATTGATCATCTATTTCACCATCTCCATCATCGAGGAGGTGAACGTTAGAACAGCAGTGAGATACCAACCACATCACAATGGTAGATGAGATGAATTCCAGAGCGTGTGGTGCCTCAGGAGTCTAATTTCTTCTTGGTAGCATGCAGTGTGACACAGACACTTGGGACAGCAATTTCTTGGAGCTAAGCACAGCTTAGCACTCAAGCAGACACTACACTTCTGGGCATACGCATGACTGTCCACTCAGAAAACATTAATTCAAGTGTTTTTAGCAGCTTTATCCACTGTTTTAAGCAGCTGTTCTAGACCAGAAATTATGAAGATGTCTTTCAATCGATGAAGCTGTGAGCATATTTGGGTGCACTCATCTGATGGAATATTGCTCACTGAGGAAAAGTTATCAGTTAAGGCACAAAAATATAGAACCTTCAATATGTAGTGCTAACTCTTTTCCTAACATACAGGACATATTTCTGCCTGAAGAAAGGGATGAGCATAGACAGGAGACTGATATGAAATTTGAAGCCACAATTATTAAAACACAAAGTACTACTGAGAGAATAAATGGCACCACCAAAAATTAACAATATAATGGTCACAATTAACACAAATTTCAACAATAACTTCAAATATTAATGATCCAATTTTCTGATCAAAAAGCATAGCCTGTCTGAATGGAGCCAGAAACTAAATCAATCCATCTATTTTCTTTTTAAATAAGAAAAACTTCTGAGCTTTAAAGATAGAAATACTCTTAGAGCAAAAGGATGACAAATGTGCTCTCATAAATGGAGCAAGGAAGCAAATAGCTGTCACTATCCTACTCTCTGACTGAACAGATGTCAAACTAAAATTAAATCAGAAGAGATAAAAACAGACATTTTTTAATTAAGGGAGTAGTTAACCAAGACATTACTAATCTAAATGCACTTGGGCCAAAGTATAGTGTAAACAGTGTTATAGAATGTACTATTTCATTTAAACATACACATTAATATCAACTCATTAATTGCAGGGGATTTTAGTACCCTACTTTATCCAACAGGAAAGCCACTCAGACAAAAATAAAGAAACATTAGAATTAAATATTATCATATATCAAACAGACCTAATAGATATCTACAATAAAAACAAAACAACAAAAAATACAAATGCTTCTCAGCAGAATGTGCAAGCTATTCTTAAATAGACCACATGCTGGAACCCAGAAGTCTTTATAAATTCAAAAGACTGAAATAAGCCTTTATAATCCTATGCTCTATCTGACCACAATTCTATAAGACCTAAATTTGATAGCAGACAAGTCTCTAGGAAACACACAAACTAATGAAGATTAAACAACTCATTACTGAATAATGAATGGCCCAAAGAAGCAATCAAGAAGAAAATAAAAAATTTCCTCTAACTAAATAAAAATGAAAACAATAAAACATAACATCTGGAGCACATTGAAAGCAGTTTTACAATGGAAGCTTCAGGTATCTACACTAAAAAAACTAAATCAGAAGAAATCAAATCCAAACCCAGTAAAAGGCAATAAATAATAAAATTCAGAGCAGGAATTAATGAAACAGAATCAAAGAAAACAATACAAAAGTCAATGAATTCAAAGGCTGGTTCTTAGAGAAAATAAACAGGATTGACAGATCCTTGGCCCAACTAACCAAAAGAAAGAAAGGATCCAAATTATGAGAACAGTATAATGTTACAACAGACACCAAAGACATGCAGAATATTATAAAGGAGTGTTTTAAAAACTTTATATTCCTTTAAGTTGGAAAACCTAAGAGAAATAGATGAATTTCTATGTTTAGACAAATTACCAAAAATAAAGCAAAGATGAAATCAATAACCCAAAATAGATCCATAATAAGTGAGGAGATTGCAATAATAACAAAAGCCCCCAAATTAAAAGGAAAAAAAAAGGTTAGGGTCAGATGGATTTACACCAGAATTCTACCAGACTTTCACAGCTAAACTACAACCTTCTTAAATTATAGATAAATAAATAAAAGAAAAGAAGAACAGAATGAAGAAATACAAACTCTCCAACAAACAAAGAAAACTACAGGCCAATATCCCAGATGAACATATTCTCAAAATGCTCAATAACATACTAACAAATAAAATCTAGACATATATCAAAAATTATCCACCATGACCAAATTGGCTTTATCTCTGAAGTGAAGGGATGGTTCAACACATACAAATCAGTATGTGTAATAAACTGTATAAATGGATCTAATAACAAAGACCACATGATTATCTCAATGAATGCAGAAAATATCTTTGACAAAATCCAGTATGCATGCCTTCATGACAACAAACAAACAAACAAACAAAAAACCCAGCCTAGAGAATGTAGGACTAGAGGGAGCAATCTTCCATATAATAAATATGTATATAAGCAATCCACAGACAATATAATCCTACATGGAGAAAAACTTGAGGCAATCCTATTGAAGTCAGGAATGAGACAATGCTGCCCACTATATCATTCTTTTTCATTGTGCTTGAAGCAGTAGCTGAAGCAATGATGTAAGAAAAGGAAATTAAAGGGATACAAATAAAAAGAGAGTCTAACTATCCCTATTTGCAGATTGCATGATATTATACATAATACATAAGGGATCACAGAAATTCTGCCAGAAATCTTCTAGAAATGATAAAGAAATTCAGTAATGTTTAAGGATTCATCAATGTGAAGAATCAACTTGCACACACCAATAACAAACATACAGAGAAGGAGATCATGGACATACTCCCATTCATGATAGCCTCAAAGAAAATAAAATGTCTAGAATTAGCCTAACAAAAGAGGTAAGGGACATTTCCAATGAAAAATTTTAAACTTTCAAAGAAAGAGATAAAGACACCAGGCAATGGAAAGACTATCCCATGCTCTTGGGTTTGTGCAAATAGTACCATTTTACCAAAAGCAGTTTACAAATTCAATGCGATCCTGATAAAAATCTCCATTTCATTCTTCACAGAAACAGAAGAAAATATCCTAGAATTCATATGGGACCATAAAAGGCCCCAGATAGCCAAATCAATCCTGAGTGAAAAGAATCAGGTTGTAGTGACTACGATTCCAGATCTTAAGCTTTATTATAGAACCATAGTAATAAAAACAATATGGTTCTGGCACATAAAACAGACCTGCAGACCAATGAAACAAAATCAAAGACCCGAAGGACCATGTAATCTTTCAAAGGAGGGAGATATCCAACAGTTCTTCCCAACTCTGACATATACAAACTATAACAATGACTAACATGGCAAGATAATCCCAAGGGTGCAATAGTGGCATGCATACCTTGGTGGTAACCAACACATTTATGGTTGGACTTAACACCTATTCAACAAGAGGGATATCATGCCTAGTATTGGAAGCCTAGCTAACTACCCAGGGCTAGTGAAGTCACAGATCATAGAGGAGAATGTGTAATCACCATGTTACTAATCCAGCAATTACTGACTACATTCTAAATATTTGTCCTTATACCCACACTCAAGTGCTCCATACACGTCATCAAGGAAACCATCAAAATGCAGAGTTGTGGAGCCCAGTCTCAACAGATAGATCTCCCAACACAACCCCTGCACCAAAAGCTCAGGGATTCTTGCAGACAAAGGGCCATGGGAAGACTGTAAGTACTGGAGAATCATGAAGCTTGTTATGAGATTGTGTTTCCTAGGAATGCTAGAAGTAACACCCATCAAGTCTCACCAACATGACTGTCTAAACTTGGGTTCATCAAGGACAACAACAGATGTTCTAGTATGGATGGGAAAGCTCATGAGGCCTACACAAAGAAGTGCAGGTAATTAAAATGTCGTGAGCCAGAGAAGCAGTCTTCCTCATAGAAGAGCACATCCAGTACCAAATGCTCATTCCTGAAAAGATACATAATAAAGGTAACATTTCTTATCTTAAATAATCCCATCTATTGTTTGCTTCTGGGCTTTTATCTTTCTCTATTTCTGGATACCTTTTCTTTACTTCTTACTCCGTGTCTGGCTGTGTAGCTGGGTAGCTGGCCCTTGGTGTTCTTTTTTTCTTCTCAAATTTCACCTCCTACTTGTTCTCTTTGCCTGCCAGCCCCGCCTATCCTTTCTCCTGCTTTGCTATTGGACATTCAGCTCTTTATTAGACCATCAAGTCTTTTAGACAGGCAAAATAAGACAGCTTTACAGAGTTAAACAAATGCAGCATAAACAAAAGCAACACATCTTTACAAATTAAACAAATGTTCAAGAGCATAAACAAATGTAACACATCTTAAAATAATATTCTACAGAATGAATGCATATATGAAACAACAATTAATGAAAAAAGATGCCTTGAATTTGAAAGAGAGCAAGGATTGGTATATGGGAATGTTCAGAGGGAAGTGAGCAATGGTGCAACAAACTATAGTACAATCCTGAAAAATAAAACAATAAAAAATGTCATCACTATTATTGCAGACATATAACAATGTAAAATGCATTTAGTCAACTTTACAAGTCCTCGGTCTTTTATAGGCACTACACTGTTTAAAATCCAAAGTCTCTTCTGAGACTCTAAGCAATCTTCTTATTGTAATCCCCTGTAAAATCAAAGAGTGAATTACATTCTTATACCACATAATGACATAAAATATGCATTACCATTCCAAAAGATAGGAATTGGGGGAATAAAGAAAAAATATTTTACCAAACTGGTGCAGGACAATTGTATATATTCTGTCAATCATGTTTTAAATAAATGCTGATTGGCCAGTAGCCAGGAAGGAAGTATAGGTGGGACAACCAGACAGGAAGTAGAGGAAGGGCAAGGAGAACAGGAGAATTCTGGAAAGAATGAAGCCCATTCCTCCCCAGTCGTGTCTAAACACTGAAGAAGGAAGATGTGACCTACCCCACTGAAAAAGGTACTGAGCCATGTGGCTAACATATACTAGAATAATGGGTTAATATAAGTTGTAAGAATTAATAAGAAGCCTGAGCTAATGGGCCAATCAGTTTATCATTAATAGAGACCTCTATGTGTTTTTCTTTGGGACTAAACAGCTGTGGGACCTGGTGGGAGGAGAGAAACCCCCAATAAGCAGGCCCACATGTTACACCAAACCAAGACCAAAACCTAGCAGGAAACACCAAATTCTCCAGCTTCATGGCTAGTGTCAAAGGGCTCAGATGGCTCCTTCTTTCCAGTTTTGGGGCCTGAACACTTTTTCCCTGTCGGCTTATTTCACTTCCTGCACGATGCTGTCCTTGGACCATTTTCCACAGCTCCAGAGTCTCCACTTGGAATCTCCACTGAAATTTAAGTCTAACTTTCACAGCATCACACAATGGCCTCTGGGCCTCCCCTGTCATGGGTCTGTCTTCAGTGATGGTCCCTAACCATGGAGGAAGACTTCACAACCCCTGTCCTTGTATAGTTTTTATGAGCCTTAAGCTACACGAACAAGCTTGTCTGTCAGCTTGGGATGGACCCAGGCCCCTTTGAATTACATTCAAATTACATTCAGTTTTTTTGTTTGTTATTCTGGTTTGGGAACAGAAAATCACTCAGGTCCTTTCCTTCTGCAAGTTAGAAGTTTAGCTGGGTGAGGTGCTATGTAACATTATTGCTGGGGAGATGTGTGTCTTATCACCCCAAATGATGACAGACCAAAATGCAGATAGTACAAAAGTTCAGCATTGTTAACCAATGAATTTTATTGGGGCTACTTACAGAAATATGGGTTAGGGGTTAATGACAGGCACAGAAATGACTCAAAAGACAACTGCATCACCAAACCCCATTCCAGCATGTATGGCAGCTCACAAAGCTGGGAACCTGGAGTACACCACACAGCCTACAGGCAGCTTATCAGGTTGGAGAACATCCTCCAGGTGCTCCAGTTGATCCAAAACTCTTCCAGGTAGTTTACTGATCTTGGTTTCTTGGTTTGGTTGCTCTCTGCTTCCTTCAGGCTAATAAACTGGAGTCTGCTTCTTCCAGGCATCTGGGTTAGTCTGAGAGCCCTCTTTGCTCATCTGTGAGGGACTTGTAGTAACTTTACTGTTTATTCACTCTTGTGGATTGGTGGGTAGTAGTGAATCTGCTTAGTTTTAGGGACTTCCTGAAGCTATTTGAGTTGTTTACTTCCTGTTTTAAGGATCTCTGCAGCATTTCACCTCCCCTTAGAGCAGTGGTTCTCAACCTTTCTAATGCTGCCACCATTTAATATAGTTCCTCGTGTTATAATGACCCACAACTATAAAATTATTTAGTTGCTGCTTCATAACTGCAATTTTGCTGCTGTCATGAATCATAATTAAATATCTTATATGCAAGATATCTAATTTTTGACCCCCAAAGTGGCCATGAGCCACAGGTTAAGAACCACTGCTTTAGAACATCCTTTTGTGCCATATCCCTGAAAATATCCTGTCTTAAGAAATTTTCTCCCAAGATGCACGGTTTTAATTGAGGACGGAAGAGTTATACAATATAGGGTCTTTCCTTAAGGGTAACCCCCATTATTCCAATGCCTATCAGGACCCTCATATATGCATATGTGTGTATGTGTCTATCACAAATACAACTTGATCAGTCTGTATAATGTTACCTGTATTATATATCTTTTCAGGAATGAACGTCTGGTACTGGATAACCAATTGGTGTGCTCTTCTCTGAGGAAGACTGCTTCTCTGGTTCACAGCGTTCTTTAACTGCCTGTAGTTCTCTGTGTAGGCCTCGTGGTAAGTCTTTCACCTGCTGCTCCATTCCTCCTCTACCCAGACATTCTGTATGTCTTTCCCTCCATTTGGTTTTTGTGACTGCAGACCTCAGTAAGAATGATCCCTAGCACCTATGTGATAAGGTCAATACTACACTGCCTTGACATCTCCTCCACTAAAGAAAGCAGTCCACTAATTTTAAATTGAGCCTCAAGCAAATTCTTTGGATAAGGTGGGATGCAGTGTCCCCTTTTGTTAAGCTATCTCAAGAATGGCCTCCAGCCCAGTTTCTCATAGTGTTTCCCTCTGAAACTTCTTGAGGTGCCCCTCAGAGTTCACATAGCTCTCAGCACAGCTGTCTTCCAAGCTCCTACTAGGATATCCCATTAAGCACATTACAGCATTATTAATTTTAAACAAAATGAGTAAAAAATACAAAGGATAAATGTGGTCACTTAAACAATTTTAATGTAATTAGGCAACATTAATTACATTCACAGCTTTAAACTGTGAATTAAAGGCTTGATGCCCAGTCTGGAGCTGATGTCATGTGATGGAGCCTATAGGATCTAGGACCTGCCGGAAGGAACTTAGGTGACTGGGAGTGTGATGTAAAGGGAACACTGGGAGTCATGTCCTGTCAAAACAGTCCAGAAATGGAGTCCTCTGAGGAGAATTCTGAGTGCTTGTGAGAATACTCCATGAAAACAAGAGTCTTGAGACCTAAATTTCTTCAAAATATGGAATTGTTCTTGGAGTGTGTTTTCATGCTCCTCCCAGATGTCACAGATAGGAGTGAGTTTACTTTATATTACTTATTAGTTCTTGCTGTTGTTATTCAATTAATGTTTAAGCTATCCTTTATCTGGCTCGGTGGACAAACGTGCTTCTGCCGTGTGAAGATTGTCATGTGATTGTATACAGATCTGACTCATGAGAACTTTACTCTTGAGACCTTTCTTAACCCTCAGAATGTGAACTGTCTAGGGCTCTGAATAAACATGCCTATTTCGTGAGACTTTAGTTTGCCACATTTGCCTGATCCATTTTCCCAGGTCCCACTGCCTCTAGAGTGGTGACAAAGTCCCTCCTTTCTATTTTTGCTTCCAGTTTATCAAGATCAATGTCTTCTACCATAAGCTTCTGTCATAATGATCCACCTTATCACAGGCCAAATATGTCATGGGAAAAGAAGCCATGGATGGTGTGCTGGCTAGTCTTGGGTCAACCTGACACAAACTAGAGTTAGCTGAAAGGAGGGAATCTCAATTGAGAAAATGCCTCTATAAGATCAAGCGGTAATACATTTTCCTAATTAGTGATTGATGGAGGAGGGCCCAGTCCATTGTTTGTAGTCCCACACTGATAGCCCTGGGTTCTCTAAAAAGTAGGCTGAACATGCCATGGGGAGCAAGCCAGTAAGCAGAATTCCTCATAGCCTCTGCATCAGTGCCCACCTCTAGATTCCTACCCTGCTTGGGTTCCTGTCCTGGCTTCCTTTAGTGATGGCCTACAATGTAGAAGTATAAACTCAATAAACTGTTCATCTCAACTTTCATTTTGGTCATTGTACTTTGTCACAGTAATAGAAACATTAAGACAGATGACTTAAAAAGGAAAAAAAGCAAACAATTCATTTTGACTCGTGTGTGGGAAGGTGCATGAACAAACAATGCACACATTTTTAAAGAAGAAAAAGGAAGAAGAAGATGAGGAGGAGGTATATTAAGAATGAGCTGAAACAACAGCAAAACAGCCTGTCGGTTCCATGTGGCTAAATCAGAACAGTCATCTGTACTTTGTCTTCATTTAAAAACCAGCCTCGAAACAATTGCTTCATACACTCTATTCTTAGAGTAGGAAGACAAAAAGTCTGTAAGTAGATGTGGTCTAGAAACACATGATTGATGAGCAGGAGGCAAATCTCTGACCAAAAGTCCAGCTTGGTAAAGCAATGAGTTAATTGGGCTATTTACAGGAATACAGGTGAGGGGACACTTACAGGAGAAGAAATGACTCGGACAGCTGTGTCACCAAAGCCCACCCAGCACAGGTGACAGTTCATAAACCTGGGAACCTGGAGCTCACTTCAGAAGGTCAGTATTTTGAGGATGTCCTTTTAGGTAGCTCGGTTTTTGTCTGTGATAATTAATATTCAGATAAATTTTAGAATTACTGTGTCAGAGAGACAAAAAAATTATGCCTCTAACATGTAAGCCCTTCCCTTGTACAGGCTGTACACTGCCATCTCACTTCCCTTTTCCTGAAATGGTTGGATTATTCTTAAAACCTACCCAGTCTTACAAAATTCTCTTAGTACCACAGCTATTCTTGCAAGGCAATGCGTCATTGGAGCTACCTGCTAAGTTCTGCTTTTGTATAAAATGCTTGCTTGCTCACTCAGGATAACTGAGATATCTGTGTACATCTGCTACAAAAATTAAGCTTTGCCTGCATGCAGGCAGGATATGAATTAACTTGATCCCCAAAACTGTAACTTTGTGGTTTTGCCTTTATAAGCCCTGGGCTGATGTGACCAGATGCTGCATCTTGGCTAGATGCAGGCTCTCAGATGCAGTCCTGGTAGCAGGTGCCTGGTTCCAGTATCTAATAAAAGCCTCTTCTTATTAAATTTATTCACGGTCATGGTAAATCTCTGAGCAAGCCCAGACCCATAACATTTGGAGGTCACACTGAGATTTGTCTTGTTGGTCCCCAGGGACTCCTAGCCTGAAGTTTACAGGTAAAATGGAGAAGCCAGTACTTAGGGGCCATCAAGCATTCAGTTCAGCCAGATTCACCATTTTTTCAGGTCATGGGTCCTTGTGGTCTCCCAGCCTGGGGCCAAGAGATTGAAGACCTCAGTGCTTAGGGGAGCCACTGGCAGGGACACAGCGCCTAGACTTCACAAAGGAGCCATGAGTCCCTGAGGGCTTCTGACCTGGGAGCTGACACATAGATTTGAGAGATTCCATGTAGGGTTAAAGGTCTGAACTAACTTCCGGGCTCACTCACTTTGAAAACCCACCCAAAACTCACCAATCCCTGAGCTCAAAAATCTATCAATCCCTGATCTTAAAATCCCAATACCTGGGCTTGTCCCCAAATCAAGACTTGAAATTCCACTAATCCCTACCCTGAAAATTTCTATTCTGGAAAACTCTACCTCCCAAGAAACCCTGTATAAGGCTGTCTTCGGCTCAGTTCCCTGCTGCTTGTCTCCCGAGTAGAGGCGTCCACCCTCCTTGTGTCTCTCCCAGTAAATCTCTTGTGTGAAGTTCATGGTGTGCTATGACTTTGTGGTATTCCTTGACTCCTGACTGCCAGGATGCCCGTCTTCTCAGGTGCTGTTAACCCAGTGTTTGGGGCAGCCATCATGGGGTTTCTGGCCTGGGGGTTGAGGTGTCAGAGAAGCCCAATGCTTGGGGAGCTACCAATAGGTTCTCAATGCCAGAATTGTGAAAAGAGGCACCGGAAAACCTCTGGAGGGGAGAGTAAGGACCCTGTCTGCTGAGCACTGATCTCTGGGACTGGTGGGAAAGGTTGGATGGAGCATTAATTTCTGAGTCAGTCAGGAACAGGGCCAGACCTTGTTTGGCCAGGTAGAGAAGGAAATAGGAGCTAGTTTGTCTGGGTGACTAACATAGTGTATGTCTGTTTCATGTTGTATGGGTTGTTAATTGTAACTTCTTGGTTTCGAAAGAGAAATTAAAACAATGGGTCAAGATCTTCGATTCAGAAGATCTCACCACTGTGTATCCTGTGGTGTGGGCTTCAGTTTTTTCTGTCTCCGTTTCTTGTAAGTGTTCATGCTCCTCTGTGTCCTGTGACGTGGGCTTCATCTTTGCTCTTTCCATCTCTTGTACCTATTTGTACTCCAGTTAATCTTTTCCAGTTACTGAGGTTATGGGAGCCAGACCCAGCAAGTGAGGGAGCAAGTGTGGCAGGTCCATCTGGCTAGTACTTTTCTCAGCTCCCCCCTCCTCCCATCTCTAGCCAGGGCTAGAACTCTGCCTGCCACCACCTCCTGTGCCACTGGGTTGGGGCNACGCATTCTCCCCTCCCCCCACCCCAGGCATGCTGCCCCATAGACACTATAACACATACCGCAACTTCCTGTGGGTCTAAATACCCCTGCCTTACTGGTGCCTAAATCCATGGCTCCCGAGCATCTCACAATGGGACTTGGCAATGCTTTGTTGTTGTTGTTGTTGTTGTTGTTTTTAAACAGTTGGATTTCCCTGGTCAGCACCAATTCTAAGTAGGTCACTGAATGCCAGCAGAAGAGGCTTCATGGAAAATGGGGNGGCGCTGCCCCTGTGGTCACTGTTCGATAGCCAGGGTTCAGAGTTCTTATCTCTGAGCCGTCTTTGTTCTCAGTTAACTCTGGTCCCTTCCCTTGGGCACTGGATTTATAAGGACAATGCTGAAATATGTTTTTTGCTGTTCTACTTTATTGAAAAGTGGCTCCGGAGTTGGATATGGCTCCCTCCCCTAGACTTAAACAGGATTGTTTAAAAAACTTTCTCTAAGTTCTCTGTCCCATGTCAGCTGGGCCACCTGACTTTGAGACAGGGAAAGCTAAGCAATAGAATACTGGTTTTATTTGGCTCTCTAAGACTTTTGCTAAAATATATGCTTTATCTCAAGATTTCTAAGGCTATTGCATAACTTTTTATACCTCAAGATTTGCAGGTTTATTAGATACAGCTAAATATAAAATCTATAACAAAAGGTTAACATAAAACATATAACAAAATGGTTGATAATTAAAAATCTATACATGGGCAATCTTAATTTATTACAACATATTGTACATGTAACTTGGTTCCAGTTGGTAACAGTTATGGAGAAACTAGGAGCTATTCTCCAGACAGGGGCATGGTTAAATAGATCTGGTACGCAGGAGACAGAGATTTCCGTGTCCTTGGGCAAAATGGTGATCCTGTTGCCCAATCTGTGGAGAAGGTTGTGGCCCAGAAAAGGGAAAGGATAGTCTAGAACCTGAAGAAAGGAATGGGTTACTTGCTTGGGACTCAGGTTGACTGTGCACTCAGGCATGAGTTGATAGTCTGATGACTGATGGCCTCTGAATAGGACTTTTTCTTGGGGATAATGGTCCCGGTGGGGCTTTCACAATGGGGAATTTCACCCTGGCATCCACCAGAAATTGGACTGAGTGACTTCCTACCTACTGATGCCTTAACCAAAGGCTCCTGGAGGACTAGGAGAGTGGAGCTCTAGCCCTTTAGACTGGATTCTTGTGGTTGAATCTGTATAAGCCTGTCTCCTTTTAGGAGCAGCTGGGACAGTTTTACAATGTCCTCTTTCCTTATAGGGAAATTGAACTTTATCTAGTAAGCACATTGATATTT
>LOEQ01001017.1:0-14842 GCA_001685075.1 Bramus lutescens | reverse complement strand
AAGCAAAGAAAGCCAGCCTACAAACTACAATCCCAGAGAACTTAGACAACAATGCGAACACTAAGAGAGACTTACATAGATATAATCTACATGGGAAGTAGAATGTAGAAAAAAAACAAAATCTGAGTAAATTGGGAGCATGGGGACCTTGGGGGGAGGATTGAAGGGGAGGGGAGAGGCAGGGAGGGGAGCAGAGATAAATGTAGAGCTCAATAAATACCAATTAAAAAAGAAGTCTGTTGTAATTCTTATTCTCTAGATCTTAACCTAAGTGACTCTAGTGTGATATTTTTCTTCCTTTTTTTCTGTTTGTCTCATTGGTTCCTTAGAGCTGTGTATTTGCAGTGGAACTGTAGAGACTGAGGTAAAAAGATTCTGACTTCTGGAAGTAGGCACTATTTCCTTCTCCTGCGCTTGCTTATAGTTATTTAAGGCACAGTTGGAATCAACCTTGAGACAAGTTTGCTGTTCTGGCTCTTTTGAGTGTCCTTTGAGCATCAAATTCCCTGTATAAGCATGTTGTGTTAGAGGATGGATTGGGCTACCTGAACAATTTCCTTTTGATTTTTAGTTTCAAGTCTTCCCTTCATGGTTTGCCTCAGAAGGGTGACCTTGCACACTCTTGTCCTTCTTGCAGGATCTTTCTGTTATCTTTGTTATTGCAAGATTACACCTTGGAATTGGGCATTAGTAGTGGTAAAGGGTATGGCCTGTGCATTTCTGAATAATTCTCATTTTCTATTAGAGTAGGGCTTCTTTCGATCTTAGTGCTGTGACTACTCAACCCATTGCTCCTGTTTTTGTTGTATTTTCATGTTCGCTCCTTTTGCAGCATCAGAGCTCATTTCCTGTTTATTTGTTTCCTAAGATCCAGTGATTTCTTCACCTTGTCCTGAGGTCAGGTACTAGTAGCTGTTCACATTAAAGAGTGAGGCTGCTCTCCATAGAGAGCTAGGAGATGAATATGCAAGAGGCTTGTCTTCTCCCACAGGCCAGGACCACACACTTAAAACTGGTTCCTGATAAGCTTTTCTGAAGAGCACTTATGAGTTTGAGTGAACTTTAAACAGAAATAGGAATAGATGTTATCAAATGCTTTTATATCTTTAGTATATCAGAACAACAAATTTTAATAATAAACTCCTTAATATTAGATTTCATCTTAATCTTGAATAATTCTTAGGTTAGTGCATTAGTCAAGGTTCTCTAGAGAAACAGAATTTATAGGACTGATCTCTCTATATATGTATAGATATAATCTATGTATGTTTAGAAAGGGGATTTACTAGCTGGCAAAAGCAAAAGGTTCCTTCTTCCATGTAGTTAATTCCAGGTGTAGTCAATTTGACAACCAAGAATAATCATCATAGTTATCTATAGAATATAGTTTAAATATAGTTTAAGCTACTATTTTATATAATTACACATACATATGTAAAGGAGAATTTGGTCCATATTTCTCTGTTTATGTTATTTTGGCAATTTTTGCATTGTGATCGTAATATGAATTACAAGTTGCCAATACTTTGGTATGTGGTAGAAGATAATATATGCATTAAAAATACTTCAGAACTATTACACCTACATGACAACTTCTTATGTAGTTACTTAGGTAATAGGGTTGATTCTGAGTTCAACCACTTTCAGAATACTTCCTTATATTAGAACAACCTCATGATTTATTAATGTTGGGTCTTTCCATTAAGACAGTTCATTAACAATAATTATAGGGCTGGGGGATGGTTCAGTAGGTAAATATTTGCTGTGCAAACATGAAGAATTGAGTTCAGATCACCAGCACCCATGGAAAAGCCAAACATTGCTATGCATGTCTGTAGTCCTAGAACTGGGGAGGGGGGGGTCAAGGTTGGAAACAGATAGATCCTAAGGGCTCCATGACCAGCTGATCTAGTCAAAATAACAAGCTGCAAGTTTAGTGATAAACCCTCTCACTACAAAAGGTGAAATGCAATAAAGAAGGACTCTAAATAGCAATATCTGGCCTCCATATGTGCGTACAAAGGCAAGTGCAGCCATATACAGACACATGTGCATAGATCACACATATACAAAAAAATTATAAGAATTATAGCAAAGCAATAGACAAAAATTAGGATCTTGAAGGCTAGTGAGTGATGGTGGAGGGAGACAATCTGTGTACTGCTTAGCTCCTCAGTGATCAATATTCTGGTAGAGATTGGCATAGCAAATAAATAGACCTTTGAGATGATGGAAGAAGTTGCTTCTTCATGACAGGGCTCACTAAATAACCACAAAATCAAGTTAGTACACAGGAAACCAAGAAGAACATAAGAGAAAGTGAGCTGTTTGTTTAGTTGTGAGAAAGGAGACTGAGCGAATTAGAGGAACAGGAACCAGAGAACTATATCACTGAATATCACATTCATGATGATTTTTTGTCTATTTTTAAATTTATTTGTTTTTGCTTCTCTAATCAAATGAATTCATAAGTAGTTCAGAGTAAGCAATATATCTCTGTATCAAGTACCTAGCACAACATTGCTTCATGGTGGATTCTCTCTCTTTTTTGAAAATAGATTCGTCTCTTACACAATACATCCCAACCAGTTTCCTCTCCCTCCACTTCTCCTAGTTACTCCCACCTCCTCTTCCCCACCAATCCACTCCCCTTCCATTTCCTTTTCACAAAAGATCAAGCCTCTAATAGATTATGAACAAACATAAAACAAAATACAGTAAAACAAGGCAAAGGTTGTGCAAGGCAAACCAGTAGGAGGAAAAGAGTCTCAAGAGCAGGCAAAAGAGTCAGAGGTACACCCACTCCCACTGTTAGGAGTCCCACAAAAACACCAAGCTAACATATATGCAGAGGATCTGGTACAGACCTTTGCAGGCTTCATGCTTGCCACTTCAGTCTCTATGAGCCCATAGGCACCCCGCTTAGTTGATTTGGTGGGCCATGAACTCCTGGTGTCCTCCATCCTATCTGACTCCTACAGTCTTTCCATCCCATCTTCTGTGGGGTTCCCCAATCGCTAAGGTGAGAGACCTTACAGAGATCTCCTTTTTAGACTCTCTCTGATTAATGTTTCTTTGTGGGTCTCTGCAGCTGCTTCCATATGCTGCTGGAGGAAGCCTCTCTGATGGCTACTGGACAGGGCACTAAAACTGTGAGTATAAAAGAATATCATTAGGAATCACTTCACTGATTTTCCCCTGAGTCATGTTTAATTCTACCCTAGGTCTCTGGCCCAGAGACTCCAGTTTTGGTCTATTATGAATAAAGCCACAATGAACACAGTTGAGCAAGTGTCCTTGTGGTAGGATGGAGTTTCATTTGGGTATATGCCTAAGAGTATAGCTGGGTCTTAAGATAGATTGATTCCTGATTTTCTGAGGAACTGCCATATTGATTTCCTTGTGGCTGTACAAGTTTGCACTCTCACCAGCAATGGAGGAGTGTTCCCCTTGCTCCACATCCTCACCAACATGTCACTTGTGTTTTTGATCTTAATCATTCTGACTGATGTAAGATAGAGTCTCAGAGTTGTTTTGATTTGCATTTTCTTGTTGGCTGAGGATGTTGAACACTTATTTGTTTCTCAATCATTTGAATTTCCACGGTTGGAAATTCTCTTTAGACTTTTACCCTAGTTTTTAATCAGAATATTTTGGGTTTTTAATATTTAGTTTATTGAGTTCTTCATATATTTTAGATATTAGGCCTCTATCCAATGTGAAGTTGATAAAAAATATTTTCCAATTCTGTAGGCTGCCTCTTTGATTGACATTGTGCTTTGTTTAGCAGAAGCTTTTCAGCTTCATGAGCTCCTATTTATTAATTGTTGATCTTAGTGCCTGTTCTATTGGTGCTTTGTTCAGAAAGTTGTCTCCTGTGCCAATGAATTCAAAGTTATCCCTTTGAATTCTATCTTTCTCTCTTATCAGGTTCAGTGTGTCTGGTTTCATGTTGAGGTCTTTGATCCACTTGGACTTGAGTTCTGTGTAGGGCAATAAATATGGACCTATTTGCATTCTTCTACATACAGACATTCTACTGACCAGCACCATTTGTTCAAGCTTCTTTTTTTCCCAGTGTGTTTTCCTGGCTTCTTTATCAAAAATGAGTTGTCTGTATTTGTGTGAATTTATGTCTGGGTCTTCAATGTGATTGCATTGATCAATGTGTCTGTTTTTATGCCAATATATGTGGTATTTATTACAACAGTTCTATACTACAACTTGAAATCATGGATGGTGAAACTTCCAACAATTCTTTTATTGTTAATGATTATTTTAGATATTCTGGGTTTTATTATATCATATGGACTTGAGAATCACTCATTAAAGGTCTGTAAGAATTGTGTTAGAATTTTAATAGGGATTTCATTGAATCTGTAGATTGTTTTTGGTAAGATGGTCATTTTTACTTTGTTAATCCTGTCAATTCATAAGTGTGGGGGAAGTTTCCATCCTTTGATACCTTCATAGTTTCTTTCTTCAAAGACTTGAAGGTTTTATCATACAAGACTTTCATGTGTTTGGTTGGAGTTATCTCAAGATATTTTACATTATTTGAAGCTATTGTGAAGAGTGTGATTTCCCTAATTTCTTTCCCAGTCCATTTGTCATTTGTATATAGGATTTTTTTTAGTTAGTCTTGTACCCAGCCACTTTTCTGAAAGTGTTTTATCAGCTGTAGGAGTCCCCTAGTGGAATTTTTAGGGTCACTTATGTATACTACCATACCATCTGCAAATAAAGATACTTTGACATTTTCCTTTCCATTTGTATCCTTTTGAGCTCCTTTTGTTGTCTTATTGCTCTATCTAGAACTTTGAGTACTATGTTGAATAGATAAGGAGAGAGTGGACAGCCTTGTCTTGTTTTTTATTTTAGTGGAATTGCTTGGAGTTTCTCTCCATTTAATTTTATGTTGGCCATTGGTTTTCTGTATATTACTTTTTTAATGTTAGATATGTTCCATATACTCCTAATCTCTCCAAGACTTTTATCATGAAAGGGTGTTGGATTTTGTGAAAGGCTTTTCCAGCATCTAATGAGATGATCTTTTTTTTTTATCTTTCAGTTTGTTTCTAGGGTGAATTTTCTTATGTTGAACAATCCCAACATCACTGAGATGAAGCCTACTTGATAATTGTGGATGATCTTTTGATGTGTTTTTGGATTTTGTTGCAAGTATTTTCTTGAGTATGTTTATATCTATGTCCACCAGGGAAACTGGTCTGTAATTCTTTTTTTCTTGAAGCTTTATGTGATTTGGATATCAGGGTAACTCTAGTTTTATATAATGGATTGGGTAGTGTTCCTTCTGTTTCTGTTTTGTGAAATAATTTAAGTATTGACATTAATTCTTCTTTGAAAGTCTGGCAGAATTCAGTGCCAAAACCATCTGGCCCTGGCATATATATNTATATATATATAAACTTTAAGTGATGGCTTCTATTTCACTAGGGATTAAAGGTCTATTTGAAATGTTTATCTGATTTTGATTTAACTTTGGTAAGAGTTACCTGTTGAGAAAATTAACCATTTCTTTTAGGTTTTCCAATTTGATGGAAAGCATAGTTTTTAAAGTATGTACTTATGATTCTCCGAATTTCCTCAGTATCTGTTGTTATATCTTTCTGTATCTGCAGCCCATCTGTCCAGGAGTCATCATTTAGAAGTCAGGTGTAATTATAATAGATCTGCCTTTATATTTTTCTTGGTCTTTTTCCATTGCAACATTTAATATTCTTTCTTGTTTCTGTGTGTTTAGTATTTTGATTATTATGTTGCAAGGGGATCTTCCTTTCTGGTCCAGTCTATTTGGTGTTCTGTAAGCTTCTTGTACCTTTATAGGTGTGTCCTCCTCTAGGTTAGGGAACTTTCTTTTGTGACTTTGTTGAAAATATTTTGTGAGCCTTTGAGCTGAGATTCTTCTCCTTTCTCTAGTCCTATTAGTTTTGGGTTTGGTCTTTTCCTAGTGTTCCATATTTCCTGGATGTTTGATGGTAGGAATTTTTAAGATTTAACCTTTTCTTTGACCAATGTATCTGTTTTTTTCTATTGTATTTTTAATGCCTGAGATCCTCACTTCCATCTCTTGTATTTTGTTAGTAAAGCTTGACTCTGTAGTTCCTGTTTAATTTCCTAGATTTTTCATCTTCAGAATTCCCTCAGTTTTGTGTGACTTTAACACTTTCTTGTGCTTCAGCTATGCTGGAATATTCAGGGCTTGCTGTGGTAGAATAGCTGGTTTCTGGGTGTTGATTGATTTCTTATGCTGGCGTCTAGACATCTGGGTTTGTGATGATTATAGGTCTGGGTGCTGATTTCTGGGTTTGTCTTTGTTGGTTGTGAGTTTTGTTCCTTGGTTTCTGTTTCCTCTCTGAATTTTCACAGAGTGTTGATTGAGTGTTGCCTGTTTTACTGCCTGTTCAGCTGGTATGTTCAAGGGGGGATGCTTGGGATGGTCTGAGGGATCCAAAGGAGGCATGGGCAGGGGGAGTGGAAGCTGCCCCTGGTGTTCTGTTCCCAGCACTAGGGGCAAACCTAGGAGTTGGGTCTGAGGTAACAGAGAGTGAGGAAGGTCCATGTCAGCCTACCTGGTCTTTGGCAGGTGTGGCCTGTCATTGAGCAGGGGGTGTTGTTAGCTCATGATGGATTCATGATCAACCAATCAGTACAAAATAAAAATCACTTAAAGTACTTGAAGACTGAGTGAAGAAATGAATGACATTCTGTGTCAGGAATTATCTTAGTAACTTTCTGTCACTGTGACAAAGCAACTTAAGAAGGAGTGGATTGCGTCAGCTCTCGGCTTTAGAGTATCGCTTTGGGAATCACAGTGGCCAGAGGTTAGAGCAGTTGGTCACATCGCATCTGCAGTCAGGAAGCAGGGAGCCATGAATGGCTGTGCTCAGCTCGCTAGGATTTAAACTCAGGAGGGATGCCTTCCACTGCTAGGCTGTGTCTTTCAAGCTGGGTTAGCCTGATGAATATCATCTCCCTCAGGTATGGTAGAAGGCTGAATAATTCCTCAAAGGGGTAGCTTAAAATGTTTTCTTAAATGATTCCTGATCCTGTCAAATTAACAATGAACTCTAACCGTTACTGATGGCACCTCAGAACTGTCTTGTTGTCTTAGTCATTTTGTGCTGCTGTAGCCACAGAGCAATTTATAAATAAGAGTTTGTTCGCCTCACAGTTCTCATGACTGGAAGGTTCCTGGTTAAGAGATCACATCTGGTGGGCACTTTCCAGCTGCATTGCATGGTGGGTATCCTTTCCAGCTGCATTGCATGGTGGGTGTCTTTCCAGCTGCATTACACAGTAGATATGTAACATGGTGAGACCGCATGTGAGGCAGAGAAGGGGAAACTCAGCCTTTATCAGGAGCCACTACTCCCACCCCACAGTGATGGTGCTAAAGTCCCCCTGAAGCACCACCTCTCAGCAATGATGCATCCACGAGAAAACATTCAATTCATGAAAATGGGAGGCCAATTGCTCACGGTGTTTTAGTGTCAAGTCATTGTCTTTTGTGTTCCTTACAATGATTATTGTGTGGGGTGGCTGGATGACTGGTAATTGATACTGTGAACACATAAATGAGAAAAATTGGGCAAACACCTGTGAGAAGCTCAAAAATCTATCAGGATCTGAATCCAATACATTCCTAACAGACACAATACAGTGATTTGTTTGGAGGACACAGTAGGGGCTCTTCCCAAGAAGTAACAGGAAGCTTCACAGAACTCAACTGACAGAGAAGCAGGCAGAAGGCGAAGTGAGCAGTGTGTCTTTGGGAGTGAACGCCTTGATCAGAGGTCAACAGAAACGAAGTGCTAAAACTGAGGAACACTGAGGAAATAGAGATACCAGAGAGGCTCAAGGTCAAAGGTAAATGGCATGCTAGAGATCCTAGATGTTACGGGGCTAGAGATGAGAGCTGGGCTTCTTTAGAAGTCATCAGTGAACAAGTTTGAGTAGAAAGTGCTCTGTGGAGATAGTGGAGGCTGCCCGCTCTGTCCTCATAGCTGATGTAAGCAATACTCTAATGGTTATCACCCAAAGATGCCCTCAGTTCCATTAGCTACACATTTGTATTGAATTATACTTTTGTGGTATTTTTAGAAATGAATGCTCCTCCATTATCCAATCAGGAAATGTGTCCTCATTTTATAATTTCACATCAAAACTGCCCCCTCAATTATCCTTAATAAGAGTTAAATCCATTACCCCAATTTGCAAAGATCCCAAAGAGCTGCCTCACAAATCACGTTAGTGTTGTAAGACATGTGGCCTGTAATCTATAGGAGCCTGAGGAAGGCGTGAGGAGAAAAGAAAGACCGAAACGAAGCTCACACTGCAGACAACCTCAGTGAGAGGCCAAATTTGATCCTGCAGAACATGGTGGCAACTCTTTGACAGTCAGCCAGAAAACCCCTTGATAAAACCCTTGAAGGAATCTTACTTTCACAATTGATTTATTACTTATTTTCCCATTTCTGTTTTCTACTCGATCATCTTCTATTATATTTGTAATGAATTTGTAGTCTTTCTGGAAAGATGAAGCTTATTCTACCTTGCAATCCATCTTGGGGGCTGAAGCTTATTCAGGATGGATGGCTTCTAGAAAGGCCACGATTCCTTCTTGAAAACTTATGCCCCACCCTTGGAGGCAGTAAATCAAGGTGATGTTAAGTTGATATTAAATGCTTCAGGGAGCACATAATGGATAATTAATCAAGACACTATAGAGATCATAATACTTCGTAGTTGTGGACATTTATTAAATGCCTCTGTGTAGCATGAATAATAAAATCTCAGTGACAGATATTGGGGTTCAACCTGAAAACCAGAAAAGCAAAGCAGCCAAGCCACTAGAGAAGTCTTACCTCTACCAAGGCTGAATGACCCCAGACTAAGCAGCCTAAACCTCTCTCTCCTCTCATTTTATATCCTTCTAGCTCAGATTAAAGGTATTAGCCACCACCACCTTGATTTTTTTCTGCATTGATCTTGTGTAGCCAGGGTAGCCTTGAACTCACAGAGATCCATCTGCCTCTGTCTCCCAAATCCTGGGATTAAAAGTAAATGCCACCATTACCTGACCTTTAGTGACTTTAGCTTTGCCTCTGGCCTTCAGGCAAGATTTAATTAACAAATGTAAAATACAAATAATATACCACTCTACCTGTGGGTTCCAATGACACTCTTCTGGTGTACTGGGTGCAGCTTTGAGCAAGACAGTCCTTGTCATCACGAAGATGGTATTGTAGAAAGACAACACAGTATGCTTTAATCAACCTAAGTGCTATGGCCTTGGCCTTGGGATCAGCCACTAGTCCAGTTTTTCTCAAACCTGAGGCTGTAAAACATTGCTTTAACAACATAGCAGGGACTGACGAGGTAGGCATAGATAGTGTCCAAACTCCAGCCTGTATATGCTACAGGTATGGTGCCTATTGCTGATGCATGGGCCACATTTAATACTATGATAACTCATGACTTCTCTATCAGCTATCTAGAAAGCTGGTGAGGAAAATTTTGTTTAAAAAATGGAGAAAAGAATATTTTAATCAACTGAACTTGAAAAGGATGGTGTAGTGTATTATTTCCTGAGATTCATAATACAAATTAAAATGTAAAAGCTCTGGAAATTTCTTTAGTAAAGAAAACTTGAGCTTCATTTTATCCATTTTGTTGTAAATGACAATAAAACACCCACCCTCTTCTTTGTGACATAAAAACTATCTAAAGCCGTGTATGAGCTCCCCCTCCCACTACCACTACCACGGGACATGTACTCTTCCAGCACTGTGGGAGGCTGGAGGATGTTGACTGTTCTCAACCCCTCATCCATAAGGATAGTGGACCCTAAGCACAAGGCAAGCTGAAAGGAAGAAAGCTTAACAAAGCCATTTGGCCAAGGTTGTACTCGAACCCGGAGCTTTCAGAAGTGACTACACAGACACAGTAGAGGATTGCCTGGTTTTATGCTTGGGTTAGATGAAGGAGGAGCAACTGTTCAGAAGTGCGAATGGAGAAAAGATTCCAGTGAGTGACAACAGAGGCTAGGAACCCAGCAAGGACTCTCTGGTCAGATTCATCTCTATGTGGGTAGCATTGTTCCACACAAGTATTAGGCAGATGCTTCTAGAATGAAGTCCTTGAGAGAGAAGGCTTATTGAGCAGGGGGACCTTAGCATTTAAGGATTGCATTCTAGGCTCCAGGTCAGGAAAGAGAAAGGCTGCTTTTTGTGTTTTGCCTCAGGTAGAGAGTAGGGTTGGAAGATCAGCAGGATGCTATTCTGATATGCCATGCTTGGGGTGTTGTGCTTTGAGGCCCAACAGAACTACTATACTCATCTTTTACTTAGCTACTATTTAGTAGTTTGGGGTTTGGAATTTTAAGTAAGACTCAGGGCTGACCACTTTATGAGGAATAACCCGCTAGGGGCTTATCCATAGGAGAGGAGTTCTCTCTCATCAGTCATTAGGTGCTGCTGATTCCTCGTCTATGGGTAGAGTCTTCTGAGACTACCCTTTTCTACATTAGCGTGTCTGTTGGGGTTGTTATTGTTTGGGTCTCCTTTAGGCAGCCATATTGTTGAGGTATCATGGGTGTAGCTTCCCTGTCATCTCTAGGAGACATAATAATGACAGCAAAGTTCCTGGTCCTCTGGCTCTCACGATCTTTCATCCACCTGTTTCATAATGTTGCCTGAACCTTAGGTGTGGGAATTTTGTAGATGTACAACCCCTTGGAGTTGAGCATTGCACAATCTGAATTATGACCAGTGGTATTTTTTCTGTAATGGTCTCTTTTTGCTGAGTGGTTATCCCTGAAATCATATGCTCAAAAGCAACACTAAATATGTCCAGCAGGTTGTGTATGTTCACACACACACACACACACACACACACACCTTTCCAAGAGAATGAGGCCTTCAGTTTGAAAGGGAGTAATGGGGGTGTTGTGGGAGGGGTTAGAGGGAGGAAAGGGAAGTGGAGCAACAAATATATTCAAATATTTTATTTAAAATTTAAAAATTAAGGCTTAAAAACAGAACCAGTCTTAGTTAAACTAAAATCAGTTATAATTTACAATAGTATATGAGGGAAAACCTTGAATAAAAGAAAACCTTATTGCCCCCAAAAAATTCTTTGAAGATTCCAGACCTATCGTGTTTACTGTCTTTTGTAGCAAGATATGGAAGAGCAGGGTCATGGAAAGATTGTTAAGAACTAGATAATTGTGGCAAGTACCTCATATTTTTAAAAGTCTTCATCTTGTTTCTTGTTATAACCCTCACCGTTTATTTTTCACATTCCACAGAAAAACAGCAAGTCAGTCTCTGGGATCATTAACTGTTTAAGCCCAGAGCTGAAGAACCCTCTTCGGAAGAAGCAATGGCCAGGTTTGCAGTCAGTCACCCATGCTGCACACTGTGGTACCATGAGGAACTGCTCTCACTCAGAGAACCTGTATGTGAGCTCTGGAGACTTGGGTCAATTGTAATTCTTTCCAGTTAATGAGTTCTTCAAAAACTTTAGACAGGTGGACTTATCATTAAATGACATATTGTGTGGGGTCTTTAGTACTTGAGAAGCCGTGGACCATAGCTTACTTCTTCTGTGCAGCTCTGATAGGAAAATGTGCCTCTCCGTAGCTTCTCACCCAAAGCCCTGGGAAGCTATGTGTTTCACCTTGTGTAATACATGGTCTAGCAGCATCTTGAGACTGAGGTGGGGAGATATAAATGTTGAGGAAAGTATGCTAACTGCTTTTGTGTTCTGTGACAAAATTTCTGACCTCAAACACTTAGTAATTTATTTTGGCTCCTGGATTCAGAGGGTTCAACACATACTTACGTGGCTCTTTAAACTCAGCAGAGTGTCATGGTGTCCAAAGCGTGTGGTGGAGGAAGGCAAGCCAGTCCCTTCATGGCAGATAGAAAGCAGAGAATAAAAGGAGTTAGAAGTGGCCAGGGTATTCCCAAAGGCTCCCCATAACTATGCCCCACTTGAAATTTCTAGAACTTGTCTTGGGATCTCAACTGGTAATTAGGCTTGTGTGAAGAATGTCTCATATTAACCATGATACAAAGGGGCTATGGAGACAAGGGGTTCAAACCTCTCTCTCCTCTATATACTCCAAGCAAAGCTGGTCTCTGAAAACCCCTTGCCTCTGGGGAGAGGCTCACGTCAGATATTAGAGTTGACTGCTGAGATTCCTTCCAAGTGACTTTAAAGACCTGTCCTTGGAGTGCTGGTGACCGGAGGTTAAAGGGTGGGCTTGGAAAAGGATTCTGGTCACTGTGGATGTGGGGCTCCAGCACCCTCTTCTTCTTCTCTTGTGTGACTGTGAGTGAGGGGGTCATTCTCATCACCACGTGCTCCCCTGTGCTCGCCTACCTCACTTCAGTCCCCAGAGCAATGGGGCTGAACAACCTTAAAAGCTCCAAAGCCATGAGCTGGAATCATACTTTGCCTTGATAAGTTGATCATCTCAGGGATTTACTATGGTGACATGAATACCATTAACACTGGGTTATAGATGAAAAATTTCCACCTCAAGAAACCATTATTTTCTCTGTCCTTGACTAGTGATCTGATAGGCCCTAAACAACAAAACTGTAAATCACGCCTTGCTGTCTTTGCTTTGCCTCAGAGAAAGCAAGCGCAGTCCTTGCCTGCAGCTGCCAGTAATTGGCAGCCATCAAGATCGAAACTTCATTCCTGATGCCTGCGAGAGACAACGAACATCATGCAGGGGTTCTTTTGGTTTCCGTCTTTTTAAGTCAGCTTTCTTACTGGGTCTATTATGTCAATAAGGCATCCAAGATCAGTTGTTCATCTGAATGTGGCTTCTCTGTGTTCTGTGCCAATTTTGCTACCTTGGCTCCTGCAGTTCTGCACTAGAAGGATGCACCATGTGGCTGGCACAGTGATGCCCTAACAGAGGTTGATGCACTGCTGGATGAGTTTCAACACCTGAACTCATGGAAGAATCAATCAGTACAGTTTTATGCTTTAAGCACATTTTGTCTGAATTTTTATACATAAAACCATCAAAAAGGAAGAATTGCATGCAGTGCATGTCTAGTGGGCATGTCATTGTCCCCTTTGCCAAATGTTTCTGAAGTTAACCTCCTAAAAAGTCACTTTGAAGGTGATTGTCTTCAAAACAACCTACTTAGTGATTACTTTGGGGCTTTGGGATCCAGAAAGGATTACAATAAGTCCCCTCTACCCACAAACCTCATATTTTCTCCAAGTCATAACCATCAGCAGAATTTATTATGAGAAAAAAGTCTATCTGTAGGGAATTTGGTTCAGACCCAAGTAATAAGGATCTACTACCCTTAGAAACCCTTACCTATATATCTTTATCTGGAAGTGTGGGCTAATGACTACTTCTAGCAACGAGGGAGCTTGGACAATTGACTGCAGCCAGGGGAAACAAGAGGATTCTAGATAGCTAAATATCAATGCCCATATTGATTATTATTTGTCATGGACAAATAAACATCAAGGTGGAGTCACAGATGTGACAGACAGACAGAGAGTGGTGTTAGTGCATTATGGGTTGATGTAGGAACATCCACAGGAAATTGGATGAGTGATTCCCATCCAAACCGAAGCAAGAGAATGATTTCAGAGGAGGGGATGCTTGAAAAACAATAGGAGTGATCAGGGTAGGGTCTGTGTAATGGTGGGACAGATGGGGAGTGAGGGTAGCATTTTAGACAGAACAATGGTTGAAAGACCAGAAGCTCCCTGTGACCACGACTGGTCAACATGCAGAGGATAGTTATTACAGCCCTAGTTTTTACAGCTACAAAACAATCCCATACAGTTACAGTTCAGAGAGCTTTGTGGGAAAAGGTTTGGAAAGACTGTGAAAGCCAAAGGACTAGGACCCGTAGTTAGTTAGAGTTTTCTAGACATGACAGGAAACTGTACTTGAGAAATCTAAACAATATGGTTGCCTGAACAAGACCTGCATAGTGATCATACCACGTGACACGCTGTCTCAGAGTTTCTATTGCTGTGAAGAGACACTGTGACCACAACAACTCTTATAAAGGAAAACATTTAACAACACTTTCAGAGGTTTAGTCCATTATCATGGCGGGACATGGCAGCATGCAGGTAGACACAGTGTTAGAGAAGGAGCTGAGAATGGAGAAGGAGCTACATGTCAATCCCACAGGCAATATGAAGTGAAATGAGGTACTAGGCATGGCTTGTGCATATATGAGACCTCAAACCCCACTCCACAGTGACACACTTCCTCCAGCAAGGCTGGTTGTACTCCAAAAAAGTCACACCTCCCAATAGTGCCATTCCCTATGAGATTATGGGGCCAATTATATTCAAACTAACATACATACCTATGGTGATGGGGGAATTTCACAAAGCCCCACTCTTGGATAAAGAACTACAGGCAATTAATGGATGGTGAGAGAGGGAAAATCAGTTTTCTCCACAGAAAAGACCCGGGACAGGTTATCCAATTCTAAGTGGTGTCCTTAAACATATGTACATATGAGCAACACTAAGTGGATTCATTAGGTTCTCTCTCTCTAAAACAAAAACAAATATAGAAGAGGTCAGGAATCTAAGAGGGAGTGTCATAGGGTGAGTTAGACAATGGGGAGGGAGGGGTGGAAATGGTGTAAATATAGTATTAGTCAAGTATGAAAGTCTTAAAAAATTAAAAACCCATTCAGGGAGGGAGACAGAGAGAGTGACAGATGGAGAGAGGGAGAAAGGGAGAGATAGGGAGAGGAAAATAAGAAGGAGGAGGAGGAGGAGGAGGAGGAGGAGGAGAAAAAGGAGG
>LOEQ01001016.1:373595-390547 GCA_001685075.1 Bramus lutescens | reverse complement strand
CTTTCTTTCTTTCTTTCTTTCTTTCTTTCTTTCTTTCTTCTTTCTTTTATTTCTTTCTTTCTTTATGTTTTTTTTTTTTTTTTGAGACAGAGTTTCTCTGTGTAGCCCCGGCTATCCTGGAACTTGCTATTGCAGACCAGGCTGGCCTTGAATGCTGAAATCCGCTTCTGCTTTCGGAGTGCTGAGATTAAAGGCGTGGGTCACCACTGTCACTAAGACCCGGAATTTAACTAAGATACAGAATGTAGGAAACAATAAAATAGTTAACTTTGACCCTGCAGTGCTCAAATAGCATCCTCCTGCACCTGGACTGGAAGCTTTCTCATTTTGAATGGCAAAATTCTGTTCACATGTGTTTTTCTCTTTTCCCCAGTCTCTCTCAGGTTGTTTACAGACAATTCTTCAGGATTTTCTCTTGTAGTTGTAGAGTGAAATTGACCTCATCCACATATTGATGCTGGTTTTTTTTTCTTCCAGATTTAGGGTTTTGTTAATAATTGGCTCATGTGTATTATATATAGCTGGTCTTCCCAACTGGACCATCTCTGGAGTAAAGAGAATCTGGGAGCAGGGGTACCACAGCTTACGCTCTTCCCAATAATCATTACATTGGCTAGCTATGTTGAGATAAAGATTAGGGATGCTCTCAAATAGCACCCAATGCTGAGAGATGTTTGTCAGGGTGCAGTTTTAAACACTAATTCCCAGCCAAAGCCTCGCATTAAGGATCCTGTATTTCTTAAGATTCATATGCCTTCCTTGGGAATGATGAAGATGACATGCGTGGTCTCAATTTTGCACACTCCTATAGTTTAAGAAAGATGCTCTTTGGAGGTGACTGACTTGGGCTCCCTTTGGTCCCCAAATGACATTGGAGATGTTGTCTCAATAAGGGGTATAAAAAGCATGGCCGACTATGTGACAGGTAAAGAATCCTTCTTAACGACCCGTCCACTCTGCTTTCGGCTCCTGAAGCTCTACGGGAAAAGGATGAACTAAGATCAAGGCCTTCGAGCAAATCACATCGTGAGATTCTGCCTGTTGCAGGTCTACGGGGAAGCAGAGGGCAGAGAATAGGGAAGGGAGTCGCTAGCTGCCTCCATGCCCGCAGTCGCCATCTTTTAGGGTGGGCTGCGTAGGCTCTCCGCACAGGGAACGCGTGCAGAAGCCGAGAAGACANGGAAGCGTCTGACGGAATGAGCCAGCTACAAAGAGAAAGCGCGCCTGCGCTCGGATGACGGCGCGGGGGTGCGGGGCGAGGAAGGACGCGCGTGCGCAATGTGAGCCCGCCAAGCACCTGGAGAGGTGGGGGTGCGGTAGAAAAGCACGGGGTAGGAGAGCGCTTGCGCAAGAGCGCGACGGTGCGGGAAGTGCGTGTGTGTGTGTGGGCGGTCGGGAACACGCTCGCGAAGGCGGGACTAGAGCGGATCTCGCGAGATCTCCTGCTGCCATATATGC
Organism: Bramus lutescens; assembly: GCA_001685075.1. NCBI lineage: Eukaryota > Metazoa > Chordata > Mammalia > Rodentia > Cricetidae > Bramus > Bramus lutescens. The sequence goes on along the minus strand of LOEQ01001016.1, from coordinate 389,089 downwards.
GTGCAGCGAGCCCGCGTCCTTTCCTTGGCGTGATTCCGTCCTGCGTGCCTGTTCTGAGGAGCAGCAGGCAGTACCCTCCTTCCGACTTCCCTGCCACCGAAGAACGCGCCTCCACCTCATGGAAGACTCGATGGACATGGACATGAGCCCTCTAAGGCCTCAGAACTACCTTTTCGGTAACCGCCTGGCGGGAAGGGCCCGGGCAGGAGCTGGTGGCTGGTGGGGGCGGCGGGAGGCCCGCCTAGGCCTGACTTGAGGTGAACGCGGCGTGGGTGGAGGCCGGAGGGCTAGGAGGGACGGCCGGGGCCTCAGGANGGCGGGGAAAGCCGAGGCACAGAGGCTGGGAGGGAGAGGCCCATCCTCGGGCGTTGAGAGAGCTCGGTCGGCCGAGAAGGCGAACTTGTTGGCGTCGTGAGCAGGGCCTGCGGCGACGCTTTCACCTCGAGCGCGAAGAAGTATTTCGTGCCAGGTGTCCTTTTTTTTTTTAAGTGTTGGGCCCGGGCGGGTGCCCCAGGAGGATGGTGGGTGCTTCCAGAGTGGAGGCCTGGTCGCCGTGTTGAGACGGAACATGGGCAGGCAGTCCGCTGGACGTTCCAGGGCCCACGGCTCCCACATGGGGGAGCATCTGAGGGGTTCGGCCAGTAAGAAGAATGCGGCCGAGCAGGCGCCCTCCCGCGGAGGGGGCTGCAACCCCTGAGAACACGTGGTTGCCACGTGGTTGGGGGTAGGGAGGGGGTGTGGGCTCTACATCCGGGCTCTCATGGTGGTGTCTGGTCAACCCTGAGCCCTTGGGTCCTGCAGCTTAGTCGAGAGTGCTGGGCGGGAAATGCTTAAGTGGCCGGTGGCGTCTGGGTATTTGAACGTCTTTGTTCAGATCTATTAGGATCCACGGGGATGGTAGTGATTTTAGAGATCCTTTCCTGCCTCTGCGGTAGGTGGGGTCAGCAGCCCGCTGCAGATAACTGACTGGGCTGATGTGTAAGGACCACTGCCTTTTCTAGATCTGGTGTTTTTTGGGGGGGGACGAGGGAGATAGAAGTGCCACGAGGGGTTTAGCTTAGGAGCCTGGGCTTCTAGGATCGCATCTAAACCCTGCTACCGCACAATTAGTGTATACATCAGTTTTAAAGAATCATAGTTTTGTTTTCAGTGACTCAAGTTTTTAGCTTATTAACTGTGCTGAGGTCTGTTAACAGCAGTAAACAGGCAGAAACTGGTGTTTAGAGGAATTAGAGTTCCCTCCCACTTGAAGGGTACGTTTAATACATGCTTAGTGTACACAAGAGTTTATACCTAGTGGTTCTGGATAGAGATACTGGTGATGTGTAGCCAGTCTTGATTTGTAATTTCTTTCAGAACATAGGTGATATGGGTTTCAAAATAGTAGGAAATTCTGAGTTTAGCTTCAGCCACTATGTATGGAAAGGTCCAGTTTTAGGTCATTTTGAATCTTCTGTGTGAATGGCAATATAGTGCCTCATTGGCTGATAGATGATACTATGAGAAAACAGAACTCTTATCGACTTCATTTGTGTATAGAGTGGATTTCACGGAGAACTTTAGTTAAAAACTAGGTGAAGTTGGTGGTTTTAGGATGTGGTGTTCATCTCCTTGATAGGTTCGGTTTTTTCTTTACAGGTTGTGAACTAAAAGCCGACAAAGATTATCACTTTAAGGTGGATAATGATGAGAATGAGCACCAGTTATCACTAAGAACGGTACGTAAACTTTGAAACTACTTATCCATTACAAAAATTCAGCCACTTGGTTCTTACTGATGTGATTTGTCAGGACATTGTGCTTACTTATTGCTGGAAAATAGAATTATTATAATTTAGTATTTTCTGTACCTCAAATACGTGCACTGAACATCTTTGCCCGATTAAAATTTTTTTGTGCTCAGTTACTGTTAAAATTGCCTAGTAACGCTATGCAGGAATGTAAACTTAAGTTTGTCGGCTTTACTGCTGATTGGTATTAGGAACAGTGTTCTCATGTCTATTAAATATGAGATGCTTAGATTTTCATCAGTAGTGAGGAGGAAATTTTAAGGGTTCATAAAAAAGTTGGGGGCTTGAAGTATCTCTTTGTTCACAGGTTAGTTTAGGTGCTGGGGCAAAAGACGAATTACACATCGTAGAGGCGGAAGCAATGAACTATGAAGGCAGTCCAATTAAAGTAACACTGGCAACTTTGAAAATGTCTGTACAGCCAACAGTAAGTATATTTCTAAACGTTGAATTTTATGTTGGTCTCTAAGACTAATTTAGGATATGCAAAAGATTTCAATGAAAAGGTACATTTTCTGTACAGATTATTTCTGCTGCTTCTAAATAGGTTTACTTATTGATTGTATAACTGCTGGGGATACTTGGTGTAAATCATTCTTGACAATGTTTAATGATTGAAAATTGCTCATTTTTAGGTTTCTCTTGGGGGATTTGAAATAACACCTCCTGTGGTCTTAAGGTTGAAGTGTGGTTCAGGGCCTGTGCACATTAGTGGACAGCACCTAGTAGGTATGTTTTTTTTTTTTTAATCTGCTGTGGTAATTCTTAGTTTCTGATTAGAACTGGCATTTTTTAAAGCACTTATTTGACCATGGAATACATGTCCAGGTCAAACAAGATCTTTTGTCTTAGTCTATTCTTAACCACCACATGGGTCCTGGGGCTCTATCATGCTATCTCCACAGATCTCCAGTTCAGACTTAGTAAAGCATGCTATAGTTCTAATTGTCTTATGCTGAAATGGGAACCTGCTAATCTGTATTTAGACAGTGGGCATTTCTATTTTAAAGATTCTGATCCTTTAGTGGAATTTTTTTAAAGTACCATGTGTTATCTGCTCAAGTTCTCAACAGTACATCTAATTTTTAGCTGTAGAGGAAGATGCAGAGTCAGAAGATGAAGATGAGGAGGATGTAAAGCTGTTGAGTATGTCTGGAAAGCGATCTGCTCCTGGAGGTGGCAACAAGGTTCCACAGGTAAAGACCTTTTTTTTTTAATTAAACAAGTTTTTCTGACTTTCACCAAGGAATGGCTTTGCTCATGAATATTTATTTTTCTTTAAGAAAAAAGTAAAACTTGATGAGGATGATGATGAAGATGATGAGGATGATGAGGATGATGAAGAGTAAGTATAAGTAGTATAATTTTAGAAACTAATTACATATACCATGAAGGGTATAGGAAAATTTTGTCAGTGGACCCTGTGATTCAATGATTGAAAGTAAACGCTTAAAAATTACCTGCAAAGGATTTTGACTTATATTTGTAATGGTAAATTGGTTTGTTTCTTAAAGATAATTGTCATGTGTTATGGTCAGGTTGTATCAGAAAACATGAAATCTTGACATGACAATTGATCTTGATTATCTCGTGGCATTAGTCATGTATATTGAAAGGATGTTACATATGAGGATTAAGGTAGAAAGTAAACTTGAGTTCCTAAGGCATGACTTGTATTCTGGTCCCATGGGACGATACTGCCTAGTGATGACTTTCTTAAGAACAAAATTCTTGTAATGAATCATTTTTTGATAATGCATGATGACAATTACCTACTGTATATGAGATTACATGGTTAATGAGAGCTGAAATGATAACTCGGGTTATAGAAATTGGCATCTAATTAGAGAAAGCAGTTCCACATTGGGCTCTGTTTTTGGTTTTTCAAGACAGGGTTTCTATGTAGCTTAAGAGCCTGTCCTGGAACTAGCACTTGTAGGCCAGGCTGGCCATGAACTCACAGATCCACCCACCTCTGAAAGTTCTTGCTTTTTCAATTTAACTGTAGAACTTATGGATTAAACGCAAATCAGAATGTTTAAACTTTGTACTTACATATTACTTAATGGGTACTTACCATTAATGTGATTTACTCCCTTATAAAAAAATGCTGTGACTAAAGAACATTTTGTACTTTTCCTCCTAAAGTGAAGTGCCATGTGGATCATAATCTCAGCTAGATTGTGAAAGTGAGAAGCAGCTCCTTATGAGATTTTCAATAACATGCAAGTAGTTGGGGGTGGATTGTTCTGTTAATTGCAATGTGGCATCTTAATTCTAATGGCACATATCTTTAGGAAGAGCCAATAAATAAGCGTTGCCAAACACTGCACACACATTGGAATGAAGTGTAAAAGAAAAAGCTTTGATTGTCTCAACAAGAAGCATTAAGACAATAAATTTTTTACTGTGTTTTCTTTTCCCTGCCACAGAGACAGGTTTAGTGTGGTATACAGCCCTGGCTATCTTGAGGCTAACTCAATGGAGGGGCTGGCCATGGACTCAGGTCTGCCTGCCTTAGCTTGCCGGGTACTGGGATTATAGTTGTGCACCACCACTGCCTGGTTCTTATCCAGTATTCCTTAAGATGTAGTTAGCTGCAAATGGATTTTTATACATTTGCTTTTTCAAAGTATTGTACATAACAGAATCCTGATCCTTTGACTGGTTTCACTGATAGTGACAATGATTGTATTCTTTATGGCCTGGGAAATGCTGTTGCTGTGGATATTGGTCATTGCGGTATTTGGGAGTTCTTATTGAATTACCTCTTGAAGAGTAAGGTTCAACATGTTCGCATTACATTCCCTAGATGGAAATGAATGATACCATGTTTACTGATATTTTAAATACTTGTACAGTTAAATAAGCATCTTTGCTCTTAGAAGGGGGGCTTTCAATTAAGTTAATTTTTAAAAGTCCTAGCTTTATTTAAGAAGCTTAAACTTATAAAATCTACTTCCAAGTTTTGTAGCTTATTTCCTTATCATCTAGACCCTAGACCAAGTGTGAGACTCGAGGTTTTCTTTGTGCAAATATTTTTTCTACCTTTGATTTGAACATCTGAATAATGACAGATAACTACAAGTTTGTATGTTCTGGGGAATGCTGTCATTTTTAGCAGTATTAACTACTGATTTATTGAGGAAAGCTATTTACTACTAACAGCAAAGCCAAACTACTTTTTATAATCTGTAGTAGCAATATAGAGTATTGTGAGTAAAATACTGTACTGTTTTGAGTAGTTGGCTTTTTTTGCCTTTTTTCTTTTAGTAAATTGTATTTCACATGCTTCTGTGTTTCATTTATATGTAGTTGTGAAACTGTCTGATCCTGAAATTGGAATTATAAGACAGTTATGAGCTGCTATGTGGGTGCTGGGAATTGGACCCGGGTCCTGGAAGAGCAGCCAATGCTCTTATAGCACTCCAGACATCCTGACTTGGCTTTTTAATTTGCTGAGTAACATTGTTTTGTTAGTCCTAAATATTTGTTTTTTCCAAAGAGGGTTTCTTTGTAGCCATGGCCATTATGGGAATCAACTTTGTAGGCTAGGCTGACTTCAACTCTGATATCCATCCGCCTTCCTCTATTCTATCTCTTGAACTTGCAATTAAAGGTGTGTCTGTCACTAGTACAACCTAAATACATGGTTAATCCTTTTAAATACTGGTGATGTTTGGCTTGTCTATTGGAAATGTGCTACAGTGTCTGAAGGTGGCTTTTGTCAAATTGACCGAACATTTAAGTTCTAAATGTTTTATTTCACTTACAGTGATGACGATGATGATTTTGATGATGAGGAAGCTGAAGAAAAAGTTCCAGTGAAGAAAGTAAGTATATACATACCAATATTGTCAAAAACAGTAAGAGATAGTGATTTCTTAGTGCTCATGGGGAGGGAAAAGAGCTTAGTTGATTTCATATTAAATTGATGGAGCTGGGGCTTGAGAGATGGCTCAGTGGTTAAGAGCATTGCCTGCTCTTACAAAGGTCCTGACTTCAATTCCCAGCAACCGCATGGTGGCTCACAGCTGTCTGTAATGAGGTCTGGTGCCCTCTTCTGGCCTCCAGACAATACAGACAAAATTATTGTATGCATAATAAATAAATAAAATTGATGGAGCTAAATAGACTAGAAACTTTTCAAAGTGAGATTTTATTTTCCGTGTTTTCCTGTTCAGTTAATTGATTATAATGGCTTAACACTGGCAAAGTGATTAATTAAGGTCATTCTTTAATTGCAGTCTGTACGAGATACCCCAGCCAAAAATGCACAAAAATCAAACCAAAATGGAAAAGACTTAAAACCATCAACACCAAGATCAAAGGTAAGTACCCACGTAACAAAATAAGACAAGGCAGCACTGATCTAGTTACAGAAAGTAGTAAATTCTACATAAGAATACTGCCTTAAATTTGGTAGGTGTTTAAGGAACTGACGACAATGCTTTGTAGTGCAGAGTTTATTAAAATACTCGGATCTAGGAAGAGTGTCATGTTCTGGGATGAGCTCCAAGTATAAGTAGTTCTTTTTGTAGACCTCATGAATTCTGAGCTTTGAATTAGTTTTCTTTTGTTTATTTGAGACAGGGTTTCTCTGTTGCTTTTGAGGCTGGCCTGGAACTAGCTCTTGTAGATTAGGCTGGTCTTTGAATTCACAGAGATCCACTTACCTTTACCTCCCAAGTGCAGGTATTAAAGGTGTGTGCCACTACTGCCCAGCTAAGTTTGCTTTTGTTTTTATTTATGTATAGTGATTCTGCCTGCATACCAGAAAAAGGAATCAAGTATTATTGGGAATGATGTGAGGTGTGCTATGTGGTTTCTGGGAATTGAACTCTCAGGCAGGACCTGAAAGAGCAGCCAGTGCTCATACCATTTCTCAAGCTCCTTTTTTCTTCCATATCAATCATACGTTTGCCCACTGCATTCCTGCAGAATTCTGAGAAACACAGTTGAGATGCTTATCAGCCCCCCCCACCCCTGCCAAGTGGTAGTGGCATGCTCCTTTAATTTTTTTTTTAATCTGGCACTAAGAGGGACAGGCAGGGCTGTTTAAAAGATATGAAGTTTGGGGGCTGGAGATGGCTCAGTGGTTAAGTGGTCTAGAGGACCAGGGTTCAATTCTTAGTACCCGTATGGCAGCGGCAGCAGCTTCAGCTGTCTAACTTTAATTCAAGGGTATCCAACACCCTCATGCAAGCAAAACACCAATGCATATAAATGTTATAAAGCTAGTGACGTTTTGGTTTTCTGAGAGCCAGCTCTAGCTCAGACTGGGTTTCTTAATATAATTAATCCCTCAAGCTTTTAAAGAATGAGATTAAAGGTGTGAAATAGCCTGGCTAGAAACAACCACAAAATTAGATGAAGTTATATATAAAGTTTACATTAGTAACTTCTCCATACTGTCTATAATAAAGGATTATAAGAATAATTGAAAAGTCATAGTAATTACTTAGAGTACAGTATTTAAATCATACCTTTTAAATACTTTTTCCAGGGTCAAGAGTCCTTCAAAAAGCAGGAAAAAACCCCTAAAACACCAAAAGGACCTAGTTCTGTAGAAGACATTAAGGCAAAAATGCAAGCAAGTATAGAAAAGGTAAGTAAAAATTACCTTTGAATGGATTGGTCTTTTTCCCACTATGGGGAATGGCAGAAACTTTTGCGCATAAAAACTATGAAGGACAAGGATGCACGCTGGTAAAATGAGCATTGCCTTTTCTGGGCTTATGCTGTAGAACCAGTAGAGGGCATTTGGATTTTCAGTAAACATCTTGGAAAAAGTAAAGCTAAATATTTGTGAGATAACTAAGAAAAAACAGGATCACCTTTAAGCACTTCACAGCAATTTGAATAATTTCTCTGCCTTCTATCAAAACTTCTGTCCATGATGTAGAATTTATGCACCTAAATAGGCTTAGATCTGGGCTTAAACAGTAAAATTTATCTTGTGCCGTTTGGCTGATAATACAATTTAAGGGACCTGGGGTATATAGGAAATGGAAAAAATCAGTCCAAATTTTTTTTAGAGTTACAGACGAATTGTGGTTCTAACATACTAGTTACTGGGAATAAATGTGGAATGATAATGAAAATTGCCCTCCTTTTTCCATGTTTTTCCCGTCCTATAGGCCTAACATGGCTTCAGAAGGTTTTCTTCCTTTGTGCATCCACCAGTGGATTGGAAATTAGCACTTTAGTGCCAGCACATATAATATGTACACTGTAAAATTTAGCTTTCCTGGTGTCACAACTGATTTTTTATCCCTTGCATACACTGCTAAAATGGTGCCCCTCCCCCCCATTTTAATGTGGTCCTATCTCCTTGGTTTAATTGCAGGCGCATTGAACATTCCTGGGCACTACTGGTAAATTAAGCCCAAAGATGGGGAAAGAGGAAAAGGAGAAACAAATATAGTCCATACTGAGTACCATCAACAATCCTGACTGAAGTCTTCTATTTAATCTCAATCCCCTTTCCTGATTGACCATCCATTCACCCTTGCACGCTGGAAGCAATCTCTTGTTTTCCTAAAGCATTATTCTTTCACTCTTGTGATGCAGAGAACTTTACTGCTTTCTACACTTGTGCATATGCCTCATCTCTTACCATGTTTTAATACCTTTGTATCCTTAGCTGTTCAATAAATTTTTTTGAATAAACCAAATAAGGATTTATGTGACAATATTTTAAAATTACTATAGTGAACTTATTTTCTGGGTGATGGAGGCAATTGATTTTTGCGTTTGGAAGCTAAATGCATAAAACAGGGTACAAAAATAAGATTTTGGTTAAGTGATGCATTTAATGAAATAAAGAGTGATCTCTAGTGATTTTAATTTTAGCTGATAAATTACGGTATTTAGGCAATAACTAGATACCTTAAATAATGAATACAAAGCCTTATGTGTTTCTGTTACTGTGGTTCATTGCCTATATTCATAATTGGAAACAAATGTCAGATTTGTGCTGCAGTTAATAAAGGGGGTAGCTTGGTTTCTAGATAAATGGTGTGCTATCCTATGTTCTTAGAAAACGAAAGTTCTTTATAATAAACAGCTTGGATGGATTAAATTTACTTTTGGGTGATAAGACTAACATGCTTCATGATGTGGCTGTATTTGCATGTCTTATCTTTAGTTTAAATTGACTGTCTTGGGGAATTGGGCTTGCAGCAATTGAAAGATCATAGGCTGGAGAAAAGAGGGCTCAGTGGTTACTCTTCCAGAGGATCTGGGTTCAATTCCCAGCATCCACATGGCAGCTCACAACTATAATTCCAGTTTCAGGGGACCTGACACCCATAGCAAAATATCCCATTGCATGTTAAAAAAAAGATGATGGTGATAGTTAATGTGCTGCCTGTTAATGTCCTTCTGGACATCAAAAGATGTCTTTGTTATTTAAAATGGAAGTTTCCTAGTGGTATCTGAAATAATTCCTATGCATGTCCTTAATAATCTTTTTTCCCCTCAATAGGGTGGCTCTCTTCCCAAAGTGGAAGCCAAGTTCATTAATTATGTGAAGAATTGCTTCCGGATGACTGACCAGGAGGTAACTGAATTTTCTGTGGATATATATAACCAAGGCAAAAGTTTTCATTGTAATTTTTTTTTCTTTTTGGTCTCATAAGTTGGCTCCTTGTAAAAGGTTCCTAACCACAGACAGTTCTTAAATACATGGAAAGAATTTAATTGGCAGACTGAACAGATAACTTTTTAGTACACATTTTTCCCAGCCAATAGTTGTTAAATTATCTCTTGGTTACTGAGTTTTACTCTTAGTGTTGGCTAAGAAAATAGGCTGTTACTTTCCTTTGTTCCATTTGGCTGCTTTACATAAAGTCTGAAGTTTACCCTCCTGGGAAGTGATAGCACCTTCTCCAGAGAATTTTAATGCCCTTATTAACATGAGGTTTTATGTAAATATCAGAAAAGTTTTGCTTTTATGGAGTATAGAAGAATTCACTTGGACCATGCAAAGGGAAAACAACCAATGATGTGTCTTCCCAGTGGCATGAATTTTAAATTTTATCAGAGTGGTAAAGCAGATCTTTTGTTTGTACATGTCCTTAAATGGATTTTGTTAATGCCAAGTTTGTAACAGGCTTATATACTTATATTTTAACAGTGTTTGAACATTCTTAGTCAAATTTTGAATCCTAAATACAATGTGGTTGAGCCACAAGCTGAGGCAACATTCTCCCTATAGCTAGCTCTGTTTTTATGCTTGATTCCTTTAATTAAGGAATCTTATGCTATGTATCTGAGTTGAAATGCTGAACTTTTCCTTTGGTAGAAAAATGAACTGAAGAAATGTATTGACTTATAAAGTTAATCTCTTTACCATTCCCCCTCTTTACAGGCAATTCAAGATCTCTGGCAGTGGAGGAAGTCTCTTTAAGAAAATGGTTTAAACAGTTTGAAATATTCCGTCTTACTTAATTTCTGTAACTGTTGATATATCTGGCTGTCCTTTTTATAATGCAAAGTGAGAAATTCCCTACTGTGTTTGATAAATGTTGTCCAGGTTCCATTGCCAAGAATGTGTTGTCTAAAATGCCTGTTTAGTTTTCAAGGATGGAGCTCCACKCTTTACTTGGTTTTAAGTATGTATGGAATGTTATGATAGGACATAGTAATAGTGGTGGTCAGATGTGGAAATGGTAGGGAGACAAATATACATGTGAAATAAACTCAGTATTTTAATAANATGATAGGACATAGTAATAGTGGTGGTCAGATGTGGAAATGGTAGGGAGACAAATATACATGTGAAATAAACTCAGTATTTTAATAAAGTAGCACTGTTTCTATTTGTTTATTTAACTGTTCTTACATTGAAGTTAAATGTCAGTGCCCTCATCTCAATGTCTTCCCATTCCTGACCAGTTTGTAAATTGGTTCATTATAAGCCTTGACTAAACACCTTCCCTCTAGTTCAGTTCATTAACCTGGTTACATAATGAGCATAATAACCACTGTGAGTCTTTCATCCTGGCTTGCAGTTGTGTATTAACATGGTATTGTCACAATGCATGGCAGAGTCCTTACATACAAGACAATTCAAGTTCTGTCTTAGGTGTGCCTCCTGTTTGTTTATTCTGCTGTTTTTAAGTGTTTTCTATATGGTTCTCTGTAATTGTATAATGTATTATAGTCCCCAAGAGGAGCAAGCAGTTCTGGGAACTTGGGACAATTAAGTGTCCTTGCATCCATTCTTAGGCTTTCTGTTTTCTTGAATTCTTTTATATTAAAATTTTATTTCTGATTTAGCAAATTGGTTCTTTGGAGTGGTCAGAATCTGGTTGGGGATTGAGATATTGACGTCCAGAAGGTTGAGTATGGTACTGGTTTTGTCTTCCTGGTCATTTGTTTGAGCATTTTGTAACTTAGTCAAGGACTGCTTTATTCCTCAGTCTTACTGGGGAAATTTTACACATACAGGTACACACAGCAGGTACTCATGACATTTATTTTTAAATTATTTGGTAGGTACACAAGATTAAAGTAGAACTTTCATATTAAGATGAGTGTGCTTGATTTTTTTTGCGTGTAAAGCCACTTGGCTGAATATTTGTAAATTTCATGGTAATTATCAACAGAACAGCTATTTCATCAATACAAATGGTAAAGTAGGCATATTTCAGGAGCCTGAAACTCCTAATCATAAATCTGTGTTACCAGGATGAAACTCAGTAATGTTTTCTTTAGCATTTTATTGATAGTCAAAAGGTCTGTTAAAGCAGTTTTGTCTATAGCCTCAACTTTGGTACAGGCCTTTTGGGCCTGGTAGGTGGTGCTGTGTGGTGTTAATGGTGTGCAGAGTGACCATTGAGGACTACTGCTTATGATGACTATTGGTGATGCATTTTTAATGAGCTTGCTCACTTAAATGGTTTCAGGTAGTGCCTTAACAGTATGGTTGGTAATGCTGATTATATTTTCAGAAGTTTAAGTTCACATTTGCCTTTTGAAGTATTAGTGGATGGAGAGGTCTGAGGTTTAATTTGAAACTGCTTTTGTCTGAAATTACATTGGTTGAATGGAACACAATTTCCATCTTGAGTGAAATCAGTTTAGTGGTCCTTAAAAGTTAAACATGCTAGATGGCTCCCTGACTTGAGTAAATAAGAGTTTAGTTACATTAAGATGGAAGTATGTAAAATATAGAATGTTTTATGAAAAATGTTATAAGGCAAAGCTGTGTTGTCTCAAGCTTATTGGGTATGGATCTGCAACTTCTGTTTGTAAACTATTGAACTAGAACTACAGACCTCAGGTAAAGCAGTCTTAACTGGAGTACAGGCTGTCTCACCTGCTTAGATGCACATGTCTGCATAATGCTTGTGTGAGGCACCAGCAATACTAGGTCTAGGTGCTTAGGGGAGGATGTTAATCGTTGTGTTTACAATATGGAACTGGAATATGGACTACAGGGATGTTCCAGTCAGGTTGCCTGTTTCTGGAGAATAAACATAGCACACGCATTCCCAGTTCTACAAGTGCTTGGGTGATTATTACGAGAAGCAGGGTTAACATTTCATTGTGTATGCAAAGGTGTACAAATGTATTAGTGCCAAGTGCAGGAGGACTACCATATACTGGAGACCTTAATAGACTTGCATCCAACCTAGTTCCTCGTGTACTACAGCCCTAGTATCTATCCTATTTCATTCACTTAGCAGGAGTGCCTGGTTTTTGATCTTCATTTTCAGAGCTTTTAATCTTGTTATGTCCAAATGTAGCAGTAAAACAGGATTCCAATGGAAGGGATCATTGTTACAGGTGATTGTGGTGGTGGGTTTGTCACCTAATGAATTAAACTCAGTATAAACTCTGATTTTGTTGGCTATTTGGTTCCTTACAAGGGCCTCCTGTTTACAAGGTACTGTGCCTGCTCTTTTCTGCTGTCTTTGGTCACCTAAAACCTACACTGACAGAAGGGAATGTTCCTTTGTATGGATGGTTGTGTCCTACCTTTCCTCCCAGCCTACCTGTTAACCAAGTTCTTTGGACCATCATTCTGCAGTTTATAATTTTTCCCACTTCAGGATACTGGTTTAAAAACTATCCTGATTATTGCTCAGTTTTCCTGGGAAAAGTGGGTTTATTACTTCGGTTCGGGGTGTGTGTGTGTCTGCATGAGTGTTTAAGAGCTTGCTTTTACATGGGCTTTAGGAAATTCCATGGAGTTACCTCACTGCCACACACCTGTCCTTTATGCTTTTCAAGACAAGGTTTCTCTAATTTTGGGGACCTGTCCTGGAACTAGCTCTTGTAGACCAGCTGGCCTCCAATTCAGAGATCCACCTGCCTATGCCTCCTAAAGGCGTGCACCACCGCTGCCTGACCATCTATTTTAAGCTAGGTATCTTGTCTCAACTAGGACTGACAACAAGGTCTCAGCAATGGAGTAAGTTATCAGGTTAGCACATTAAGTGCCATTTTGAACATCTCAAATTTAATATGTATTTTGGTAACAACAGTGAACTGACTTCAGTGTGAGTAGTAGAGAAGGAATCATGAGTATGAAGTCAACATTTTGATACCTCAAGTGTAAGGAATGATCTTGTCTATGAAGTTGAGGGATGTGAAGGCTGAAATTAGGGTTATTGACAGCTAAACTGGTTGTCCAATATGTGCTAGATCTCATTGTATACTCAGCTATATTTTGTAGGCAAGGAAGTAGAATATTCTAAATCTTGAACTTTATTTTTAAAAGTACCACACATGTGCAAATGCCCAAGCACCGTTGAGCCAGCTCTCCTTCCAATGACAGCCCAAGCAGTAAGCCTGAGCTGATGTGCAGTTTTCTACCTCTGTAGTGGCTGGTCTTATAGGCCTATATGCTTTTACCTCACTTTAAGGGGTGTTGGGAATTGAGCTGTGGGTCTTTCCACTGCGCTACATTGTTGGCACCAGGACTTGTGATTCTTGAGTTTATGTTCAGAACTTGACTGGATTTTGAGGATTTGGGACTGTCTTGAGATGAAGTCATCAAAGCATTGTAGGTAGGACAATACCCATTAACAAAAGTAATGAAAAATGGTAATAGAATGCAGATAGGAAAGAATGCTTAGCCAGAAGATAAAACCCCTAAACCACCTCCCATGCATGCACGATGTTCAAGAATCTGTAAAGCAAGGCCAGGCCGGGCAGTGGTGGCGAACGCCTTTAATCCCAGCGCATGGGAGGCAGAGGCAGGTGGATCTTTTTTAGTTCGAGGCCAGCCTGGTCTACAAGAGCTAGTTTTAGGATAGGCTCCAAAGCTACAGAGAAACCCTGTCGCAAAAATAAATAAATAAAGCAAGGCCAAAGGCATTTGGGTTCATTACTATTTATGGTTGGTCATTTCACTCCATTTTAAGGATTGGTTGATTCATTAGTCTCCAATTTTAGGAAATTATAAATTTGCAAGACTGGTTCTGGCAGTCCAGATAATCTACATAAAATGAATTTAGCCTCATGTAAGAACTATCTCAAAGCACAAGATTGTGCAAATGTTTTCAGGATATGTGTTGTATGGTGCCCCCCCCGCCCCCGCCCCAAAGTGTAGCCTTGGCTGTCCTGGAATTCAGAGATCCGCTTCCCTCTTCCTCCTGGGAGTTTTGGGATTAAAGGCCTGTGCCACTGCTGCATGGCTCAGGGTTTGTTTTGAATACTGTCTCATTAGCCTTGGCTTTGAAAAGGAACTGAAAGTAGCTATCAGGGAGGTCTGATACTTGGAACAAATACTACTGTTTCTATAACTTCAGGAATAACAAACACTACTGAGCAGCACCCTCTTTACTGATGCTCTAGTGAACGGGCAATAGCAACCACAGCTACTGACACAAGGCTTTAAACTAAATCTGAATTCCTGAGTTTTGCATTTTGAGCCTGTTCTCTAGTTTCTTGCCCATTGTACCTGTTTGCCTTAGCATCAGTCCAAAGCAGAGTTTGGCTGATCCAGGTTCTAGACAGAATGAGGCAGTCCTATGACAATATCTACACTTTGGGGTTAATGGACAGAAAAAGTTCAGGGTTGATGATTAAGGGCAGGAAAACAAGCTGCTTGGTGTGTGAACCAAAGAGGGCCTGGAGTAAGCACTGACCAGAGTCCTGGCTACTCAGGCATAAATCGCGTCAAGGCTGGGGTTACAGCGGCACTTCCGAACCGCTAGGTGGTAGCCGTGTGCTTCCAAAAACCGGGTCACCTACTAGAGAATGCAGCTGGAATCCCTAGAACCGACCTTAGAGTCCCAGAGCGGGGGAAGGGAGAGACGCTCCTGAGACCTTTCCATCTCTCATGGCAGGAACGGGAAGAGAAGGCTTCACGTAGTCACCCCATTGTGGGGAGGGCTTGGGGTTTATCTTGCGTGGCCTCAGGTCGAGGGTAAACGCTACTCCTTTTAGTTGAGCCACCCCAGCTGGTGGGCTTCGTCTGTCCTCTTCCTGCTTCCGAGCACTAGGTGGATGTGAGTGCGAACAGCAAATGTGAGGGAGGCAGGAAGCTCTGCACCTAATTGCATTCTTTGGGAACCCCGCCTGCTCCATTCGGCCAATATTAGCGTTGTGGCGCAGTGCTCCGACGGCTCTCAGAGCTTACCAGCTCCTGCCTCGTGAGTTCTGCCCTGCTGAACGGCCAGTCCCATCGCAGACAGTCTGAGTGCCTCCCCTCCAGCCCTGAGCCGCCAGAAGGAGGAGGAGGCA
>LOEQ01001016.1:332090-347858 GCA_001685075.1 Bramus lutescens | reverse complement strand
TCTATCTATCTATCTATCATCTATCTATCATCTATCTATCTATCATCTATCTATTTATTTATTTATAATGTCAGTGTAAGTGACTTATGGTCACAGAAGGGGTCAGAAACAGAGGCAATGGTCAAACTGAGGTGCAGCCTGCTGTCAGCCTCTGGGCCTTTCTGGCTGAGCCCATGGTAGAGAACCTGTGCTCCTCATTGGCTCCTACTCATTCCCAAGAACCCCTCTGTGCCTGTGGTGTTGGGACCAGCCCAGAGCCCAGCTTCCCAGCCCTCTGAACATAGTGAACATAGACATGTACTGAGCGTACATGCCTGCTCTGTGCTAGACTATTGCACCCCAACATTTTCTTTTGTGCCCATGTTTTACTATGTGCCCAATGCGGCTCCATGGGAGGTGAGGAGTTTTGGCGGCCATCACCCGCTCTGCTTCTTCTCTTCTCCCCAATGGACTTCTCGAGGACTAGACCTGAGACAAGTACGCCAGGGGCCATTTTCCAGCGCCATGACCTCGGACAAGCCCCTTTGCCTCTTTTAGCTGTTTCCTTTCTCTGGGCAGAGTTGGCCTCAATGACTGAAGAGGGAGAAATGACAATAATGGATGTGGGAATGTCTGGTCTGTGGTCAGCGATCAATACATACTGAATGAATGAGTAGGGAGAGCAAGTGGGCCAGGAGAGCTCTCAAGCCCTCAGCTTGCTCTGTCTCCTTGACTCTCCTTGAGAGTCCTTCTTGAAGGACATCTGAGAGATACTACAAGGGATTCGAAAGTAGAATCTCTTTCAGGCTCTTTCATGTGATATCCATTTACCCCAATCCATCTTGGTAAGGCTCTCCTTTGTTTGGCTATAAACCCCATCTTGGCCTAAGGCCTGTGCTCAGCTCCTAGAATAAGTCAGAAGCAGTCCTGGTCTCAGGGAGCTCTTGGACTAAAGAGGAGGCAGGTGGATGCTGTACTCCATTGGTGGGTACCCAGGGACTTCCAAAGATGGAGCGTGTGAACTAGTAGGATTCTAAGTGCCAGTGCTTAGTACACGTCTAAATTTACTTCAAAGGACTGGGAGGCTGGGCTCTGGGCTGGTTCCAACACTGCAGGGCACAGAGGGGCTCTGGGGAACCCGTGGTGGAGCCACGATTAGCAGATTCTCCACTGTGGACTTGCAAGAAAGGCTAAGAGGCTAAAGGTAGGCTGCACCTGATTTTGACCATTGGCTCTTGAGGGAAGGGGAGGCATTGCCTGGAGAGTGAAGCAGCAATCAAGGGATGCTCCAGAGCAGGCAATTACAGAGCCGGGCTTTAAAGTACAGAAACAGGACGGTGTTGTCTAGGTGTTTTTCTGGTTGCTGTAACTTCAGTGACGGTCATGTAAAGAGTTGGATGAGGAGCTTCTAGACCTTTCCATGAGAGACCCAGAGCCAAGAGATCACTGGCCTCACTGCCTTACACGTGTTTTTCTGCCCTCCTTTACTTACTGTTTTACTATGTTACCCAGGCTGTCCTGGGTATCACGTGCGTCTTGAGCCTCCCCACTGTCTGTTATGAAGCTGGTAGAGTTTCTCCACCCAGCGTTTCTGCAGAGTTCAGCATTCTGTCTGCAGGGACTAGGCTTGCCCTCCTCTCAAAGGTGAATGTCCCTGGAAGCTCCGGCCAGTTTTCCACTTCAAACAAAAGGCTGGAACCCGCACCTCAGTCTCCACACACAGCCAGACCGCTGGGCTTCCAACTTGGCGGAGCGGCCGTCCGGAACAAGGAGTGGGCCCGGGCTAAATTTGGAGATGTTAGCTGGAAACTTGTGCTGCTAAATTAGCCCGTCCAAGTTTGCGTTTCCCTCTCTCTCCCATCGACGGGGCCGCAAGGTCTTTTGTTCAGAGCGATCCCAGCAGAGCCACCTGCCCTTTAGAAAGGACCTGGAGAGTCCCTTTGTGTGTCAGACTCATTTACAAGTGTCTTTCCTCCCAGAATGTCAGTGTACTCTTTTGTCTGGTGAGGAATCTGAGGTTTAGAGGAAGGACTTGGCCACCCTGAGGTCACAGAATGTGCTAGGGTCCATTTGACTTTTGGCTCCAAAGTCAGGGCTTTTTGCCCCACATATCTCGTCTCTCCAGACAGACTTAGAGACCCCAGGGCCCCCTCATGCAGCCTGTGGAGTCTGATCACGCTACATCTTATTTTTGGATGGTTTCTAGCTTACTTCATACCAAGTAGTAAAGTGCGCCACATCCCACATCCAGTGTAGTTTGTGTTGAACTGTGTCGCGGAAGGGTTGACCGGCCGACTCAACGTCAGATTTTATGCAGATCTGCCAGGACCCATTTCTCCTACAAATGATAGGCTAAAGCATCAGCTGAGTTAAAGGAAATGAGACATTGTTGGCCCACATGCTAGTGAGGTAATGTGACCTGCAGAAGTAGCTGGGTTCAGAGCCCGAATGTAGTGACCAGGGCTCTGTGGTTTCTTCTTTCTCCTGCTTGGCCACGCTTCCTCGGGGCTGGCATCGCTGCCCAGCAGGATTTCCGTTTTATGTTGGTCAAATGGCTGCCCTCATTTCAGCCTTACAAATAACCTCATGTTAAAACCCATCTTTTTTGGGGGGGCTGGCGGTTGAACCCACACAGTACTCTGGTGGGGCAGGGTCACTTGTCAGCAAGGGGCTACGATTTGATTGATTATATCTAAGCCTGTTGCTCAAGTAGGGATGATATGGAGCCTACATATATGAGGAAGGAGAGGACCATGGTGTGGGCTTCTGCAAGACAGTGGGACTCAGCTCCCTGGGTGGAAGACCTAGGAAGATGTGAGGGCCTGTAACATAAGTACATTTGCATATAAGGAAGCAGAGATGAGGCCCTTTGTGCTGTGCTGTCCCAGCCCCTGCCCCATCCTCAGGCTCACCCTAGAGCTTCTTGCCGCCAACTTCTTCCTTCCTTCCTTCCTTCCTTCCTTCCTTCCTTCCTTCTTTCCTTCCTTCCTTCCTTCCTTCTTTTCTTTTTTCTTTGCTTGCTTTGTTTTTTCAAGACAGTCTCTGTGAAACAGTCCTGGCTGTCCTGGAACTCACTCTGTAGACCAGGCTGGCCTAGAACTCATAGAGATCTGCCCACCTGCCCACCTCTGCCTTTCAAGTGCTGGGATTAAAGACACGCACCCCCACTGCCTCTAATTTCTTTTCCCTTTGTTTTCTCCTCCAGGCAAAGGCTTCCTGTTGGGCTTTAGTCTGGCTCTCCAATCTTCTCCTAGGCCCATCCCTAGAATGCTTGTGAAGCCTAATTTTTTTGGTATCTAATCACCTACCATGTTTACAAGGCATGTGTGCTCACGCCTGTCTTCAACCCCTTCCCTTGAGGCTACACTTGCTGGTGGTGCTGTGAAGCTGGGAACTGAATGAAGCCTCTCTAAACATGGGGGGGATCGAGTGCAATGGGCCCCAGTACTCACTACCATCACTGTGATTGTGTGTAATATCTATTGTAGCATACTTACCAGGGATCCTTGACTCTCCTTTCTTTGACGGTCCTTCTCTCTCTCTCCTGCAGCCTGATGGTACTAGCAAGGAGTGTGTGTTCATTGAGAAGGTTCTGGAAAACAACTACACGGCCCTGATGTCAGCCAAGTACTCAGGCTGGTACGTGGGCTTCACCAAGAAGGGGAGGCCTCGCAAGGGTCCCAAGACCCGGGAGAACCAGCAAGACGTGCACTTCATGAAGCGTTACCCTAAGGGACAGGCCGAACTGCAGAAGCCCTTCAAGTATACCACCGTCACCAAGCGTTCCCGGCGGATCCGCCCTACTCACCCCGGCTAGGTCCGGCCACACTCATCCCTAGAGAACTACATCAGAGGAATATTTTTACACAAAAAATAAGGAAGAATCTCTATTTTTGTACATTGTGTTTAAAAGAAGACAAAAACTGAACCTAAAGTCTTGGGGGGGCGGGGCGATAGGATTCTACCATTGACCTGAACCCCACGACAAAGGACTCACGAAAGGGACTGCTGTCAACCCACAGGTGCTTGCCTCTCTCTAGGGCATGACAACTCAAAACTCACCCCCAGAGGAGGACTTGAATGAGAAAACTGATGCAGCAAGAAACCAAAGTCCTTTTCCCCAAAGGTTCTGAAAGCAAAAAAAAAAGAAAAGTAGTGCCCCTCTCTCACCTCAGCCCCTCTCCCGGCCCTAGACTCCAACAAGAATCGCTCTCTGGTTTGCAGTCATTTATTTATTGTCCACTGCAAGCTGTCCCGCGACACCGCGCAGGGAAGGCGCCCCTGAGAATTCTCCGCGCCTCGACCTTCCGACGACAGACGCCTCGTCCAATCATGGTGGCCTGCCTTGCCCGCAGTTCTGGAGGATGCTGCTATGGACCTTCTGTGACTCACGTGACCTAGTACACCAATGATAAGGGAATATTTTAAAACCAGCTATATTATATATATTATATATATATAAGCTATTTATTTCACCTCTCTGTATATTGCAGTTTCATGAACCAAGTATTACTGCCTCAACAATTAAAAACAACCCACAAATTATTTAAAAAACTGGTGAGGCGTGTGGTGGTTGGGGGCAAAGCTCCGGCGGGGCAGTCTCTTTGTGTTGAGGGCTGGATGGTGAGCGTTCGTTCACCACCATGGTTGTGTGCTGGGGGCACTATTCTAGGCACTGAGCCTGCCACCTCAGGGCAGATGGGAATCTGTTTCAGGTTCAGAGAAATCAGTTCTTCAGTGTCCTTGATACCAGTAACAACTCAGACCTTTGTTCCTAGGCGTTGACACGGCCTCCACTCTAGTCTGGGCCCTGGGGATTTACCCAGCCCATGGGAAACTTCTCCTTTAGTAATTCAGATTTATGGCTTCATTGATGTGTTTATCCGTTTATCATTGATTAACCACTTTTGCTAAGTGTTGGGAATCCATCAAGAAGAGTTTATGAATTAATTCCACAGTGTTAGGTCAAGCTCAGGCTGGATTGGAGGTCAGTTCCATCCTTGGAGTTTCTCTCCTAAGCTGTGACTCCAAGGAGCCCTTTTCCTGAGGCTTGGAGTGAGGTGTGTAGCCACACCCTTTCCCTTCTGCTGGAAGGGAACCCTGAGCCTTCCGGTCACCCTCCTCCTTTGGAACTCCTGCAGAGATTGTCGGGAGGGGTCTCATGTCTGGCAGGGATTTGGGGAGAGTAGTCTTGTGGCTAGGGAGGGCTTTGGGTGGCTTCTGAAAAGTTGCCCTGAACTCTGGACATTATGACATACGCATCATCTTCACCCCCTCCCCGGCACCTGCCACTTGATTTTCCCTCCTGCAGGCACAGCCTGTGTCCTTGAAACTCTGGGAGGCCCTCTAGATACCCAATGGAGTGGGGAGTTCTGTGATTGTTCCGTTTGTAGATGTTGAACTGAGGCTAAGAAGCATAAAACTGCTTGGTCAAGATCACTGAATAAGACAGAGGCAGGGCAGGCATCTTCTGATGCCCTCTGCCTCCCTCCACATTTGACAGGTAGATAGATAATCCCAGGCTCAACAAAACCATCAACTCACTCGAGGCCTCAGCGAAACCCTTGGTGAGGACCCTAATGTGTGGGGCTATGTACACCATGAGGAAAGTATGTGGCAGGTCACAACTGCTTTCATGGTCACATCATGGTCAGGAAGAAAAAGAGGGAAAAGGGAAGAGGCCTGTAATCCTCTGATCCCTTTCAAGGATGCATCACTGGGGGCCTCCCACAAGGCTCCGTCTCTTTCTAGTAATGCTGCCCTGAGGACCAAACTTATCGCACAACTTTTGGGAGACCTTTATTCAGGCCATAGCGCCTCACTGCCAGGCACCTTCTGTTCCTGTCCCCTCCACTCTACTCTTATTCTTCAGAAAAATAACCACATGAATGGGTGCCTGGATCCAGGTTTCAGTCATCCATCCATTCATTCATGCTGAAAACACCTGTTCACTTCTGATGGCTGCTGCTGTCCCAGGGGCTGGTGACAGCAGGGAGCTGAGCAGTCTCTAGGGATGAGCAAATGGCTCATGGGTAAAGAGTTTACTGGCACAAGCAAGAGGGTCTGAGTTCAAATGAAAACTCAAATAAAAGCTGGACGTGCAGCACTGGGGAGGGAGCAGAGACAGACTGACCCTAGGGCCCACAGTAGAACTGGACCACGAGATCCAGGTTCAGTGAAAGATACGGTTCAAAAAGTAAGGTGGAGAGAACCAGGCGGTGGTGGCGCACGCCTTTATCCCAGCACTTGGGAGGCAGAGACAGGTGGATCTCAGTGAGTTTGAGGCCAGCCTGATCTATAAGGTCTAGTTCCAGGACAGGCTCTAAAGATACAGAGAAACCCTGTTTCAAAAAAAAAAAACCCCAAATCAACAACAACAAAACACACACGCACACACAAACCAAAACAACAACAAAAAAGAGTAAAGTGGAAAAGACACCTGACACTGACCTCTGGTCTCCTTATGAACACACCTGGGTATGCACCCACACAATACGTCCATGTATAATGCACACACCAGCACACATGCACATGCAAGTAAGTGTGGGCTATGATGTCAGGTAGTGAGGAAACCGTAAAGAAAACGAGAGGGTGAGGGGGACCGAGTAGGGCTGCAGTTTCAGAGTGGGCAGAGAGGGCCTCTGGAAGGGCTCTGATCAGGTCTGAAGGACAAGAAGCTGCATGTCCACACCAAGGAGAAGGGAGTTCCTGGCAGGGGGAGCAGAGTGTGTGAAGGCAGGTGCGCTGTCATGGAATAAGAAGGCAATGGAGTCGGGATCTGGAGGCAGCCAGACTCCACCTAAAGCTTCTGTTTGGAGTGAGACAGACAAGGACCTTTAGCCTTACAGAGGAGAATGGCAGATTCCAGCCTGAGGCTGTCCCGGAGTAACCTGGGCTCCCAGAGACTTGGTCTGCCCAGAAATAGCATCCCTGAGATGACTCAGGCCTCTGAGCTTGGCCCCCAGGGTGTACTTCCATATCAGGGTCACTGGGCCCGAGGTGGAAGATGCAGCGGATGTGGCCCAGCTTCTTTTGGCTCTAAACAGCACTTTCTGCGCATTTCCTGAGTGTGGAGAAATACGTGAATGATAAGCATAGCAGGCTGGCGAGAAGACGTCCCTGCCGTAGATGATGTTTTCTTAGGAATGCTCACTCTAGGGAGGAGGTTAGGAAGGGCTCCCACAGTCCAGCTGTGCAGGGAACCTCAAGAATCCCTGTCCCCATGTTCAGAATTCATGCTGTGCACCAGGACCCACCACAGGCAGCTTCTTTAGTGGTCATTGGTAACGATACTTTATAGATCTGGATCAGAGAGGAGGATCAGAGCTTGAAGTCACACAGCAGGAAACAGAGAAGCTTTGAGTCCAGCCCTACCCATCTCTAATGCCATGCCTTGACCCCCAAGCCACGGATGCTTGGAGCTGTCTGTGTTTGAAGGAGTTCCAGTGTCTTCACAGCTTCGGGTCCCTGTTTCAGCTTTTGTGGGGAGCAGATGAAGCCCTGAGTGTGTGAAGTCCTCGAGTGGATGTGTGTTGTTGACATAAACCAATCATTTCCAGGATCAAAGCCTCAGACTCATGGCAAAATGACAAAGCCTTCCTCCTGTGTGAGGCTCGGTGGGATGGTAACATCTTCTTTTGGTGTGAGCGTGGATGTTGATAGGGTGTACCAAAATGCCCACTGTGGCTTTCTCTCCTTGGATGTTCATGACCTGAAGACTGCCTCTACAGAGATTGGCTAAACTTGCCTCCTTGTTCAACTGTACATAGTAAACCCGCTGAGCTTCAAGGCTGCCATAGCTTCATCCAAGAGCCCAGACCCCCTGACACCAGCTTTTCCAGTGCGTTCGTGTGTTTGTCATCTTCATCCCTGCCACCCAAGTTAAGTCAATCCCTGGAGCCCTGAAGGCTACAGTAATCCTTGGTGCTCATATGTCCCTCGCCACTCGATGGAGAAAAGAGGTGCAGACCCCGTGTCCAGCTCCCCAGTGTTCTCTACGGCTTTTCCTACTCTCTAGAAAGGACCTACAGCCAGAGAGTGTTTTTGACTCATCACACCCCTTCTGGAGTGGTTTCTTTCATGTCCCAACTGTTTTGATCTCATGGGACTGACGTCTCGTTCTAGAGACAACAGGGGATATTCCTGTTGGGCAGGAGCCCGGATGCTTTGTTTCCTGGTCTCTTAAGAGACGAGGCAACCCAGACCTGGAGAGGAGCAGGGACTCTCTAAGCCTTCCAATGACTTATGACCCAGCCTGCTTGATAGTTACAGTCTC
The DNA here is from genome assembly GCA_001685075.1 of Bramus lutescens. Lineage (NCBI taxonomy): Eukaryota > Metazoa > Chordata > Mammalia > Rodentia > Cricetidae > Bramus > Bramus lutescens. The sequence goes on along the minus strand of LOEQ01001016.1, from coordinate 339,604 downwards.
AGGGGCCACAACAAAGGAAGCAGTGAGAGTTCTTGCAGTGAGCTATGGCGTCAGGATGACGTCATTGGACAGCCAGGCCTACTAGCGCCCTCCTTAATCTGTTTCTGTGATCTGAAGTGGGAGATTGGGGAAGGGTTGCTGGAGTGTGGGGGGTGGGAGACACTGGTTCTTTGCCTTATGCACACAGTGGGGTTGTGTGCCTGGGCATTGGGCAGGGGTCCAAAGGGTTCTGGCCATCACGTTTCAAGATGGTGGCAGGGATAGTACTGAGAAGCACCAACTTTGGGATAGTCTGAGAAAAAGGTCCTTCCTACATCCTCCCAGGGGTGCTGGCTAGACAGAGTCTCTCTGCTGGTTCTGCTGCAGCACATGCCTGATTCTGACCTGGGGTTCCAGCAGGGCTCTTGGTATCTCAGCTGTTCTCATACTGAGCATGTGTCACACCCTCTCCTTTGTAGATAGGAAAACAGACCAGAGACGAATGGTATTGCTTCCAGGACCCATGTCAGAAAGTGACAGAGCTGAGATTTGAACCCAGGTCCCTTATCCCATTTCTCACATCCTGGGTCTCTTCCCATCCTCCACTTTTGCTGCGGGTAGAGTCGGGGATAGAGCCAAAGCCTGGGGCAGGAGGCTGGTCTGGTATGGGGGCAACTTAGGGCTTGAGCTGGAAACCAAGGATGCCCTCCTGGCCATGCGGCCAGCTGGAACCTTGCCAGATCAGACCAGGATTCTAGGGGCTTAAAATCCCTGTAAACGGGCATGTCTCTCCTGGGCAGGCGGGGGGATGGTCTCCCAGAGAAACAGTAGGGAATTAGGTGCTAAAGATGTCCAGGCAGTGCCCCAACCAGGCAATTAGCTCAAGGTCTGTTACAGACATTAGGTGGAATTGGGGGCCAGATGGCTGCCAGGCTCAATTTTGCTTGCTGTCCTGGGACAGGACTTGCCTGGCCTTCTGGCTGGGGTTTCCAGCTCTGGCCAGGAGGGAAGGTGGCAGGTAGCTTTGGGTATGGCCCCCTGCTGGGAAAGCCAGTTATTAATCCTGCATTCCCCCTCTCTGGGCAGTGTGCAGACCTAATTAGCACTTTGAGAATTTCTGTCTGCTGTGCTGCGGAGGGGGGGCTCCCATCACCGTCTGCAGCTGAAGGCTTGCGTGTTGCACCCCATGCAGGCTGAGGTGTCACCACGGAGCAGCAGCAGCATGTGACCCTCTTGGACTTTTCTCATTTCTTTCTTTCCAGTTCTCCAAGTTGCTTCTTCCCAATAAAGAAACCGAGGCACAAGGAGGGAAGCATGCTCACTGGAGGTCATTTATTTGACCTGCATATGTTTTTAAGACAGGGAGAAGTCTCCCTCTCTTCCCACCACAGCAAGCTGGTGATTTTCCTGGTTGCCCAGAGTCACACAGTTGCTAAGTGAAAGAGCCAGGATTTGAGCTTCTGTCTATTCAGTTAAAGAGCCTTATCTCTGTCCCGTCTCCAGTTCTGTTCCTATGATGGTTGTGATTCTTTGGGCTACAGGTGCAAGACACACAGGAAACCAAAGTCCAGAAAGAACCTTGTTACTATGCATGGTAGAAAAGTGAGCTGGCAGCTGGCTTCAGCTGAAGCTGGGTCTGGAAGCTCAGTGTCTCTGCACTCCATCCTGCTGGCTTTCCTCTGATTCTCAGGAAGAGGTTTCTTGTCCTTCCCACCTTCAATCCAACCAGATTAATAACGTCATCATTCTCAGAGGCTCCAGGCAAAATCCTGCTGACTACGACCCGATGAACCTCTCTCTTGCATGTTTTTACACCAGTCACTGGGGACACAGAAGCTGATGTAGTTAGGATTAGATCCAGGATCAGCCCATGGATCTAGGCTGGGATGGGGAAAAGCCAGGTTCCATTGAGCTATATTCTCTGAAAATGGAACTGACAGGTCACAGACATGATATGCCAGGTGAAAAGCCAGTCCCTGCCTGGGTTCCTCATCTCAGAGCACATTGCAAGCCCAGAGACATATGGTTGCTGGGACCCACCCACCAGGCTCACCTTCAGAAGCCTGGGGGCCACTCTTGGATTTATGCTGCTGGCAGGTTTTGAGGCTCCTGCTACTTAAGTTACCATTTTTCTCCTCTTGTGTTCTGACCCTCAGTGCATCCTCCTGTGCCATGTGGGGATGTACCCCATGCCAGGCCTTCAACTTGGGATGCACTCACCTCAAGGTATGCAATGCTTTCCAAGAGGCTCAAGGACACAGGAATCTCACGGGAACATGCATGATCTTCAGCCTCCCTCAACACTCTGTCCTAGCTTGACCTCCTGCACATGTCCCATGCACCAACTGGAGCTTCTTCCCTCCCTTTCCCACAGTGGCCCTTCTCCACTTCACTGGAGAAGGCAGCAGCTCTAACCACAATGCATTGCTCTTTGGGTCTTTCCCTGGGCTGTGGAAAATTCTAGAGCATGGAATCCAAGGTAGGGATGCTCAGTCACAGTGCCTTCATCCTGTGGGTGGGACCTCTACCTTCCCTGCCTGGTATCCACCAGCTCTAGAGAAACAAAACATGGCTTTTGTCATGACATGGTTGGGCTGTTCTGAGCTCAGGCACAGCTGGGTGGTAAGGGTGGTAACAGCTTGGTTTGCTGCCTTGTCTCCCTTGTTCTCCAAATCTTGCCTTGTATTGCACTGGGCTGTAACAGAGGGTTCCTCATAGGAAGAGAAATATCAATGGTAGGAGAAGCTTGATTCTGGAAACACAAACTCAGGGCTAAATACTCAGCCAATTTGCCCATCAATTATTCTACCTTCCCATGTATCTCTCCATGTATCAGTCCGTCTACTTGACCACCTATCCACCTGTCTATTCATGCATTCATGCATTTTATCTGTCTATTTATCCATCTACCCACCCACTCATCATTCATCCATCCTTCCTTCCATCCACCATCCATCTATCCATCCAGCCCACCACCCACTGGCACACTCACCTGCCTATCTACCTACATACTGGCCAGATCATCTTGAAACTACCACATGTAAGATTTGGAAAAGGCAAATCCCAGCTGGGGAGTCATGCCATTTTCCTGTCTACTCCTGCCATATTCTACATCGCTGTGAATTCTCTCTCTCTCTCTCTCTGGTTCAAAGCAGGAGTGAAATGCTCCAAGCTTATCTAATTTTTAAAATTACATTTATTTACTGTGTGTGTGCATGTGTGTGAGTGCCATGGTACATGTGAAGGTCAGATGATAGCTTGTGGGGCTCAGTTCTCTCCTCCCGCTATGTGGGTCCCCAGGATCAAATTCAGGCTTGGTGGCAGATGCCTTTACTTGCTGAGACATCTTTCCAGTCCCAAACTCCCTTTCTACAGATTGTACCATGTAAAATACCATGTAATTGTGGAAAACTGGTGCTTGTATTCTCACTTAACTTTCATACAAAGATTACTAGGTTCTAAAATACTTTCATAGATGGAAGTTTCCGTTCTGCACAGTCCTGCAGCTGTTCAGTCCCCAGGAAACACACAGAGGCTTATATTAATTATAAACTGTTTAGCCTATTAGCTAAGGTTTATTATTAACTAACTCTTACAACTTAAATTGACCCATAATTCTTGTCTGTGGCTTGGTACCTTTTCTCAGTGCAGCATTCTCATCTTGCTTCCTCTGTGTCTTGCTGGTGACGGACTCTGCCTTTCCTCTTTCCAGAATTCTCTTAGTCTGGTCATCATGCCTGTACTTCCTGCCTGGTTACTGGCCAATCAGCATTTTATCAAACTAATACAAGTGACAAATCTTTACAATGTACAAAAACTTTATCCAACAACATACACTTTTTGTTTTGTTTTGAGACAGAGTCTTATTCCAGGTTGGCCTAGGCTTCTCTTGAATTCCTGATCCTCCTGCCTCCTCTTCCTGAATGCTGAATTACAGCTATGTATCACTCTGCCCAGCACCCTTTCTTTTTCTTCTCACCTGCAGGCACATCTTTCATTTGCTGTCACTTGTCATTGACATGTATTTATTCAAGATCTAAATGAACTTGACTGTGTGAGATAAAGCTTCTACAGAATATCTGTGCTTTTCAAAGTTACTGACAGGGTCTCATAAACAAGTTGGTCACATACACAGATATGTGGTCTCAATCTTGAACTTTCTTCTCACCACTGGCTGCTTGCCTGCTTTCCACATAGTCCCTTAGGAGGACATCGTAGGGAAAGGCTGGGCACACACCAGTTTATAAAGTTTGGGTCTGCCTCCCTGCCTTCCTCCTTTTCTCCGCTTGCAATGTTTTCTGAGGTCTTACTGTATACTGGGTTCCTTGGAACCCAAAAGCGAGTGTCACACATGTGACTGAGAAGCAATGCAGTCAATAGCGACCATAGTGTGGTAATTGCCACCATGGTAAGGGCTGCACAGAGGCAGTCAGAGATGAGGCGGCTTGGATCCCAGAGCAAATCCAGCCCATGGAAGGGGCTCACATGTTAGTGACTAAGTCAAGCTCGCAAGCGGGTTGACATTTTGTAGTGGAGTGTGACTTGGCAGTGGAGTGCTTGCCTAGGGTCCTAGAGGCCCTGGGTACTTGTTCCAGTATTTAAAAAAAATAAAAGAAAACATGTATTTGATATAAGTGTAAAGTAATGAGACTAGATAAGGCATGCGCGCGCGCACACACACACACACACACACCTGGGAGCAGGGTGGGGAGCGGAGTTTGATGCAGGAGAGGCTAGAAGGGGAAACAGATGAGATGTTTCAACCGTTGTCCCTGAAGCTCCCACTGCTCAGGGGGCTTTACCCAGTTCCCTGAAGGTCGATTCCAGTAGGGGAAGTGCTGGGGAGAATAGGGCTGACTTCTCAGCACAGAGTTGTCAGCTCTAAGTGCACAGTGCGGAAGGGAACCTCAGAAAGGCTACCCCCACCTGAATCTGTGCCATGAGTCTAGACTTCCCACACCCATCGTGTCAACTGTATTCCCTGTGCCAGTAACTGACTTCAGCAGGGTCATGTGACTCCACTCTGGCCAATGAGTTACAGAGGCAGGTCATCTTTTCTACAAGGCTTCTTAACTCTCAGGCAAAAAGAAGCGTAGTGGTACAACCCTGTAATCTTAGCACTTGGGAACCAAAGATAGAAGGATTGTGAGTCCAAGGTCAACCTGGTCTATATAGGAAGATCCCTTCTCAAAACAACAATAATGAAGGTGTAGTGAAGTCACGACTCTTTTCCGTGAGTTTGGGGTTTTTGTGAAGATGTAAGCCATTTTGCAACCATAAGGAGAGAGCATCACGGTGCTGAGGCTGTCAGAGCAGAGAGAGGGAAAGAACGAAGATATGTCGCGTCTTCTCAGCAGAGGTGATGGGCTTTCCTTGGATCTATTTCTCGGTTGGGTTTTATGGTATTTGCTGCTGAAAACCCAACTGACAGAGAAGAGGAGGCGAGTCCTGAAGAGAAGGGAGGGTGCTTCAGGAAGGGGACAGAGCCCACGACAGTCTGACAGGTGGGAAGGGCAGCTAGTCAACAGGTCTCTGAGGCCAGGCTGCACAGCGCTCAGCCAGACAAAGCAGTAGCCCCAAGCCTTGTCCTCTACTGCTCTTGCAGGGCTCCCCTTCCTCAGCTGCCCCCTCTCCAGACCTACCTGGGAGCGACATGCTGGCAGGAGTCACCCAGGCCTGGGTGCATAATGTTTTGTTAGTCTCATTCTGTGGGGGCCCTGAACTGGGTTGAAAGGGTAAACTGTGTTTTTCCCCTGCACAGAGCTCCCAGACATGGAGCAAACCTGCTGTAAACACACGCTTAGCCTTCAGAGGGAGGGCTGCAGCTGGCTCCAGGACTAACATTTGCTTTCTATTTTAATGTTGTGAGTATATTTTGATGATCAATTTCTATATATGGAAGAAACATAAATTTTCCTTTTAAGTCCATATGAGCAAGGGCAGAAAGAGTTAATTTAAGGAACACCAGTTGGCAATGTTACAGGTGGCATGTGAATGTGCAGAAACACATGCAATAAGACTTTAACAGATGTATGACCTCACGCATATGTGTGCATATTTGCAAATGTGTGTGTGTGTGCATGAATGTGTGTTGCATGAATGTGGGTATGTGTGTGTGTATTCATGTGTGAGAATGCATGCATGTGTATCAAGAGCGTATGACTGTGTGAATGTGCATGTGTGTATATATGTGTGCATATGTGCATATATGTATGTGCCTGTATATGTTGCACATATGTGTGCATGTGTGTGGGTGAGTGATGTTTATCTGCTCAGTCCTTCCCAGCCTGTGACAACAGGTTCTTTTGGAAATACTGTGTCCGAGTTTTGATATGGCTTTCCTGGGAGGTGCTATGGACATGGCTCTCTGCCCCTCTATTGCTGGCTGGTCCTGAGTTTTTATCCAAAAAGGACATTTCCACCCCTGGAAGCAGGGCTGGGATGCACAGGCTGTCTGCTCCCTACCGGACAAGGGACCTGAAGCTGTGGTGAGGAAGGCAGGATGGGCAGCTGACAGACAGTACCTCAGGTAACAGGGAGCCTTGCTGAACGATGTTAGCAGGCACACAGTTCATGATGAGGGCATCTGTAAGCTGAGAGTCACCTCTTCATCAACTGAATTGGAAAGTAACCTTATGTTTCGCATGTTTCTTTTATTGATCTTCTGTTTTTGAGGGGAGGGGGTTGAGACAGAATTACTCTGTGTAACAGCCCTGGCTGTCCTGGAACTCTCTTTGTAGATCAGGCTGGCCTCCAACTCACAGAGCTCCACCTGCCTCTGTCTTCGGAATGCTGGGACTAAAGTTGTGTGCCACCATCACCTGACTGGCATGTTCCTTTTAAACACCTTATTTAATACAATCATTAGCAAAGGACACATAGGCATTAGATCTATAACTTCTATTGGGAGAGAGACGTGTCCTCTCTCCCCAAGACTAAAAAATACATTTTAGTAAAGAGACAAACATTCAGGCACAGATTCAATCAATCAACCAATCTACTATCTACCTATCAACCACCTCTGTCATCTGCTTATTATCTATTTATCTGCATATCTGTCTTCTACCTCCCTATCTATCCATCCATCCGTCTCTCAGCTCAGTGGGGTGTCTATCATCCATCAGTCGCCAGCTCTAGCTATCTGCCTGCCCTGGTTTGGGTTTCAGCTTCTGTTTGGTTATAAGAGCGATTCCAAAGCCTGTCCCAAACTCACACCTTTTCGTTGATCAATAGCTCTATGACCCCAGTCATTCTGATCTAGTATGTAAAGTACACAGTAGGTCCCCAGAAAGCTCAAGTCCCTTCCTTGAAGGACTGCAGGGCTGACTGTGGTGCCTGTGCCAGAAAGAAGTGGCGATGAGAAGGAAGACCAAGTGGTTAAAGGGAGGGAGACCCCACGACTCCAGTTTCTTTTCTACCCTCAGCAGCAGCCAGGTTCCAGTACAGATGGAAGTCACTGCATTACAGACCAACGGCAAGCTATTTTTGGTGGGATTGTGTGTGTGTGTGCGCGCGCGCGCGCGTGTGTGTGTGTG
>LOEQ01001016.1:316156-326923 GCA_001685075.1 Bramus lutescens | reverse complement strand
CCTTTGGAAGAGCAGGCAATGCTCTTAACCTCTGAGCCATCTCTCCAGCCCGGCTGTTTTTAATGAATGTAGACCTCTGTGTGATTTCTTTGGGACTGAACAACTGCGGGACCTGGTGGGACAGAAACCTCTGTCAACAGCAGGAAATCGCTGGATGAATACTTCTGACACCTCACAACCCATCACATAGCATCACCAAATATTGGTTACTCATCTTTTCATCCTGCTGTGTTAGGAGCTCTTCAGAGACAGATGGAAGCCTTCCATCTGAGTGTCCAGGGCCCAGTGTAAGTAGATGTTTAGTGTCTGCTGATGAGTGTATGAATGCACTGCAAGGAGCAGGCTGCTTAGTTCAGCCTGTGGCAGAGGACGCTTTGCTCTCTCTAGTTGCCTGGGTTACTTTGGACAGTTACTTGACCTCTATGAGATTAGAGACAGGATCTGTAGGGCAGTGCAAATAGAGGCCACTAGGTAAGATGGGGCTTGGTCACACCTTCCCCATTCATCTACACTTGCGGAGAAAGTAGAGAAGTTATCTGTCATATTGGCCTTTCCCCCTGACATCCTGAGTGACAGTCAACTCTCCCGAACACAGTGCTGATGTGGGAAGATCTAACATCCTTCGGTATAAGAAGAGGCAGAGGATCTTTGCAGCTTCCCTGGGGATAATCACATTCCTGGTTGAGAAGAGCCAGGCTACAGTTGGAGGCACCATTTGACTTCCTAGGACCCTGCTGAGAGCTCTCCTTGCTAGGGACAGACAGTGCCTTACAGAGCCACAAGCAAATGAATGGTAGCCCAGCTTTCTATTTCCCAGCCCCTCTCCCCTATTGTCTCTCTCCCCATTTTACTTTGCCATCTCCTTGTCCTTCAGAAAATGCTCAGCAGCTTGGAGCTGCTTTGGTGACTATCTCTTGGACTTCAGGACCTGTGACTTTGAGGAGTGGCTCCTCCTGGAGGGGACTTCAGAACACTTCCAGTGCTGAGGATCAACTAAGGGTCTGTTACACGCCAGGTAAGGGCTGTATCCCTGAGCTCCAGCTCCGGCCTCCAGATGAATGTTCAGGCCTGTGACTTTGCTAGAAGTGCTTGGGGTTCCTGAGGAGTGGGACGGGGCGGCATTGGGAGGTTTCCCCAGGATTGAAGGGATAGGCACATAACTCTCATAGATGGGAAGGCCCCCAGTGTATGCTGGGAAACCCCTGGGGGCGTGGCCTGGTACAACGTCGAGGACCACACTAAAGGTAGCTTTGAATGATATGCTTCTCTCTATCCCTAAACACCCACGCTTTCCCACTCCTTCCCCACTACTCCTACTGGTCGCTTTCAGCTACCTTACCAAAACCTATCCCCTCTCTACGTGACTTCAGCAATGACTACATGCCTCCACCAACCTCGCAGGTTGTTCCCTCAGGGTCAATCCTGCTTTGACTGGAGGATGTCTGAGAACAGGGTCCTGGACCGTGTGAGGGAATGAATGACAGAGTTCATGAGTGTGCACCAGAATGCAACAAGTCTGTCCTTGTAGGAGTCACAGCAGGCTAGGGCTCTGTGTGGTGGCGGCAGCAGTAAGGAAAGGGAGAGGGAGCAGCTACTGGGATGGGGGTCGCCCTCTAACTGCCTGTCTTCTGGCTCCTGCTCCCTCAGCTTCCTACCCATGCTGTGATCCGAGGACCCTCCTGGCCCTGCCCTTCAGCTTTCTTGGCTGGAGTCCTTTAGAAGCTGTTTCTCTTGGATGAAGCATCCCCTCCCCAAATCCCCATAAAAGGGTCAAAGTATTTTCTTTGACTCAGTAAAGCAAAGAAAGGCCAGAGATGTCTCGAGAGCTGAATTTGTGTTTTCCTGGCTTGTTCAGCCTTGAGCCCCAAAGCCTTTAGGCGGTTGTTCAGGACCTTCCCTGCATTATTGGATCAACAAACACGAGATGAGGGTCATTCTGCTAGCCAATGGCAGGCACAGACTTGACCTTGGGTGTTCAGACTCCAATCTTGGGGAGACTATTCTTTTCTACATGGCCTCTCTCTGCTTCATGTTGACTGCCCTCTGTGATGGTACAGGGATGGCTTAGGGTCCCAGACTCTTTCCACAGAACAGCCAAATTGTGTCTCTGTGCACACTCTGCTGGACAAGGGCATATGTAGGCAGGAAGAGGGCAGAGCAGAGGGGAGGGGAGGGGATGCCCACTGCTCTGGCAGGTCAGGGATCCCTACCTAGTCTGCCAGAGTGGGGGTGCAGAGCCAGCAGACTCAGAGAAAAGTAGGCATCAACCGTATGCAGTCTAATGCCAGGACCTCTTTACAGTCTTCCTGGATCTCATAGCCTTTCACATGGATGCCAGGTGGGCACCATCATTACCTTCTTATGGACGAAGACACTGAAGCCAGACAGGTGACCAATGGTGGTGCCTGTACTTACACCCAACATTTACCAATACCCCAAGCACAGATTTGGTTGCCTCCTAGTTAGGAGGAGATTTGAGGTGAGAGGTGGCTGACTCAAGTGTGGGGAAGTATCAAGTTGACAGGGAGCCAGCATGGTGCCAGCCAGGTGCAGGGCTCACCTCGGCTTGTGGGTGTGTGGCTTCAGATGGATAGTAGGTGAGGTCTTTCTGTCCTTGTGGGGGTCTGGATTCTCCTTGGCCAGTCAGGTCTTCTGGAAGCCTAACCACTTTCTCAGTCTTCCCTGTCCATAGCTGATCTCACCTCACAATTCCTCTGGTGGGCGGGACTGGCTCCTTGGGAAAGGGGGTTCCGCTATCGCCAGCCCAGCCCTCCGCCCTCTTTTGCACTCATTAGCCTTGGCCAGCCCCCTGGGCCCAGCTTGAGAACAGACGCTTACCCTCCTGCCAAGCACGGAATGGGAAGGGAAGGGCCGCACAGCCCAGCCAGGAGTCCCAGCCAGGGAAAGATCAGCTGAGATGACGGTGGCTGCTGAGGGGCCAGGACCAAGGCATGGGGACCTGGGACTGGGAGAGGCAGAGGGGTGGCTGGGAGGTCAACTGGTGAGCAGAGGCTCTCTCAGCCCAGCTTGGCCTGGGTGTCAGAGCCCTAGTTTCACTGCAACTGGAAGATGGCCTTTCCCCTTTCATCTTATGGGGCCAGCTAGACCTCTGAAAGAGGTAGTTCCCGGGCTTAGTGGAGAAGTCTAAACTAAGGGCCTCCCCACTAGTGAGTTATCCTGCCAGGAGGACACATGTCCAAGCCTCCTGCCTGCTACCACTGCAGCGTCCAGCAGGCTTCCTCCTACTCATGAGAACAGTGGAGCTGGGCCTCCAGCCGCTTTGTCCAGAGTGTCTAGTCTTAAGTCTGTCTCAGAGGGGGATTTCAGAGGGGGATAGTGAATAGTTTGGTCAGGGATCCCACGTTCCAAGTGGAGCCCAACTCAAATTCTCCTTTTGGTTTGCCAAGCCAATTTCTTTAGTCCCAACAGGTCTTGACAGGGATGGGAGTGTCCCGTTCAGTGTGTTCTGGGGCCTTGTCACCTCCCTCAGACCCAAGCTCCCACATCAAATGCCAGTGGTAAGCTACTCACATGGCATGATTTAGCAGTGTAGTTTAGCTAGCAGAACCATGGGACAGCCAATGATGGGGCATATGAGGATTCCAGGAGTGGGCGTAGCCCGAGCAACTGAGCATTACCTGATCTCGAAGGGTTCAACCAATGGCAGCAGTTATGTGTTTATTTATTTTTCATAAATGTTTCCTGCAGAGGACGCTGCCTGTCACTTCAGGAAACTGGGCAGCTGAGATGCAGATGACGTGCTTAAGGTGCTGCGCTAAGCACCTAGCACAGCCGGGATTTGATCCTACTTCCTTCCTGTTACCCGGCATTGCTTTGCACTGCATTTCCCTGAGGAGTAGACAATTTAGGGTGGGGCTCTAGGTTGGTGATCCCTGAGGTGATGGCTCTAGCATCTCCCCAGAGCCTGCGACCAGAGGGTGGCAGGTTTTCCTTTTTCATTCCAATAGTCTGGTTCTATGAACCACCGGGGTGAGCCATGACAGTTGTGCTGGGTAGAAATCACCGAGAATCCTGAAGCCTCTCCCCTTTCCAGTCTCTGCTTCATCTCCAGCTGTATTTTGGGGTGATCCCACAAAACTGTGTTGAGTCTCCCAGTGAGAAGGCTTCTAGGACACATGGCCCTGGAAGGGGGCCTGTCTAGAGAACGCGAACTCTCTGTCCACGCAGTCTCCAGCTTTTAGCCCCAGCCCACAGCTGCTCTGCCGCCCCCTCCATGGCCCCCATGGGATTTCTCTGCTCAAAACCGACCCTTGCTGAGGAGGTTTCTTCTGTTCTCTCACCCCAGGTACACACGCTCTGCTGGCGTGGGATGCTTTTCTGTGGTGGTGTATATGTGTGCGTGGGTGAGGGTAGGGGTGTCTATCGGACTCCAAAAAGACAGGATGCTGAGCACACACTGTGCCCCGTCCACGGAGCCCCCGTGAGTCAGCCTGGACAGGCTTAGCTGTCCTTCCCAGAGCCTCACAGTCCTCCTGGCTGCCTCTGCCTGCAGATTCCCGGCGAATGGTGCTCCTGAGACCTGCCGGGCCCGGGCTGCGTCATTCCCACCCTCCCTGAGCCCGGGGACCAGCCGGGCAAGGCTCCAGCCCTGGGAACTCCGCCTGCTGCGTTTTTCCCTTCTTCGAAACTTTACTCCGTGATTCAATGAAACATCTCGGCTTCCTGTCGCCTGCTTGGAGAAGCTGACCTTGCGCTAGAGGGCCGAGAGCATGGAGCTGGAGCCCAGGTAGCTGGCAGGTCTAGTCTGCCTCCGATGTCCTGGGAGACGATGGAAAGTCCTACAACTTCTGTGGGTCTGGGCCTGCACAACTCAAGCGGAGAATGAGGGTGGAGGGGGTGAAGGTGGAGTAGAGGAAGGAGAGTGAGACCTGCCTTGGGACCCTTCATGATTCTCCCTAGCTGCATGCTTTTTTCCTTCTTGAAGAGTTTTCTAGAGTTTCCAGGGGCCCAGACTGGAACTTTCTACTGCCTCTGGAGAACCGTGTACACAGATCGCTGCTCCTGGACTCAGCTGTTGTGGTTCTGGATCGGAATTCACTTCTTGCTCTAGGAAAGCTCGGGACAAGCTAACCTAACCTACTGTGGTCCCTGTTTGGCCCTCCCCAAGGCAGAAGGCACCACCACTGGGCGGGGCTCTACCACTAGAGGGCGCACATCCCCAATGCGACTAAAAAAACAAAGCCGCTTACCCCAGGTGAATTCAAGAATAGCCTTTATTGAGTATTTTTTTTTATGTTTACAATACCCCTGGGACATCAACAGTGCTGTTATTCCCTCTCAACACCGAGGTCCAGAGAAACAACATGTCTCACTAAGGTCACCCAGCTTCCAGTGACAGAGATGGGACCGACATCCAGGCTCAGAGTTGAGACTCAGAGGCTCCCAGAACCAGTTGTAGCATTGAGGGGTACTGCGGCTGGAATTCCTGAACTCACAGAATCAGAGGCCCCCAAACAATTGGGTGCAGATAAACACCCAGCATGCCCTTTTGGTAATTACAGCAGCACAGCAAGGCTATGGAGCCCTCACCAAGCACTAGGTAGTATGTGCTCTGTATATATGATGTCGCTTAACAGAGTTGTGCCTATCGCCTTCTGATACCAGTCCCTTATATAAAATGGCACTGTATTCTATAAGATGTGAGCACACCCCCTCTGTACTGTCAATCATCTTTCGATGACTCATAATGCTTATTTAGTGGGAATACTGTGTCCACAGATGCTATAGTGTATTGTTTGGGGAACACAAAACAAAACAAAACAATCGTTTGTACATGCTCAGTGCAGATGGCAATTTTGTTTTTCATTTCCTGAATGTTTTAATCTGTTGGATGAATGTGCAAAAGCAGAGCCCTTGGGTGCAGGGGGCTGGCTGCGCCTGCAGCAACTTGATTGATGGACCAGGCTTGATTGTACTCTGCAGAAGGGCTCAGCAAGGCGCTGCTAAGCCCCAGCTTACTCACTGGCACCCAGGTCTGTTTGTCTCCAGAGCACTGGACTCTCCATCCTAACACTAAGCTGCCCTCTTCTTTAGATTGCATCTGGAATCTCATACTGAAGTGGATGGAGCCACAGGTGGCATAGGTAGAAAACCCTGGAGCAAACACCTGCTTCTTTGGGCAGAGAAGAGCAGGGACTTGTCAAGAGCTAGGGCTGGTGAAGACAGAGCAGAACTGGCCCTAGGACCTGGCCTGCTGCTGCCTCACACCGTGTCACACTGGCATGTCTAAGTAAGGCAAGGTCCTTCGCAGACCATACCTGGGGGCCCTAGGTCTGACAAGAGATCTTGGGACACAGGGGCAGAGACAGCCAAGGGGTGGTTTGGGGTCCACATATTTATACTCCAGTCACCCCGATCAACCTCTGCCTCACTTAAGATTTCCATGTTTCCTCTGAGTGGAGTGCTGTTCCAAAGTCGCTTTCAGGTAAGAGAGAGTGACCTGTGGCCTGTAAGTAGAATCTATGGTCTCATGGGAGTGAGTCCAGCCTGGGAGAATTGAGGAGTGATATGTGCCCCAATTTCCAGGAGGTTCTCCTTTGGACATGTTCTGCTGAGGGGTCGTCCTGCTCCTTCACAGAAGTCCAGTCTCTGAATTTTCTGATTTCTCCCATGAGCTGGGGATGGTTATCTGTAGCTGTGGTGTCCCCCTGACTCCCTGCAGCAAGAGAGTGTCATCGAGTGTGCCCAGTTGATGCTGTACACGAGCAATCAGTGGGACCAGTGCTAAGCAAGTTCACATGAAAGCCTTACGAGGATGCTGAGAGGCATGTGCTTTTAAATAGAAGCGTAGAGAGGCTGAGCGGGTGCCCACAGTGCACACGTTCCCATAGCTGCTAAGTCAGTGTTGGGCTGTACTCTGGTCAGACAGGTGTTATCCTCATGGAGTCCCTGGAGCAGACTGAGACTGGTTCCACCACTCACTTAGTATTCAGGCCCCACGTGTAGATCTTATGTTGCTTCTTATCTTGCTTTGTTCAATAGGTCGTTTGCAAGCCTGGTGCTGTTAGAGGCTTAAAAAGTGTTCCATTGGAATCCTTGAAAGCACAATAAAAGGAGTCCTGATTATCCTGTTAGAAGAGAGGAAAGGAATAAAAAAGGAGAGAGCCCTCAGCTACCCACTGCCTTAGCAGAGATAGCAGATATGTGAGTACAGGTGCTGTTCTGTATGTCTCAGCCGCCACAGTAGCAGAAGAATCACCCAGCTAACCCAGCCTTGATGGTGTTCTAGGACGCTGACTTGTGGGTGATTTGCATGGGGCAGCAAGAAGCACCGGAAGCAGTCCCTCCTGGGGCTGTCAGTAAGGCTGGGGGTCAGATTAGAACTCAGAATGCTTTTTAGCTCCTTTCTTTGGAAAGAAGGAAGCCAAGTTTCTGTGAGCTTGGCACAGTTCTCTGCAATTCCTTCTTGAGCAGAAACAAAGGACAAGAGGGCTTGGTGGACAAGGGGGAGAGAGAGGGAAAAGGAGAGAAAGAGAGGAAGTGAGAGAGAGACACACACAGAGGGAAACACACACACATACACACACACAGAGAGAGAGAGAGAGAGAGAGAGAATAGTTTGGAGGCTCATCCATATTTGTGTTCTCTTCAGCCCAATTCCTCTTCCAATTTTTCTTTCCAATCAAGATGCCATGTGACCAATTGCTGGTGCAAGAGAATTGTCTATATTCTGTCAATCATGTTTTAAATAAATGCTGATTGGCCAGGTAGGAAGTATAGGTGGGTTAACCAGACAGGAAGTAGAGGCAGGGCGATGAGAACAGAAGTATTCTGGGAAGCAGGAAACTCCCTCTGCAGTTCTGTCCAGACAACCAAAGAAGCAAGATGTGAGCTGCCCCCACTGAGAAAGGTACCGAGCCATGTGGCTAACATAGATAAGAATAATGGGTTAATATAAGTGATAAGAGCTAATAGGAAGCCTGAGTTAATGGGCCAATCAGTTTATAATCTTATGGAGACTTCTGTGTGATTTTTCTCTGGGACTAAACAGCTGGGGGATTGGGCAGGACAGAAACCCCATTGAGACGGGCCCTCATGTTACAAATTGCCAGGCTATAGAATGTTGTCATTTTATTTAAAATAAATTATAGGTGTGAATATGTTCAATTATCTTCCAAAAATGTTGACTCAGTTTATAGTTCCTGCAACAATATGAGAGAGAAAAAGTATGTTTATTCATACCCTTATAGCAATCTTTTAAACATTTTCAATGAGGTGAGGCGTGAAATAAAAAGTTTTCTTGTTTGTTTGTTTTGAGACAGGGTTTCTCTGTGTAACCCTAGCTATCCTGCAACTCTGTAGACCAGTCTAGCCTTGAATTCAAAGATCTACCTGCTTCTTCCTCCTGAGTGCTGGGATTAAAGGTGTACACCACTACCACTTGGCTATTTGTCTTCTTGTTTAAATATGGAATTAAAATTATTTATATTTCTAAAGTGTACAAAAGGTTGTGTGCACATGTATGCTTGTGTGTGTGTGTATGTGTGTGTGTACCTATTTGGAGGTCCAAAGCATTGGGTGCCCTGGAGCTGTAATTACACGTAGTTGTGAGTCATCTGGCATGAATTTAGGGATCTGAACTTGGATCCTCTGCAATAGCAATACACACTCTTAACCACCGAGCCATTTCTCCAGCCCCTAAATGTGGGGTTTTATGGTGAACCAACAAGGTGGATCTTCCCATGTGTTCATTGCACCTGAATTCAATTTTATGTCATGGCTACACATAGATGCATGGCCTTGGAGTTGCACTGATCTGTTTTAACAACTGCTGAGAACTCAGCATGCCTTCTAAGACATACGAGTGAGTGAGCGAGAGAATGAATGAGCGATTGATCCTGCATAGCCACTTGTGCTCTGAGAGGTGATAGAGAAACCCCCCATCTGATTTTGTGACTCAGAAGTGAGTATCTTGGGCAATAGCATAGTTAGGGTTTCTATTGCTGTGATACAACTCCACAGCCAAAAGGAATTTGGTAAGTAAAGGGTTGATATTAGCTTATAACTCTTCAGTCACACTTCTTGACTGGAGAAAGTCAGGGCAAGAATAAAATAGGAGCCATGGAGGGGCTGCTTACTGGCTTGCTTTGCATGGCTTGTTCAGCCTGCTTTCTTGTATACCGTGGACCAAGTTACCAGGGATAGCATCACCTGTAATGAGCTGGGCTCTCCCATATTAAACAAACAAACAAACCAAAAATTCCCCACAGGCTTGCTTACAGGGCATTTTCTCTATTGTTGTTCCCTCTTCTAAGGTAACTTTAGCTTGTGTCAAGTTGACAGAATAAACAAACAGAAACAAAAATCAACTGGGAAAATTAGCACCAGGGTCAACTTGACACATAAGCACATCACTATGAAACCATCACCTTTTCTTCTTTTTGTTGTCCCCAAGATGTCATATTAATATTAACATGACAATACAAAATGTTCTAATTTTTAAAAGTTCTATAGTCTTTAAAAATTAAAATGCTTTAAAAGTTCAGTCTCCTTAAAGTATCCAAAGTCTCTTTCAAAGTTCGAAGCCTCTCTGTAGTATCCAGTCTCCATAAAATTCCAAAATCTCTTAAATGTGGACTCCTATAAAATAAAAAAAGTAAGTTAAATACTTTCTTATTCTAAGAAGGAGGAACCAGGGCACAGAAACAATCAGACCAAAGCAAAACCAAACCCAACAGTGTAAAAGATCCAGTGCTTCCTGGCTAAGCCCCACTCACATCCTCTGGGCTCTCAAGGGCACTTGCAGCTCCCCCTGTCTTGCTTTGCAACCCAAAGCCCATGCAGCTTGTCTTGCAGACTCAGGCCAGGTCCACTCTACTGCCTTTGTATCCTTGGTCATCATTCTATGGATCAGCACCTTTGAAATGCTGGGTCTCAACTGTAACTGGACGGTACCTTTAGCAATATTCTCTCTCAGGTTCTCTTTAGGGACTCTGGCCCTGCCACATGGTGTCAAGCTTCTGGCTTCTCTCCATGACCCCTTCAGTTCCAGGGCTTCTACTGTGAATGAGGCTGCCTTTTCCCCAGTAGCCTCTTCTGGCTTCTCTTTAGGGACCTTAGCCCTGCCACACAGTTTCAAAACTCAGGTGCTCTCCATGAATCCTTCATGCCTTCAAAACCAAAACCATGTGGGTGACCCTTACACATCACCAAGCTTGGGTGCCAGCATGCAATGCCGCCTTGGCCTCCTCTGGGCCATATTTTCTGTGTGCTGCTCCCGAGAAAACACTTCCCAGAAGACTTCTCCTCAGTGATGCTGGTCTCTTCTTAGTCACCACTTATTTCTCAGCTCCAGCTGACCAGCATGAGCTGTTCCAGCAAAGCAAAAGTTTTCACTTTGTGTGCTCTGGTGTTTTGCCTGCAAGTGTCTATAGGAGGGTACCAGATCCCCTGGAATTGTAGTTATAGACAGTTGTGAACTTCCATGTGGGTGCTGGGAACTGAGCCTGGGTTCTCTGGAAGAACAGCCCATGTTCTTAATGGCTGAGCCATCTTTCTAGCCCCAAAAGTTTCACTTTAGTGTTCTCTTCTCTTGTTAATCACAGTTGATTTTTTGGTCTCAGGTGTCCAGAACCATGGATTCTTAATTCAAAATATCAAATGTCCCTAATAAAGTTTTTAAGAGACTCCAAGACTTCCCTCTGAAACTGCACAAGACAGGCCTCCATCATCTGCATTACTGCCAATATTCTTATCTGGTGCAGGAGAATTGTCTGTATTCTGTCAATCATGTTTTAAATAAATGCT
>LOEQ01001016.1:290784-309596 GCA_001685075.1 Bramus lutescens | reverse complement strand
TCTATCTATCTATCTATCTATCTATCTATCTATCTATCTATCAATCTATCTTCCTCCCTACCTAGGAACATGTGTCAAAGTTCTCTGGTAATACATGTTCATATCACAACTTCCCTGGCTATCACAGTTTTATATGACTAGTTTAGCATCTTTTAAACATTTATGAAGAGAGGTTCACGCGGTTTTCTTCCCAGAGGATTCCCTGGCATGTGCAGGGTCCCACACTGGGTCTGCGCTGCCTTGCTGGCATCTCACTTCATTCCCATGACCCCAATCTTACAGGTAAGCAGTCTGTGGCTCAGAGAGACGGAGAGGTGGCATGGCATGCTAATATGTATTTTTCTACTGTCACACTAAACTGTCCCCCTTCTTTACCTCCAGAGTCCTCTCCACAAATCGGGCAGGGATTCTCAAAGATGATGTGCTAGGAGAAACTGAACTAGACAGATGCGGACATCCAGGTGGTGGCTAAAGGGGAACCAGGCTTTATTGGAGTCTAGGAGTCCCTGACTTTCAGGCCAGAGCTGTGCCTCTTGGTGTTGGTCCCTGAGCAACTCATGAAGTCCACAAAGGAATGAGATGGTGGCCTGGGAGGCCAGAGGCCCTGGAGTCAGGAGGTCATCACCCTGCCCTGCCCTCAGTTTCTCACACCAACTAAGGGGTCACGGGGGCCGGGTGGGGGCTTTATGGCCAAGGGAATTTATGGCCAAGACAACAGTTTGTACTCGGAACTGCCTGGCCTGAGCCACCCATGGAGCACACACCCCTCCAGCCCCCAAATGGGGTTTCCAGCTGGAGCTCTGGGGCCCAGCCTTTGGCCAGAGCCTGAGATGGCCCCTTTCCCATCTGTGCATGAACCTCATGGGGCTACTTTGCTCCTGGAAGCCCCCCACCCCATGAACTCCAGAAAAGAGGAAACACTGCAAAAGGACCCCTTGGTAGGGGACACAACCCTGAGTAGAAAGCAGGCTCCTTACCACAAGAACTGGGGCTCCTCACTGCTCCCTTGCAGGAGTCTTTCAGCTCCAGCTACCCAGGTGCCCTCATGTACTTACACCTCTGCAGAGGTGGCATTGCCCAGGTGTCCCTCCTCTCCCACTCCTCGCTTTGTTCTCCTCAGTGGGAACTCGCTGGCACCCATCTCCCAAGTCAGAAATTGGAGGCCTGTTTGATGTCTCCCCATCTCTCAGACGCCAGGTTGTTAATACTTTGAAAACACTCATGAACCCAGAGACCTCTGCCAGTGGGGTTGTCTCCCTTTGAGGCACATATCAGGGCATGATTTTCCCTAGTTTGTCTGATGTCTCTTTGCAATGCCAGGGCTGTCCTTCTCCAACTGGATGCTTGATAGAGCTAAATGGTAACAAGACTCTAGGCAAGCAAGTTAACTCTCCTACAGTGCTAATAGAACTCAAAGAAATTCTCAAGGAAATAAATCAGCATTTTAAAGTACAGAGATCTATATATTCAGTGAAGTCATATGAAAACTCCCTCAAGTTTTGATAGGAGAGCAGGTAGGTTGCATGGAGAGAGTTACTTTGCTGGGTGCACATGTGTGCACGGCTCGGGACACTAGGGTGTGGACATAGATTCATAGGTTTATTTTAAAGAATGGATTTACATGATTAGGAAGTTGGCAAGTTCAAAATCTGCAAGCCAGACTAGCAGGCTGTGCCCAGGGAAGAACGACAGGACTCTGGAGGCAGAATCCCTTTATTCTGGAATAAAGGAATAAAGAATTCCTTCATTCACTGGGGACCATGGTTATTGCCTTCTCCCAGACTCTCTTCTAATGCTTTTTACTGATTGGATGAGGCTCACACACATGATGGAGGGCAATTAGGTTTACTTTAAATCTATTTTTCTTTTTTTTTTAATTTATTAAAAAATTTTTTTGAGGTAGGGTTTCTCCATGTAACAGTTCCAGCTGCCTTGGATCTTGCTTTGTAGACCAGGCTGGCCTTGAACTTACAGACATCTGCCTGCCTCCGCCTCCCAAGAACTGGAATTAAAGATGCATACAACCACCACTTAGTCAAATCTTCCTTCCTTCCTTCCTTCCTTCCTTCCTTCCTTCCTTCCTTCCTGTTTTTGAAACAGGGGTTCTCTGTGTATATCCGGCTGTCCTAGAACTCATTCTGCAGACCAGGCTGACCTTGAACTCACAGAGATTCGCCTGCCTCTACCTCCCGGAGTACTGGGATTAAAGGCAGATAATACCATCACCCTGCTCAAATATATTTTTATAAGTGTTAATTGTTATCAAAATAAAACAAAAAATAGAAAAAGAAAGAAAGGAAAGAAGGAAGGAAGAAAGGAAGAAAGAAAGGAAGAAAAAAGTCTTCATTGGAAATCTGGACTGGTGTTGTACCAAATATCTTAGTTCTGTGTCTTTGCCAAATTAACCCACAAAATTAACCATTCCACTATATGCGTCTTTTGTACAGGGAATGTGGTTCCTGAACGGATGTGTGGAGAATTGGTTTTATGGGTATGATGGAGACTGTGTTGACATGAGAATGGGTTGATGGATGGGTGGGTGGATAAACCCTGGAAGAATTGGTTGACTGAGCAGGTAGGTAGATAAGTTGATTGTAGATATGTGTATGGGTAGGTGATGGGTTGGTCAGTAAAAGTGGGAGTAGGTGGACCCCTGACTAAGTGGTGGGATGGGCAGCAAGTTCCCTGTTGTCATGAGACCTGCAGTTGGATGAAGGGTTGATGACTGCCTATTTCCATGGTTTGTAGGTGGCTGGGGGAACATTTATCTGAGTGGAGCAATGGACAGTTAGATACGTAGGTGCATAATATGTAGACAGAAGCAATGGAAAGCTGAGTGAATGAGCAGCTGTGTGGGGAATTGGATGCACTGGGCATCCGTAGATCTTTTTGAGAAAATGCTAAGCTGGGGAATCAAGTCAGCAAAGATTTCTTCATGCGAAGACCTGGCAGACGATAAGGAGCATACCATGCCCTGTGTGTGTGTGGTTCATACCACTTCCTCAGTTTCTCTCATTGTGTCCTTTTCTCCCCAACCATCTGCTGTGGTGCTGTGTGGCCACAGTCAGTTAGTTGTGGAGGCAAGGGCTTGCCCTGATTCCACTAAGTTCTCAGGTGTCTGTTTTCTGTGTTCTTCTGCCTTTCTTCTCCTCCTTCCTTGTATTTGCGAGGTAGAGTTTGCAATGCAAATGTCTCCTTGTACATCATCCAAGTTTGCTGTGTTAGTATTGTATATGTTCACATGTGTTTGTCCTGTACATGTCTATGTGTACAATCACTTATGGTTGTCAGAGGTCAGTATTGGGTGCTTCCCTCAACTCCACCATATTTTACTGATTGATTATATGTATTTGCTTGTGTGAGCACAGGTGTGCGTGTGCCAGGGTACATAAGTGGAGGACAGGGGACAGCTTCAGGAGTCAGTTCTGTCTTTATACTATGGATTCCTGCAATCAGACTCAAGTCA
Organism: Bramus lutescens; assembly: GCA_001685075.1. NCBI lineage: Eukaryota > Metazoa > Chordata > Mammalia > Rodentia > Cricetidae > Bramus > Bramus lutescens. The sequence goes on along the minus strand of LOEQ01001016.1, from coordinate 306,130 downwards.
TCGGGCTTATACAACAAATAACTTTATCTGTGGAGTCATCTCATGGGCTACACTTTTTTCTTTATTATTACTTTTTATGTGCATTGACTGGTGTTTTGCCCGCATGTGTGTCTGTGTGAGGGTGACAGATCCCATGGCACTGGAGTTACAGACAGTTGTAAGCCATCATGTAGGTCTTGGGAACTGAACCCGGGTCCTCTGGAATAACAGCCAATGCTCTTAACTACTGAGCCATCTCTCCAGCCCTCCCCCCCCAACTTTTTTTTTCTAAGACAGGATCTCTTGCTGAACTTTGAGCTTGCCAGTTTGGTTAGACTGACTAGCCAGTATGCCCCAGGGACCCTCCTATCTCTGCCGCTCCAGCTCTGAGATTTTTGTGGGAGCTGGGGATCTGAACCTGGGTCTTCACAGTGTGTGGTGACCACTTTACTGACTGAGCCATCTCCACAGCACCCCCCCCCGCTCCTTTTAAATACGGCATCCCTGACATTGCTGATACCCCCTTTCCAACCCCAGCCTCATACTTCAGCAAAGAGTCTCCTTCAATTTCTCTCATCCCAAAAGGGACACCCCTGGCTGAATTTCTGGCTCCAGCTGGGATAATTTCTTAGTCCTCAAGGGACCAAAGACAACATCTGGCCTGGCTACCGATTCTCCTCGAATCTTCTCATGACATTCAAACATAATGAAAAGCACATTTGGTCTCTTTGGCTGTAGCAACACTTTCTCCCTGAGAGATGTGAATATGAGAGGCCTACGAGGCCACACACATGCACGCACACACACTCACGCACACACACATACACACACTCACACACATGTGTGTACACACACACATACACACACTCACACACATGTGTGTACACACACACACTCACACATGCACACACACTCACACATTCACACACATGCGTACTCACACACACGCACACTCACACAATACACACACTCACACACATGCGTGCACACACACTCACATTCACACACATGCACACACACTCACACTCACATACATGTGGACAATACAGTTTCTTCAGGGCTTGCTGGTGGAAAGAAGTCTATAGTATAGCTTATGAGTATGATGAAGCTGAATTCAAATCCTGGTTCTGTCCTTTTGGTGCCAAGTGATTCTGGAGACGTCTCCTGCTTCTCTGAGACTCAGTGCCCTTGTCTGTGAAATGGAAAATAATATTGCCCACCTCACAGGCCTTTGTGAGAAAGAACTTAAGGTTCCTGGCATACAGTAGGCACTAAATAGAGACCAATTCCTAGCCTCACTGGAAAACTATCTAGCTGGGATAGAAAGACTTGAAGTGTGTTAGTTAGGGTTACACCTTGAATTTGAAGACCCCCTCAGTGGGAGGAGCTGCCAGGAGAGGCAGGTGAGAGCATTGATTGGTCGATTCATTTATTCATCCACTAACGTCTTTCTTTTATTATCATTGTTTTTCTCGAGACAGTATTTCTCTGTGTCACAGTTCTAGCTGTCCTTGAACTCACTTTGTAGACTAGGCTGGCAGAGATCCATCTGCCTTTGCCTCCTGAGAGCTGTGATTAAAGGTGTGCCCTACCACGCCTGGCTTATTACTATTTTTTAAGCCAATAAGCTTACTGAGATATGAGTGGCAAACCTTCAGTTGCTTCCCTTTAAAGTGCACAGTGTGGTGGGTTTTGGCTGATTTAAGAACATGCCGGGCGTTGGTGGTGCACTCCATGTACATCTGGCATTCAAAGTCCCTGGAGCCTGGTCATGTAACAGCTTATGATAAAGGACATAGAGATGAGGTAGATTGGAGGGACGGAGCTTTTGGAAGTGTAGAATACTGTCTGTAGAGAGGAGTGTGTCTGAGCCCATCTGGTGGAGGTTGGAATGGAGAAGACCAGGAGGAGATTTTAGCTAGTGTAGATGGCCTTTCCTTCCCTGATTGCAGAAGGGGTCAGCCAGCCCAGGGCACAGAGTGACTTGAATGCTCTCATCCCCCTGCCCCTCCCTCGACTTCAGCAGGTCTCACTTTCCTTCCATTCCTTTTGGGGCTATTTGGGAGGGTGGGTGTGGAGTTGGGAAGATGAACATGTGACTTTGATTCCACAACTTTCCCGAAGGAAGGCTAAGCTGGTGTACCATCTTCACTTCAGAATTCTCCAGTCTTAGCTCTGGGTGTTTTATGTCCTGGGAAAGTCCCCAGGTGAAGGCAAATCCGGTTGGTGTGTCAGCCTTGAAAAAGCAGCTGTGCTTGAGAAAAGCTGCACAGCCTTGATTCATCCAGCTTTGGGAGAGACAGTGTGGCAGAAGAGGCACAGGGCAGGGCACAGGACGAAGCCAGGGCAGGGCACCTGGCTTCATCCGCAAAATGGGGATGTGGGTCCTAGTACTGCCTGGCCTCTGGGAAGACTCCACGTACATCTGGCATTCAAAGTCCCTAGGTGTGAAGCAGATGTTAGGGCTTGCCTATCAGCTGCAATCAGAGAATAAGTATCCACTGATTGATAGAGCCTGTGCATGAGTGAATGACTCGTAAGCCTGTGTACAAAGTGCTGAGGAAACTGCCCATGCCTTGGAAGAGGGAAGGCAGGGAATGATACCACTTTAGGGGTCTGAGAAGCAGCTTAGCCGAAGAGGTAATGCTTGGGTGTCAGAGGCTGATTAGACGTGACCCGGGCACTGAGGGAAGACAGCCAGCAGCAAAGGCGGAGTTGTCAGTGAACCGCATCTGCTTTCACACGCAGCTACAGTCACCAAAGAAAGCAGGACTCTCAGGGGTAGGCGTCCTTGTCCTTGTGATTGTCAGCACACTCAACCAATTCTGTATTCACGTCCTAAGATCAGCGCCTGGCACACTGGAGGCGTGCCAGAAGCATCTAGTGCTCATCTGCTTCGCACAGAGTTCTGTATTTCACACGTGCCTTCTCCTTCACCCGCTACTATTCCCATTTTAAAGCTGAGAAAATCAAGGCATGAAATAAAGACTTGTTGGCATGCAGGCCAAGAAAGCATGGGGAAAGAGCTGGCATTCAAAACCAGAACCCAGACCCAGATTCGGCAGCTAACCGCTGCCTCGCATATTTCTTTAGTCTTGGCAGATGGTACCTCTGGCTACAGTTCTAAGTGCAGAAGGAGGCTGGTCGAACTCGAGGATTGCTGTTTCTGCCATGGTGGGGAGGCAGCTGCCTTCAACTAGATTCAGTCTGTAAGTCAAGGGTCTCACTGCTGCAGGAGAAGCCTCTTACTGTGGGGGCTGGGTGTGGCAGATGCAGAACTATCCTGGCTCCGTGCTTCCTGGCCTGGGTTCCAACAGCTTTCCTTCCCTCCTCTCTAAAATAGCACTATGACACTCTTGGGAGAATTCAGGGGGTGATATGCAGTGTTGGGCACAGGGCAAGCACCCAATTCCTGGGAGCTAATGCTATGACAAACGCCACATTATCAATACAGCGTTCTGTGCAACTGCCAGCTAGCAGGAACAGCGTAACCTCTAGACTCCTGGAGGAGCTTGGTAGATTGACAGTTGGGAAGAGGGGCCAGGCATGGGGAGTCATGGACATTTACATTATCTGTAAGTCTCCAGGACCAGGAGGGTAGAGGTTGGAGATCAGTAGGCAAAGACCAACTTTTGAGAGCTCACCGTAGACTTGAAACAAGATGACCAGCTGCCCCTCAAACTAGGCAAACTGGGATCATGGTCACCCTGCTTCTAAGGGAGACAGAAGACATAGCCAGGGGAGGAAGAGATAGGAGCGTTGGGAGCTAGGCTGTGGAGCCTAAGCAGTCTGTCTATCTTTATGGAATGATGCCTAGGGGACAGGCCACCCTCGGGGATGGGAAGCCTTTCTCTGGGTCTTTTTGCTGGATACTTGGACCTAACTGAAGTCAGCTGAGGCTTGCAAGGGTGATCACCAGGCACAAGGAGGTGTGGTAGGCAGTGGTTGTTACAAGGAGGCGGTGGAGGGGCCTTTTGCCACCTCCTGGGTGAGAACCTGAGTCCACAGAGTGATCTCCTTGGCCATTCCCAGCTGTGTCTTGGAGGGCATCACCTTCCCTCCACCCCATGACCCCTAGGTCAGAGGCCTTCTCCTGGGGGGCTGAGAGTTTGTGTCTTGCTTCTGCCAGCTGGTAGGAGGAGAGGAGGCCCCTGCAATGGCCCTTTCACACCCCAAGAAAGAACAAAGCCATCCGCAAACCCAGAGGTGGGAGGTGGGGAGCTTGGCAAATGGGCTGGGAGGGAGGAGTGTCCCCTCCCTGCTGAGATGGTGTGGGAAGGCTGAGGTCAGCCCCATCCCTCAGCTTTACCAGGGCTCTCCTCCAGAGGACCGTGTTTTGCAGATAGACAGAGAAGCACCTAGAAGGCTAGGAAGCTGTGGGACACTTTGCAGCTCAGGGTGGAGACCGAACTTTGAGCAGTGAGTCAGGAGACCTCAATCAGTCACTGAGACTCCTGAGTGCCTGGGGTCCTTCCTCAAGGCCTCAGTTTCCCCAGATGTCCAGTTCTAGTGTCTGTGGCCTGGGATGCTCTTTCTGGCTGGAAAGGCTGTTTAGGCTTTCCTAATAAGGGCGGAAGAGCCAGGCTGAGGCTGGGCACCAAGAGCAGCTCGAGTTCCATTCCTGAATATCAATGAGCAGGCCTAGGAATGTCTGCCACACAGCTGGCTGCCTGTCTGCAGGGCGGGCGAGAAGGGGAGGGATGGGGGGAAATGACCCAGCAGATCTCCCAGACTCACCTGCCCAGCCACAGCAGGCAGAGCTTACAGGTAGTTCTGGCAGCCTCTGCCCATAAAACAGGTAGATATGGATTTTAGCAGGCATTTGTCATCAGGTGTGGAGCCAGGGAGACATGTGTATGTGCGTGTGTGTGTGCGCTCGTGTGTGTGCATGTGCATGTGTATGCAGCCCCCTGGAAGCCACAGTTCTCTCTACCTGCGTATGTGTTTGCATCCAACCCAACTCCAGCCCAGTTGTTTGCCCTGAATGACTTAGACACTTTCATACCTGAGAAGAGGTAGAGTTCATTCCATCCCAGGCCTCAGCCCAAGGTCTACCAAAGGGTTTGGGGAGGCTGTTAATGTAGATTGCCTAAGGACTGATGAGCTGAGAGAGCATCCACTCTGCAGGAACCAGGCAGTGCCCATACCATCTAAGGCACTAGAATTCTGTCTATGAACAGACAAGAGAGGTTTGAACCACAAGAGAAGATAGAATAGCAGACGTGAGACCATTCTCCTTGACCGTGGTCAGCCCAAAGGAGACATCTGGAAAGGTTCCAGTGTCAGGGTGCTGGCCAGCACTGTCACTGTGATGTCTCCAGGAGACACAGAGCTGGAGTTCATGGTGGCCACAGATAAGGTGGCTAGAAGAAGTTTAGCATCTGTGGTTGTCATTTCTGACTCCTGGTCCTTTCGTGGGTGACAAGGATGGGGAAACAGACCTGCATGGACTATCTTCACTATCGGATCCTGGAGAAGGTCAGGCCAGAAGCTGGCAACCGGATATATATNATATATATATATATGGGTCAAACCTGGAAGGGGAGTAGAGGCTTACTTGGGACCTTGGCCATTGCTGCCTAGGGTTATCAAAATTCATATTCTAGCCCTGGATCCATCTATTCATTTATCCATCTATACTCTACCCACTCACCATCTACTCATTCATTCCCCACCCATCCACCCACCCCTCATCCATCTATTCATTTTCCACCCACCCATCCAGTCATTCTCCATCCACCCACCACTCCATCCATCCATTCATTCTCCACCTACCTGCTTGCCCTCCACCCATTCATTCTTCACTTAGCCCCACCCTGACCTCCATCAATCCATTCATTCTCCACCCACTTACCCATTGACTCCATCTACCCATTGACTAGCTGTGTATCACACACTCTTGGCCTTCCCAGTTCTTAGAACTGTGGGCCACATCAACCTCTACTCTTTATTAATTTCCCAGCCTATTATGTTCAGTTATAGCAACAGAAGATGGATGATGGCAAATGGTGTCCCTGTTGAGAATGGAGACCACCCATTTAGACAACTCCTCTACTTTCCGTGTGCCAGGGAAGCTGCTTCCCCTTCGTCAGGCTCAGTGTTCTCATCTGTGTGATGGGGTTTAATGACCACCCTCTCATTTTAAAACTACCTTTTAAGAAGTTCGGTGAGATGATGAATACGAACATCTACCCCAGCACAAAGGGCCCCACTCAGGAGCTGTCGCTATTCTCCATTCACAGTACTGTCACTTCAAGCGATCTCAGCACCGGACATAGGGAGGAAAAGCGGGCAGTTTGGCTAGACAGAGCCTGTCACATCCCAGCTCTGCTGCAACGGGCAGCCCTGTTTTGGTGTCTGAGTGCCTGTATTTGCAAATTAGTGAATGTAATCTCTGCCTTGCAGGGTTGGGGTGAACATGAGAATGTGGGAGGCGGGGACAGTTTTGACATGTTGGGATGATAGGACCTACTAACATTAGTGGTCTTCCTTCTTCTCCCTGAGGGGTAGGCTGGGGGCATGCTGACCCCCAAGAGCTGCTCACAAGCGACTATAGGGCATCCCCAGGAGCCTGGGTGGCATTGTCTGCAGTTGTTTGCAAAGTCTGTGGGTGCTTGGATGGACCATGTCTTGTCTCTCATGAAGTCCCTAGACAGGAGAATGTCAGTACACACAGAACTGTGTTAGCGCTCTGTGGAATAGCCCAGGGAATGGTCATAGCTGATCAAGGACTGCTGGAGATGGGGAAAGCTGGCTTTGGAGTTGTTCAAATGTTGCATGCCTTAGGAGAGTGCATAAAGCAACTACAATGGCCCTGGGCTTGCTAAGACCTTGGAGGCCTCTCAGGAGGCCATGCTCTCAAGGGGAGCATGTGTGACGGGAATCGTGTAAAGTCAGATGGGGGTCAGGCCAGACAGGCAGGCTATGGTAATGAATCTATTTCCCCACTAGTAGAAATGGAGGACTTGGGAAGTTCAAACCACCTGCTGAGTGTCAAGCTGGCCAGAACTAGAGCTCAGGTGGGTCTCTGGGGTCAAGTCCTGTCACAAGGCAAGAGGCAGAGCACTCGGTTGTTCTGAGGTACCCCCACCCTGAGGTTTTTGTGGGGGATGGCAGGAAGGGCCCGGATGTGGAGAGAGAACATGGTGTCTGCGGGTGAGAGCCAGGCAGCAGCCTAAACACGACAGACCCCGGCCAGCCCTGCTGCCAGCACAACTGCTTGTGCNAACTGCTTGTGCAGCTGCCAGGGAGCCAGATGCCGCTGCTGGAAAAAACAGCTTCCTGGCTCGGTCCTCCTGGCTGGCCAGTTGGCCAGCCTGCCATGCAGGGGAGGGGGCTGTGGAGTGTGGGTGCAGCACCCCAGAACACACTGCCGTGCCTTTGAAGCCAGAGCAGGAAAGGGGGGCAGGGAGGATTCAAGCAAAATATTTTTGCTAAAAATATTCTGATCCAGGAGAAGAGCTCCCCCTCCCCACTCTTGCTGGAAAACCAAGTCTTATTAAAACAACACCAGAATATTTCATGTTGATATCAATTAGGCAAAGGAGAAGGAATCTAGAACTTTTCTCGCTGCCAGTTTCACATAAAAGAAATATTCTCTCTTTGAGGCCAAAGGATGAAGGGCTTTAGTTTTTTTCCCCCTTTCTGCACAAAATTCCTGCAGTGTGGATGGAAAGTTTCTCCTGTCTGTGAGTTTCCTGAGAAGTCGGGGCTCTGGACCTTGAGGCCAAGTTCTCTGGGTGGAGCAGGGCAGGTGGCTGATCCCCAGAAAAAGCCCTCCAAACTGGTCAGGGAGGGAGAGAGCCAGGCCCACCTGCACCTAGGCCCAGCCAGCCCGACCTGTGCTCTTGGTCAGGGTGTCTGCCAGCTGGACCACTCAGTGATGGCCTGGAGAACGCGATACAGACAGAGCCTTTGGCCTGGGCTGCTGGCTCCTTTCATCAAAGCTGCCAGGCAGCTTCAAAACAGGGGGTTACACCAAGGTGCCAGACCTGGCACAGGCTTTTCCAAAACCACAGCAGCACCATCACTGCACACCTACTGTGTGCCAGGCTCTTTAAAACTTGTCAATATGATCTCTCATTTGCTGCTTACAGAGGCCACAAGAAATGGGGGACTGTACTATTCCTGAAGTCCCAAGAATATAAGGATTCAGTGTCGTATAGCTTGTTGCAGCAACAAGTGTTGAAGCTAAGGCTGATCCTAGAGTCTGGGCTTGGTCCCCTGCCTCACCTCTCAGAAAGCCATTGCCTCAGCTGACTGAGATCATCTCAGTCCTCTATCTAAACCAGAGCTCCTGAACGGCTCCTTCAGCATGATTTTTCTCTCCCATTCTGACTCCTTTTGTTTAAACATAAGCTAATTATTTAGGTTATTCCTCTTCCAGCCCTCCACTCATCCGATCACCTATCTGCCCACCTCCTACCATACCTATTTATCTATCTATCCATCCATCTATTCACCCAATCCACTATCCATCTGACTGCCCACCCAATAATCCGCCTGTATCTATATCCATCTACCTGCCCGTCTGCCTACTTTCTACCTATTTTTCAGCTATCCATCTGCTTACTCAGCATCTGCCCGCCCAACTCTCCACCCACCTTCCACTTATCCTCACACCTACTGTCCACCTGCCTAACCACCTTTGTGCTTCCAACTCATCCACCCACCCATCCTACCTGCCTGACTAGGTCCCCAGGCGACCCTCATTTACTCAGAAACAGAAGTGCCTGGAATCCAGTTCCTGTTCAAGTTCATCCTGAAGCCATCAGACATTGGATGTGGCCTTAGAAAGATTGCAATCTGTGGTGGGCAGGATCTGCCTTTGTTTTCTATGAGTCAACCCTAGTTCTGGGATATTAGTGAGACTTGCTGGAAACTTGGGCATTTGAGCAGAAGGATTAAAAGTCTTGAGGTCAAACCAGACCTGAGTTCTAATCCTTCCTAATGGGAAGACCTTCCTAGTGACTCCCAACTCTGCTAGGAAAGGGAAGAACGGTATGTGAGGGTGGCGAGACCCAAGGCCTTGTGTAGAATTTGGGCATTTCTTCTGTGTACAATTGGCACTGTGGCAGGGACGGGAACAAAGACATATATTCCAACTTAAATTTTATTGTATTGGATTTTAGTTTTGATTTTTTTCAAGACAGGGTCTCTCTTTGGAGCTGTGACTGTCCTGGAACTTTCTCTGTAAATCAGGCTGTCCTTAAACTCAGACATCTACCTGCCTTTGCCTCCTGAGTGCTGGGATTAAAGGCATGTGCCACCACAACCTGACTCCAATTTAACTTTTAAAGGCCCTCTCCAGGGCTGGAGAGATGGCGCAGAGGTTAAGAGCATTGCTTGCTCTTCCAAAGGTCCTGAGTTAAATTCCCAGCAACCGCATGGTGGCTCACAACCATCTGTAATGAGATCTGGTGCCCTCTTCTGGCCTGCAGACATACACACAGACAGAATATTGTATACACGATAAATAAATATTAAAAAAAAATAAAATAAAGGCCCACGCCAAGTCTTGTGTACAGAACAGCCTGTCAGAAGGATATAACATGCCAAGCACCAGTTGGAAAACATATTTCAGTCATCCAGGGAGGAGACGATGGTGGCTTGGACCAGAGTGGTTGTAATGGAGGTGGCAAAAGCCATCAGTATTCCATCAGTGAGTGGCTGGAAGAGAGATCTCAGGGATGATTTCCTTGGTTAATGCTGGAGTATCCAGTAGGAGAATATCATCTCCTGAAAAAGGGAGGACTGAGTGGAGCCAGTTCTAGGTACACTCCGAGTTCATGTTTGAATTGTGGCATCTGAGATGCTTGCTAGATCGGTAGTGGCAATGCCATGCACTCAGGTCAATGTGGTCTCAGGTCAGCTGGGGGTCTGGGCTCAAGGTATGTGTGTGGGAGACACTGGCATACAAATGGTATTCAGACCCGAAGGATGGATGAGATCAGAGAGAGCAAGCGTACACGGGGAAGAGAGGAAGCCCAAGGGATAAAGTAAGGCCATCTGCCATTAGGGTTGTCTAAGTCTGTGCTGACTACATGGGGTACACATGAAAACATGGTCACTGCCCTCCCAGAACATGCATTCTGAAGAGATGACAGAAGTGGAAGAAATTCAGATTCAAGCCTGACAGCCTTTTTAAAAGTCAGCCCCACTGGGCAGTGGTGGCACATGCCTTTAATCCCAGCACACAGGAGGCAGGGGAAGGCAGATCTCTGTGAGTTTGAGGCCAGCCTGGTCTACAAAAGCTAGTTCCAGGACAGGCTCCAAAGCTACAGGGAAACCCTGTCTTGAAAAACAAAAACAAAAACAAACAAAACAACAACAACAAAAAGTCAGCCCCAAGTGAAGCTTCACTTAGTCCAAACCATTCATAAACCTGGCATGAGCAGTTATATTTGGTAGAAAGGGGACAAGAGGAGGGGTGTGGGGGTTCAACCCAGAGTTTGGGGGTTCACATAATTCTCTCTGCAGCTCTCTACAATCATATTCTTGAGACCTCCATTTCTTAACTGAGGAATTGCCTCCATCAGATTGGCCTGTGGTTAAGTTTGTAGGGCATTTTCTTCACTGCTAATTGGCAGAGGCGTGCCTAGCCCACTGTGGGCATCACTATTCCTAGGCAGGTGGGCCTGGACTACTTAAGAACAGTTGAAGGTCAACTTGGGAGCAAGCTAGTAAGAGCGTTCTTTTCTGGTTTTGCTTCATGCTCCTGTCTTGGCATCCCTTGATGATGGACTATGACCTATAAAATGAAAAAAAAAAATCCTTGCCTTTCCAAGTTAATTTTGGTAACTTTTTTTTTTAAATCATAGTAACAGTGAAGCAAATTAGGACACCCATTTAGAGACCAGAAGCCTGGAAAGGAGAAGCCACTGGTCCTAGGCCTGACTTAAAGGTCACACACCTACCACTAGAAAGAGCGCATGAGAGGAGAAGACTGTGGGAAAGGAGATTTAGGCTCTGTACTGGGATGTGGGCTTCCTCCATTAGGGGCGCTCCCATCCTGGCAGTGCATACTCTCAGGCCTACAAAGGGCAGGCCCAGGACATCAAGGAGGTGCTAGGGTTGGGGGTGGGGTCTGGGTGGGGAAAGCACAACCTCCTGCATGGGGCAGCTGCTGTTCAGCTTAGCCAATAGTGGCCCTGCGGAAATGTGGGCCAGGTCTGTTTTCTAAAGAGAAGCCGGAGATCTGGATTTTTATGTGAAATTTCCCCCTTTTAAAACAGTATTGGGGCCAAATAAAACATGTGTGCATGTTGAATTGACCTCAGGGTTACTGGCTCCAGGCTTTATGGATTCTGGACTGATAGTTAGAAGTAAAGGTTTTGAGAACCCAAATACTAGGTTCGAGTCCCCCACCCCTCCCAATTAGCTGTGAGGTCTAGGATGAGTGAGCTCACCTGAGTCTCTGTTCCTTATGTGTCAATCATTTTGTGTTTCAGAGCTGTATGAGGATTGTGGGAGACAAGGTGTCTACGAAGGGCAAACATCCTGGCACACCGCACCTAGCTAGACAAAGTGTGTGTGTGTGTGTGTGTGTGTGTGTGTGTGTGTACACGTGCATGTGTACTGGGATGAGGAGTGAGAGTGGACTGGAAATTTTTGTGGCCTTCACACTTCTATCCTGGCCTTACGTGTGGCTCGGTGGCTGTGAGAAGATCCTTTGTAGACCTGGGCTCTAGGCCAGCCTTTCCAGACTTAGCCCCTCTTCCCAGCATTCCCCATGGGCCACTGGGGTGTCCTGGGCAACCATGGCCTCCATCCCTGAATAGTCCTCACCAGTCTGGCTTCCTCCTGCCAAGGAGAACCATGGGGACCATAGATTCCTGTGGGATGTTTTCCACATTTCTGGAAACCCACTGTGGTTTGATTTTCCGTGGTACAGGGCTTGGCAGGGGCTCAACCCAGTGCAATGGCTGCTAGCTGGGAAGGCCTGGAGTCAAGAACACATTTCCTGAGCACCCACCCTGAACCAGGTCCCTGGGACTCACAGATGATTAAACAGCCCAGGGCCTCCATTATCTTGTAATAGATGCAGACCTGAAATATGAGACATTAAAAACATTTAAAAACCAACATTCTTGTCACTCCGGGCGGTAGCTTCCCTCTCCTGGCCCACTCCTCTTCCTCTTTGGATGCTCCTGTCTAAATCCTCTAAATCTCTGGGACTTACTCATTAATTTCCACTTGTCACCCAAGCCTTGGTGTGGGGCCCAGTCTTCTTTCCCACTGATGGTGGCAGCCATCCCTGCTTCTAGCCAGCCCTTCTCAGCCCATTCATTCCAAGTATATCCGTGTCATTCTCCTACCCTAATGTCACATTCAAACCTCCTTCTGGGCTCTCATCTCGTCTACATCTCCCCTGTACCTGGGTTTCAACAAGCTGGGCCTCGAGAAGTTAGCTGCCTGCATCTGCTATAGCTCAGCTCTGGGTCTTTGCACAGGCTCCTCTCTCTCTTTCCAAGTGAACTTCTAGTCACCTTTCTGGTCTCTGCATGAACATCACTTCCTGCAGGAAGTGTTGCTCACCCTCTCCCACCTCCAGGGCGCATCTAGATCACCAGTGATTTTTGTTTAATGGCAATGCCGATGCTAATGGCAATAGTCAGCACTAATGTTAAATAAACTAACGTGGATGGCAAGCTCATCTGTAGTGCACACACGTGCTAAGTGCTGTTTTCAATGCTCAATCCATAGCAGTCTGCTTTAGCTTTTCAATATGTTCCCGATAGGAGCTATTGTGCTCCATCCTTGGCCGGTGAGAAGACAGGGACAGAGGGGCACTGTAACCTGTTTCAGATCAGGTGGAGAGACTTCTGTGATCATTGGCCGGTCTACAGACCTACCACCCTGAGCATGCAGTTCACATCAAGGGAAGGTTATGTAGATTTAAATTCCCAGAACATTCTCTCTTCAGGGATCACATCGTTCATTGACTTTTCTCTAATTTTACTCAGAGCAATTGTATGTGTCAAATTTACATTTCTTGTGAGCAAATTCTTCAATCCCACCTGAGATTTGTTTTCGGGCAGTTTTTTTTTGGGTGGCCTTTTCTGTTTCATCTACCTTTTAATGTTTCTAGATTCACTGTCTGGCGACCAAGTCAGAAAGGATGTATCTCTCTCACTTAGTGTGGACAGTGTTTCACAAGGTTAATCCATGAGGTGTGCCATTGCAGCCTCTGTCCTGTTTGATCTGTTGGCCTCTACACACTGAGTAGATTTGTTCAGCGTGTTGGCTCACACTATTACTCTTCTGGCAGAGAGAGACAGCACCAAGTTCTGGGGAGACAGGGCAGGAGGGGACAGATGTCAAATGCGTACCTGGCTTTAATTCACCTTTTTATTTATGACATAGATACTGGGTGACATAGACACCCACAACTTTGTTCTTGGCCGTCTATCAAAGCTATAGTTTACTGCCTCCAGCTCATTGAATTATAAGGTGTCAAGAATCTTTTGCTCACTGGGCGGTGGTACTCAGGAGGCAGAGGCAGGTGGATCTCTGTGAGTTCGAGGCCAGCCTGGTCTACAGAGTGAGTTCCAGGATGGCCAAGGCTATGCAGAGAAACCCTGTCTCAAAACCCTCCCCCCTACAAAAGGAGTCTTTTGCTGGTGACTATAAAAAAAAAAAGCCCTGTAATCACTGAGGCTCCAATTCTACCAGCCAATCCTCAGGTTTTGGGGATCTCTTTCTTGTCTTTTTTCCTGTTTAAGTTTTATTTTTACAGGGTTTGGATTCTGCTACATATTCAGCTTCACACTGCATTTCTCAGTATTCTGTGACTTGCTTATGTTATTAATATTTTTACACACATCACATAAATGTTTGTGCCATTATTTTAAATGACTGTGTCATCATTGACTTACTATTTTGAAGGCTTAAGTTGTTCTCATTTTCACTTTTCTTTCCTTTTCCACCCTTTAAGATAGCCTCCTACTGTATCCCAGGCTAGCTTCAAACTCTTGTTTATCCTCCTGCCTCAGTGTCCTGGGTGCTAGAAATACAAATGTGTGCTTTTATACATTGCTAGTTGTTTTAATTTTAAACTATCATAGGAAATTGAAGTTTTATCTTATTTTTTAAAAATGACTATTTTTCTAACATAGATACCAAGAAAAAACCCACTGAGTTTCTGGGTGGTACTGATGCACGCCTTTAATCCCAGCACTTGGGAGGCAGAGGTGGGGGGGGATCTCTGTGAGTTCCAGGCCAGCCTTGTCTACAAGAGCTAGGTCCAGGACTGGCTCCAAAGCTACAGAGAAACCCTGTCTTGAAAAATAAAACAACAAAACAAAACAAAACAACTGAGTCAAGGATCTTGAGAACTCTTAAAAAACCTTGGTGTCTGGAGAGATGGCTCAGAGGTTAAGAGCACTGACTGCTCTTCTGGAGGTTCTGAGTTCAATTCCCAGCAACCACATGGTGGCTCACAACCATCTGTAATGAGATCTGGTACCCTCTTCTGCCCTGCAGGCATACATGGAGGCTGAACACTGTGTACATAATAAATAAATAAATCTTTAAAAAAAGATATAGAAAGGAAGCTAATGCCTTAAAAAAACCCAAAACCTTGGTGTCATTAATTTTCCAAAAGTGTTCACCTTCCCACGTCTGCATGCCAGCTCTGGATGCTCCCAGGTGCCACCTCTTCAGCATGGGAGCTCTATTCTTTTAGATCTTAAAAGTTGTTTTTGTTTGGCAACATCTTGTTTTATGCTACATTTTCTTGATGTCTGCTGAAGTTATTGTCTCTTCTTTTGTAAGCAAAGCTAGATAGATCCTTGACATGCTGCTCCCACATAGCCTCCACCTCTTAGCTTTGGTCATCCTCCTTGTGTCTCTCTTCTCTTTGTTAATGCATAGAGGTACATAGCAGACTGCTCTCCACCAACAGCCTCTCATTCTTGGGCTTCAGCTACCCAAGGCCAACTGCACTGGGAAAATAGTAAAACCAAGGTTCTAGATGTAGACGATTCCCAAGTGTAAACACCTTTGGAGCAAAAGAGCTGCCGGAGAGGTTAAGAGTGTCTGCTGCTCTTGCAGAGAAACTGTTTTCAGTTTTCAGCACCCACATGGCAGCGCACAATCATCTGTAACTCTAAGGATCCAGCACCCTCTTCTGGACTCCTTAGGCACTGCATGCACGTGGTGCACATACAGATATGCAAGAATACATACACATAAAATAAAAACCAATCAATTGTAGTGAAAGGAGCGGTGGGCAGGCCTGCTTTTTGTCCTGCCCAGCTCCTGCCCAGCTAGCTTATACCCCAAAATAACAACACATAAATTGTATTCATTTAAACATTGCCTGGCCCATTATATCTAGCCTCTTCTTGGCTAATTCTCACATCTT
>LOEQ01001016.1:269458-283052 GCA_001685075.1 Bramus lutescens | reverse complement strand
AAAGAGACAACTCAAGATAGGGCAGCCTACAGGGTATGTCGTGGTTGTCTGGGGGCTACTTTTATCCAGGTGTACAGTAAGAGAAAAGCAAAGCATGCTGTTTGGTGGCGGAAAGGAGGGAGTTTAAACGTACAGACGAGGCTGGTATTGAGAAAGCATCTGTAATCGTTAAGGAGATTAGCGCAATTCCTGACAAACTTCTTATTCTGCACTGGGACAGTAGGACAGGAACCCTGAGAAAGACCCTATTTGTCACTACCCTCTGAAAACGCAAATCCATTTGAAAGGAGAGAGAGCCTAAACCCAGAATGCTAGTGCAAAATAAAATAAAATAAAATAAAATAAAATAAAATAAACAAAAAAAACCCATCAAAACAAACTTCAGTAACAACAAACCACCCAGGGAAGTGTTTCTCCCGGGTCAATCTGGAACGCACGCAGTGGCCAACACCACTGTGGTCCAAGGGGCCAGGTTACATCTTGAGCTGGCCACAGAACTTGGCAGCATGATCCATATGCTAGCAGTTTTGTGAGTATAAAACAAATGCAAGACTGAGTGGGTTCTGGAAGGTTCCAAAAGGCTATTGAAGCCAAACAGTGTGAGGAAGGGTTGCATTCCTTAGAAGGAGGTCCTGATGCTGCTGCATGACTCTGTGAAGATGCAACTTAACCTGCAAGGGAGGCCAGAGGATGCTGGAGATTCTGGGACCTTTGGATGTCCACCAAGGAAAATTTCAGGAATAAAATGGACTGGCCCAAGACAAAGGCTGTGTGTGTTTGTAGGGTCCGAGGAAGCGCCGAAAGATCCCACACTCAAATAATATGTAAGAGCAAAGGGCGTTTATTACTTTACCAGCATATGTGGGGCCAGTCCACTTCGTTCCTGTACAAAATGGCAATGATCCTGAGAGGAGCAGCAGGCTCCTTTTAAGCTTAGCTAGGGGAGTTTTAGGAAAGTTAGGTAATCTCAAACATGATTGGTTAAGCGATCAGCAGTTACATTAGTGTTCTTGTAATTGGCTGAGGCTTAGTCTTGTCACTTTGAACAGCCTTGCACAGGCTTGGGTAAGTTCCGACTCAGCGACTCAGAAGGGGGCTGTAGGATTTGTCCTTGAGACACAGTGGGGCTGACTTAGGCCTTGTATGTGCTCTCTCCATCATCCCTGAATGCAAGGGTGTTGTGGATACATGGCCCTTTGTTGGAAGAGACACCTGCTTTAGCTTTCTGAGAGAACTGAAACCTAAATTCAGATGTGAGAGTCCGGGAGTTGAACCCCTTCACGTTATAGGTGGGGGCTCTCCAATCCCTTGGCGCCCAGATGATCCCATCCTGAGTCCAAGATGCCTGATACGGAGCAGCAGGACTTGTTGCTTGTGCTGCTGGGTTTCAGCCTTGCTTTGGTCTGATTCTTCCTCGCTTTGGCTCTGACGCTCCCTTTGGGAATGGGAATGCTTGCTCTGAACTATTGTGCATTGGAAGTATAGAAGCTAATTTTATTTTGGTGTGTATATGTGTTGTTATGTGTTTTAGGTTACTGTTGCTATAATAACACACTGTGACAAAAAAAAAACTTGATAGGAAAGAGTTTATTTGGCCTACATATCCTGGAGGTAGGAATTCAACTGGGTAGGAACCTAGAGGTAGGAGGCCATGGGGGAGCATTGCTTACTGACTTGGTCCTCATGACTTGCTCAGCCTGCTTTTTTTAATAGACCCCAAGACCACAATGGGCTGGGTCCTCCTCCACCAATCACTAATTAAGCAAATGCTCTACAGTTTCACCTCCAGTCAGATCTTGTGTCTTGTGGAGACATTTTCTTAATTGAGGTTCCTTCTTCTCAGATGACTATAACTTTTGTCAGGTTGACATAAAACTAGCCAGCACAGCATGGATCCCTGTCTGTGTGTGTGGAGGCTGGAGGTTAACGTCAAGGGTCTTCCTCACTCGCTCTCCATCTTATTTTTTAAGGCAGGCTCTCTCACTGAACCTGGAATCACTGGTTTAGAACTCTCTAGACAGGGGGTTCCAGGGATCCTCCTGTTCCAATCTCCTCCACACTTGAATCAGGGGTATATGCTGCATGCCCAGCTTTTTCGATGGATGTTACAGTCCTAAAATCACATCTTTGTGCTTGCATGGTGAACACTTTAATAACCGAGCCATCTCCTTAGCCCCCATGGTTTATTTGTGGATACTACAGGGCTCACAGTTAAGAGACGGCCTGAGTTGCAGGAAAGATTTTTGCACTTACACTTCAAAAATTTTGCAATGGTGTGTGTGTGTGTGTGTGTGTGTGTGTGTCTGCTCAGCATGCAAATATGCACAGCAATTGGGTGGAAGTACACGGAAAACATGAAAGACCCAGTCATCTGCTCCTACTATGCTGGTCCCAGGTGTCGAACTCAGGTCATTAGAGTTGGTAGGATGCTCCCTTACCTACACACAGGGCTAATCTTGCCAGCCCTTACTTAGCTTTTAATTTTTTCTTTTTCTTTTCTTTCTTTTTTTATTCTTCTCTCATACATTACATCCTGACCTCAGCTTCCCCTCCCTCCACTCCTCCTCACCTCACCCCCACATTCGATCTCCCCCAAATCCACTCCTCTTTAATTTCCCTTACAAAAAGAGCAGGTCTCCCAGGTTATCAGCAGAACATGGTACAACTAGTTACAACAAGACTAGGCACAAAACCCCTCATATCAAGGCTGAATGAAGCAACCCAGTAGGAGGAAAAGGGTCCCAAGAGCAGGCAAAAGAGTCAGAGACATCCCCACTTCCACTGCTAAGAGTCCCACAAGAACACCAAGCTACACAACCATAGCGTATATGCAGAGAACCTAGTTCAGATGCATATGGAATCCGTTTGTCACTTCAGACTCTGTGAGTCCCTATGAGCCCTGCTTAGTGATTCTGTGGGCCTTGTTCTCCTGGTGTCCTCTACTCCTCTGGCTCCTCCCCCATCTTCTGTGGGGTTCTCCTGGCTCCTCCTAGTATTTGGCTGTGGGTCTCTGTGACTGCTGGATGACATCTCTCTGATGACAATTTGGCTAGGCACTGGTCTATGAATATAGCAGAATATCATCATAAATGATTTCACTGACTTTTTTCTTTTCCAGTCATTTTTGGTTCTATTCTGTGTCTTTGGGCTGCCCTGTCTCTGGTTCCTGGCCAACCAGGCTGTGTCAGGCATGGGCTCCCTCTCATGGCATGGGCCTCAAGTTGGATCAGTCATTGGTTGGCCATTCCTTCAAGTTCTGTGCCACCATTAGCATATCTTACAGGTAGATCAGATTGTAGGTTGAATGTGATGACTGGTTTGATGTCCCAGTTCCACTGCTGAAAGCCTTGCCTGGTTATAGAAGATGGCCCATTCAGGTTCTGCATCCCCCACTACTAGGGTCACTCTCATAGAGTCCAGGGGGTTTCCAGAGCACCAGGTTTCCACATCACCCCCACAGATATCCCTCCAATTCCAGTCATCTCTCCGAGTACTCTCTTCCTCCATCCCCACCTGCCTGAGCAATCCTGTTCCCATACCCACCCACCCCCAGTCTACCACAAAATCTATTTCCTCTTCCCAGGGAGATCCATTCATCCTTCCCTTGGGCCCTCCTTGTTACTTAACCTCTCTGGATCTGTGGATTGCAAAATAATTATCCTTTACTTAACAGCTAATGTCCACTTATAAGTGAGTACATACCACATTTGTCTTTCTGGGCCTGGGTTACCTCACTCAGGATAATTTTTTAATTTCCGTTTACTTGCCTGCAGATTTCATGATGGCATTGCTTATAATAGTTGAGTAATACTCCATTGTGTAAATGTACCACATTCTCTTTATCCATTCTTCAGTTGAGGGACATCTAGACTGTTTTCAGTTTCTGGTTATTATGAATAAAGCTGCTATGAACATAGTTGAGCAAGTGTCCTTATAGTAGGATGGAGCATCCTTTGGGTGTATACCTAAGAGTGATATAGGTAGGTCTTGAGGTAGACCGATTCCCAATTTTCTGAGGAATCAAAGCTATCTACTCTCTCCATATCTGTTCAGTAATTGAAGTTCTAGTTGAGGCAACAAGACAACTGAAGGAGATCAATGGGATGCAGATTGGAAAGGAAGAAGTTGGAGTATTATTATTTGCAGATGATATGATAGTATCCATAGTGACGCCCAAAATCCTATCAAGGAGCTCCTACAGCTGATAAACACCTTTAGTGAAGTGGATGAATACAAGTTAAACTAAAATAAATCAGTAGCTTTCCTATACACAAGTGACAAATAGGCTGAGAAAGAAATCAGGGAAACAACACCCTTCCCAATAGTCACAAATAGTATGAAATATCCTGGGGTGATTCTAATCAAGCAAGTGAAAAACCTGTATGATAAGAGCTTCAAGTCTTTGAAGAAAGTAATTAGAGAAAATATCAGAAGATGGAAAGATCTCCCAAGCTCATGGACCAGTAGGATTAACAGTAAAAATGGCCATCCTACCAAAAGCAATCTACAGATTCAACTCATTCCCCATCAAAATTCCAACACAATTCTTTACAGACCTTGAAAGGAAAATGTTCAACTTCATATAGAAAACCAAAAAACAACAACAACAACAACAACAAACAAACAGGGTAGCTGAAAGAACCTTGTACGATATCTATCACCCTGCATAAAACTTAAGTCCGAGTACATCAAAGACCTCAATGTAAAGTCACATACACTGAACTCAGTAGAAGAAAAAGTGGAAAGTAACCTTGAAGGCCTTGGCACAAGAGAACGCTTCTCGAACAGAACAACAGTAGCACAGGCACCAAGAACAACTGAAAAATGGGACCTCATGAAACTGAGAAGCTTCTGAAAGGCAAAGGACACCATCAAGAGGACAACACAGCAGCCTACAGAATGGGAAAAGATTTTCACCAACTCCACATCTGATGGAGGTCTAATATCCAAAATATATAAAAAACTCAATAAGCTAGACATCAACAAACCAAATAATAATCCAATTAAAAAATGGAGTACAGGGTACAAATCTAAACAGGGAAATCTCAACAGAGGATATTTTAGGGAGTAAATTGGTGACACAGAGTTTTCTCAGTAGCTATGGAGCCAGTCCTGGAACTCGCTCTGTAGACCAAGCCAGCCTTGAACTTACAGAGATCTGCCTGCCTCTGCTTCCTGAGTGCTGGGATTAAAGGTATGCACCACCACCGTCTGGTAAGGAATCTTAAATGACTGAGAAAGACTTAAAGGAATGATCAACATCCTCAGATATAACAGGGCCCCAGACCTTAGCATAACTGACTCCATGATAGAAGTGCCATTCAGACTGTAAAATTCAGCACATAGACAACACCACTTGCCAAAACTAAAAAAAGACCTAATTCGTCAAAATCTATACAGCTCTGGAAAAGTCTCAAAATGTACTAACCCTGCATTTTAGCTTCTGGCTAACTGATCTTGTTAACTGAAGTATATCAACCCAGAACATGGTTTTTGTGCTTAAAAGCTCATCCTGAAAAAGGCTCAGACCTAGACTGGGATCCCCCAAAGTCCCGGTGTAGTCGCCAGCTGGCTAATAAAGACTTTCTATTGGCTTAAACCCATGCCCAAGCAATCTTCTCTGGTGAATACCCAACAACATTGCCATCAGAGAAATGCAAATTAAAGCGGCTTTGAGATTCCATTTTACACCTGTTGGAATGGCTGAGATCAAAACCACAAGTGGCAGCTTATGCTGGAGAAGATGTGGGGAACACTCCTCCATTGCTGGTTGGAGTGCAAACTTGTAGAACCACTATGGAAATTAAATGTATTTATTTAGTATGAGAGTGTATGTATTGCATACACACAAGTATGCATGTGTATGTGTTTGCATGTGTGAATGTGGAAGCCAGAGAAAGATGTCAGAAGTCTTCTACTGCGGTCTGCCTCATCACCTTGAGACAGGGTTTCTCGCTGAACCAGAAACTCACTGTTAGTGTTGGTAGCTAGCACACTCCCAGAACCTGAACCTCCAATGCTGGAGTTATAGACAAGCATAGCCATGTTTGCCTTTTTATGTAGGTTCTAGGGAATTTTAGCTCGAGTCTTCATGCTTGCACAGCAACCGCTTGTACCTACCTAGCCATCTCCCCAGCTTTTACTTAAGGGCTGAAACTGTCAAAGACCATGGGGGCATTTGAAGTTGGACTGATTGTATTTTCTATTATGAGATGGGCAATGAGCCTATGGAGATAAGGGGCAGAAGTTGTGGCTAAAAACTGAATGTTTGGGTTTCAAGTTGACAGAGGGTGGACTTGTGATGGCTAATATTGATGGCCGATGTGACAAGGTCTAGAATCACCTAACGCATAAACTTCTGGGCATATCTGTGGGAGAGTTTCTAGATTGTGTTAATTGAAATCCAAAGATCCTCCCAGAAGTGGATGCCATCATTCCATGGTCTAAGGTCCTGGAATAACTAACTATAAGGGCGGAAGTCAGCACTCCCCTGTCTCTGCTCCCTGACTGGATGCAATGCGACCCAGCTCCTGTGCCGTTCCTTCCTTACTGTGATGGACTCTGCTTTTGTACAGGACTAAGAATCCTTCCTTCCTTCCCTGAGTTCTTTGCCAGGTATTTGCTACCCCAGTAAGGAAAGTAATTAACACATTCGGTGACAGCTGCAGGTTGGTACGGGAATCACAGCATTCTTCAATGACACTCAACCTGCAGAGGGTGACTTGTTTGGAGGAACTGGCTTGTGTGACTCTGAGGGCTCAAAATCTGTAGAGTGGGCTGGAGTTGGAGACCCAGGAGAGAGCTGGTGCTGTGGTCCAAGGTGAGGCATTCACTCCCGCTTAGGGGAGGTCAGGCTTTTTGTGCCATTCTGGTCTTCTCTGGTTGGATGAGGTCCACTCCCATGAGGAGGAAGTTGTCTTTGTTCACATCCAAGAATATAAATGCTAATCTCATCTGCAGACATCACGGAGGATGTCTGACTGACCATCTATTTGGGGGTAAATGGCCTTTTAAATTTGATACCTAAAATTAACCATCACACCTGCCCCGTTGAGGACAGAGAACTTGATGAGAACTTAGCTTGGATGTTCAAAGATGCCCTTGGCAGAGATCCAGGATTTAAAATACCCTACCTATCAACTCTACCCCAAGAACTTGCCATTTTACAGATGTGTAAACAGAGGCTTACTGGAGACAAGAGAGTCACCAAACATACCAGACATACTGAGGACACTTGCAAATGGGGGTGCTGGCCTGTTTGTTCAGCTGTGCCATGGTTCAGTACCCACAGTAATGGCAGCTTTTACTCTTATTTGCTCCCTGAGGAGGTTTGCCAAATCACATTAAAGAAAGAAGAAATAAAGACGGTGGACATTTTGGGACAGAAGGTGCCTTCTGCTTTATTCAGCCTAGGCTTGGAACCAACAAATCACGGGGGCAACTATCTCATCTTAAGGAATGGTATTGACTGAGTTCAGATCCTTCCCAGGCTGTGTGCAGGATGTTTTGGAGGTAATCGTGGATGAGGCAGACTGTGACTCTTTCTTCCTGAGATCCAGAGTCCAGATCAAGCTGCCCCTTGACCCGGATGGAGTTACTGCTTGGTTCTGATGGTGTAGAACCCAAGCTTGCTTGACCTGATATCTTAGGCTCTTGGTCAGGAAGGGAAGGGACGAGGAGCTGAGGGTTATCTAGTCCGAACACGAGAGAATGGGGACCAGGAGTTGTGTGAAAGAAGTGGGGGCTGAGAGAGGGCCGTGTGTTTAGAAGTTCAGGAAAGAGACAAGCCGAGTCTCTGCAGCGACCTGTTAGTAGGAGCTGCCTGATTTAGCAGAAAATCGCACACGCTGGCCCTGGCGTGGGCCTGTGGAAGGTATTTCCTCCCGAGGCCTGGGTCAAGTTTCATTCATAGGTACTGTCTAAAATTAGACCCTTGCCTTTCATTCTAGTCCAAGTTCCCTGCCTAGCGTAATATTTGGGAGAAACAGGCAACTCCATTAAAAGCGCACCTTCCTCCCTCGGCCCCTGGCCCACGGACTGCGCCCTGTTCCTGCTGGCGGCCGCCACGGCCCATAAACCCAGGTCTAAATTCAAAGCATCCGCTCTGACTGGTGACCCCGAGCTTCCAGGTAAACCTGGGCTGCCTTCTGTAGCTCACACCACCGGCTCAGCCGGGTCACAGCAAAAAGCCCAGTTCATGCCTGTGGCCTCCGTGAGGGGAGCATGAGGACCAACTCCCCAGAGGCAAGAGGGGCCCAGCACCCGTGGGCCAAGTGCAGGTATATGTTTGGGCTAGTCTGGCGTCTTCCCCTCCAGGCTCGGGGAGCCTGGTCACCAGCCCGACCTGCCTTACTGTTGGTTGTTATTCTCCAAATCAACACAGCCTCGGAGGACTCAAGAAGAGGGTGATCTGCCCCATGCTCCGTCTGATGCTCCCATTTAATTAGCATTTCCTAAGCCTAGGTATCTGGAGATATTTTTGGCCATGAATTAGAGAAGGAGAACGCTGGAAAATGCTGGCCTCGAGGCGCTACGGAGAGTAGCACCAAGGCCTGAGCACGGAAGGGACTTTGCCTTCATATCTTGCCTCCGCTTCCCTGCTGGCAGTGGTACCCATTCTCCTCTCCCAGTGCTCCTGCTTTGGTGGCCATGGAGGAATGTGGCTGAGTGGTCCCATGGTCTCAGGACTAGCTGTTGGTATAGAGGATGGGCTCTCCTTCCTGGGTCTAGTTCAGAAGTCTTTAAGAACCACCCCAGATGACGTAGCTTCTGTGGGCGCCTGCCTCTGAGTGTTCAACCTCAGCAAAGAAGGAGCCTTTCCTAGAGTAGTGGTTTGGCTGAGGAATGTCCCTTAGCGGCTCACGTTTGAACATTTGGTCTCCTGTGGTGGCGCTGTTTGGGGAGGTTATGGAGCCTTTAGGAGGTGGAGTCTGACTGGAGGAGATGCGTCATTGGGGGAACACTTGGAGGATGTTTTTGAGGACGTATGTGCCACTTCTTGCTCTCTCTCGGTTTCTTATTTGCAGATGGAAATGTGATCAGCTGGCTTCCTCCTGCTGCCTCCGCCATTGCTTGGCAGGTGACAAAAGGCTTCCTGGAAGAGGTGACTTCCAGCATCACTGGTAGGTTTTATTTGGGATCCAGAAGCAAAAAGTAGAGGTTGTACAAAGACGGACACATGCAAAAACCTCAAAGCAAGACCTGGACCTGTTGGGTAGAAGCCTGGCCCTGGCCCTATGGCCACACTGACCTTGGCCAGGCTGTGTCTCTCTGGGCCTCAGTTTCCACAAGTGCAGCGGGGAATCCCTGCCCTTCCTGCATAGACATTAGAGCCAGGCTGGCAGCTCAGTGAGCGTCACTGAATCCACCAATCCTGAGGGATACTCCATCAACTGGTTCCTTGCCACCTTCGGTCTCAACACAGGCATCTAAGGGACATCCCCAGAAAGGTCCATCTTGATCAGCCTTCTAAATGGGTTTCCTTTTCAGAATCTAGTTTATCACTTTGTTTCCTTCCTGGGGACTTCCGGCTTGTAGCAGTTTGGTTTATTTTCTTGTTTCTAGTCCACTTTAGACTAGGCAGACTGGTCCCTGACAGTGAGGAGCAGGGCTTGTTCTCTCCTGTGTCCCCTCCTGTGTTCAGAACTCAGTTGGTGTCTGCAGAATCAATGGGCACAGGCCTACAGACATGCAGAAGTGGTCTTGACAGTCTCCTGTGGGAAGATGGATTTGTCCAGACAGGCTGTGACCGAGGCTGGTGTCCAGTCACCCCTACAGAGCTATCTCACAGCCATTGGAAAAACCCAGTCTCATTGTGGTAGAAAGCTGGGATAAAGCTACAGCTCTCCCCATTTTCCACTGCTCCTGCAGACAGGCTGGGAAGATGGGCAGGCGATGTGCTTGGATCTGGGACCCACGCTGTTTGCTGTTTCCCCAGCTGCTCCAGGACCTCTTGCTTTTACCCTCTCCTGCATCTTCCTAATTCTGGGAATAACGCTCTCCCAGAGTCAAGTAAAACGCAAGGTGAGCGAGTGTTGGGAGATCTTTGTAAAATGTGTGTATTGCTGTGATTGCTGTAATAGAAAGCTGAATGGTCAACAGTTAGACAGCAGGTAGAGGTGGGACTTCCAGAGACAGAGAGGACTCTGGGAAGAAGAAAGGTGGAGTCGCCAGCCAGACACGAAGAGGAGACAGAAGGTGCAAGATGAAAGAGAGGTAATGCCACGTGGCAGAACATAGATTTTAAAATATGGGTTAATTTGAGTTCTAAGAAGAGTTGAGACAAGTCTAAGCTAAAGGCCAAGCTTTCTTAATTAATAAGAAATCTCTGGATCATTATTTGCAGGCTGGCAGTTCAAAGATAGTCTGGCAAGAAAGCTTGTTACAAGTGAGGGGGTCTAGCTTTGGAGTCATGTCCTGGTGTCAGCTCCAGCTGAACAGCTGACCACCTTCCCCCATCTCACCCTTCATGTTCATCCTCCCTCACAGGCTGAAAAATTCCTAGAGTCCTTCCGCCTCCCCTTTTGATGTAGTGTGGCTTCCCAAGAGGACGTTGGAGTGAGAATGTATGACTCCAGAAAGTGCTAACCCAAGGGAGTGGCCTGGGGGACAGGAAGTCAGTATGGGGAGCAATGAAAGTCAGTGTGACTGTGAGCTTCTCTGCTGAGTCCTGCTCCTCTGTGAGATGGTGTAGAAAGGATGCCTTGGAGACTGCTTGTCAGGGGCAGGTGCAAGGGGCTAACTGCCGTAGGGCCTTTGGTAAGTATTATCTGCACAGCACTTCTGGCCAGACCTGTTGTTGAGAAGCTCTGACAGACTGTAGGAATTTCCAGGTGTCCCTCCTGGGTCAAGATGCAGGGGAGGGGTGAATGCCACAGGCCTGTGGGAGGGGCCAAGCATCTGCTTGTCTGTGATGGATTTCAGCTGAGTCACTAATAGAGCCAAGGCCAGCCCCTCATTTGGTGCCTTGGGTACCAGAGCTCTCTTTGTGCCTAGGTTCTTGAGGCCCTGGGTCAGAGACAGACACAGTGGTTGCCCTTTGATGGGTGCTGCAGCATTGCTCTGAGGGACGCTTGATCATTTCTTTCTGACATCTGAAGAGAGGCTGAGAGAATGGGCAGTGGCATGGCCATGTTGCTGCTAGTGTCTGGGACATGGATGCAGGGAACCCAAGTGCTCTACATTAATAATTAATAATATATATATATTTAAAATTATATATATAATTTATAATGTATACACACACATATATATTTTTTCCCGAGACAGGGTTTCTCTGTATAGCTTTGGTGCCTGTCCTGGAACTCACTCTGTAGACAGAGGTCTGCCTGCTTCTGCCTCCCGAGTGCTGGGATTAAAGGTGTGTGTCACCACCATCTGGTCACAACATGTATTCTTAACTGCTGAGCCATCTCTCCAATCCCTTTAACTACTATTTTAGTATGTCTTCCCTATAGCCTCATGGAAGTATTTACTTGATTCCTTCAAGTACCTTCTGCAGTGCTGGCTTGACAACCACAGACTCCTTTAACGTGTCTTTGCTGTGGAAACATTTCTCCTTTAATTACAACAGGTAGTTTTGCTGGGTATCATAGTCTCGCTTGGCAATTTCTGTCTCTCAGAATCTGAAGCACATCATTTCAAGGCCTCCTGGCTTTTAAAGTTTCGGTTGAGAGATCTACTGTTATTCTAATGGGTCCAGCTCTCTGGAATTTGCTTTTCTCTTCCAGGTTTCAGTATCCTTTTCTGTTCTCTAGATTTAGTGTATTAACTGTAATGTGATGTGGGGAGGTTCTTTTCTAGGCTTGTCTGTTTCTTATCCAGATTTTCTCCTATATATGCATAGTCATCTCTTTTTCTAGATTTGGACATTTTATTGAAATTGTTTTCTAAAATTTAGCATGAAATTCTTCTGTGCTCATGATTAACAGATTGTCTTAAAAATAAAATCACTTTATTGTAATGAATTCACAAATAAAAACATTACTCAGCTTGATTAAAGAAACCACTGACCCAGTCCCAAACTCTATACACCTCAATAAACAGTTAAAATAACATATAGTTAGACTACAGTTAGAATACTATATAGTTAGAACACAGAATACCATACGGTTAGACTACAGTTAGAATACCATACAGTTAGAACACAGTTAGAATACCAAACAGTTAGAACACAGTTAGAATACCAAACAGTTAGAACACAGTTAGAATACCATACAGTTTGAACACAGTTAGAATACCAAACAGTTAGGATACAGTTAGAATACCATACAGTTAGAATAGAATACCATATAGTTAGAACACAGTTAGAATACCATACAGTTAGAATACCATACAGTTAGAATAGAATACCATATAGTTAGAACACAGTTAGAATACCATACAGTTAGAATACCATACAGTTGGAACACAGAATACCATGCAGTTAGAACACAGTTAGAATACCATACAGTTAGAATAGAATACCATATAGTTAGAACACAGTTNTTAGAATACCATACAGTTAGAATACCATACAGTTGGAACACAGAATACCATGCAGTTAGAACACAGTTAGAATACCATACAGTTAGAATAGAATACCATATAGTTAGAACACAGTTAGAATACCATACAGTTAGAATACCATACAGTCGGAACACAGAATACCATGCAGTTAGAACACAGTTAGACTACCATACAATTAGAACACAGTTAGAATACTATACAATAGAATACTATACTGTTAGAATACAATTAGAATGGCCATTCTTCTTTAAAGTTTTACACATTTCCTATCCATTATATTTTATGCAGCTATCCATCACAAAAAGAAAAAAAAGCAGTTAAAATAAAAAACAATTATCTTTATACTCTCTTTAATGATTCCCGCATCCTTTTGTCTGCATTTCATTTTTATCACCTAATATTGCCCTTTCTTGGCCTCCTTTCTGAATGCTATGTCATGCCCACCCTTACAACTGTACAAACACACACACACACACACACACACACACACACACACAGAGTAGGCTAGGATCTGCATATGGGGAAGTAGATGCATTTTTTTTCTTTCTAAGTTTGGGTAAACTTGCTTCATATTATATATTATATATATTCTAAATTCATTCTTTTTCCTGAACATGTTGTAATTTCATTTTCTTTAGAGCTGAATAACATTTCATTTTACATACATATGACATTGTTATTATCCATTTATCTATTGATGGACATTTCACTGCTATCATAAATAAAATATCCTTAAACATGGTTGTGCAAATATCTCTATAGTGGGATATGGAGTTCTCTGGGTATATGCCCTGGAGCGAACTTGCTGGGTCATGGTAGTAATGTTCTGAAGAGCCTCCAAACTGATTTCCACAATAACTGTGTTAATTTGTGTTCCCAACAACAGTAAGAGTTTCTCTGTCCCTACACCCTCCCCGACGGCATTTGTCATCAGATCTTTTTTTTTGCTGACAGCCCTTATGACTGAGGTGAGGAGGAATCTCAAAGCAGTTTTGATCACCTTTAAAAGAGTTACTACTACCTGGGCAGTGGCGGTGCACACCTTTAATCCCAGCACTTGGGAGGCAGAGGCAGGCGGATCTCTGTG
>LOEQ01001016.1:259306-269449 GCA_001685075.1 Bramus lutescens | reverse complement strand
GAGGCAGGCGGATCTCTGTGATTTCGAGGCCAGCCTGGTCTACAAAGTGAGTTCCAGGACAGTCAAAGCTGTTACACAGAGAGACCCTGTCTCAAAAAAAAAGTAGTTACTGCTGCCCATTTGTATCTCTTCTTTTGAACTGTCTATTCAGATTCTTTAGGCCCTTGGAAAGCAAACTGATTAAACCAAGGCATACAAGCCACCAGTAAGTCACATTCCTCTATGGCCTCTTCTTTAGCTCCTGCCTCCAGATTCCTGCCCTGGCATCCCTCGGTGATGAACTGTAAACTGTAAGCTGTGAAATGAAATAAATCTTTCCCCCTGATATTTATTCTGCAATGCTTTGTAAATTCTGGCTTAGCACCTTGTCTTCAGTGTGGCTGCTAGAGAATTTTCTCCCTTACTGTGAACTTTGACGATGGTTTTCTTTGCTGTGCCAAAACCTTTTAATTTCTTGTTCATCTGTGTTTTCTTCATCCTTGATAGTTGTGGCCATGGTTCCTTTTATAACTGACATCTATATCTATGCATATTATTTTTATATCTATGTGTCAGTCTCTGTTGTCTGGAAGAGATCTGCATTTTTTACTTTCCTGCCTATGTGTGTTACTTTGATTTCTGTTGGTAGGATAAAACCATGACTGAAAGCAACTTGGGAAAGAAGGGTCTTATTTCAAGGCAGGAACCCAGAGGCAGGAACTGAAGCACAGGCCATGGAGGGTGCTGCTTACTGGCTTGCTCTCCATGGCTTGATCAGCCTGCTTTCTAATACAACCCAGGGCTACCTTCCCAGGGGTGGCACCATCCACAGTGGCTGGGCCCTTCCACATCAATCACTAGTTAATGCAATACATTACAGACACACCCAGGGGTAAGTGTGATGAAGGTGACTCCTCGACTGAGGTTCCCTTTTCCCAGGTGACTCTAGTTTGTGCTAAGTTGAGGAAAACTGGCCAGCATGCTGCACTTCAGCAAGGCGTTCATTCTCATAGACAGTTCTGCTCTTTCTAAGGGGTCTGCTCTGTGCAGGGATCAGGAAGCTGCCGTCGCTGAGTCAGTCAGGCTCATTATAGGGTGATCATTAGTGATCACAGTCTCAGTGTGGGAGATGACAGTGGCTGGGGACAATGACTATGTGACCTGTGTCAAGGAGGAGCCTGCCGTATAGGTCCAGCCAACAGCTGCCAAATAAGAGGTGGGCTTTCTCCAGTCCCATCCTTTCACACTTCAGAAGAAGCCAGGGGTCATTTTATCTTCTGAGAAGTCTGCAGTCTTTCATTTTAAAACGTGGCATGGAGAAACAAGGTTGAAACATAATGTAGGTGACTTAACAGGGCTGCCAGACCTGAGCCCTAGTATGGTAGCCTAGGATTTCTGTTTAATCTGTAAGAGCAGGTGTGCATGTGCGCACATGGGTTTGTGTGTGTTGTATCTATGTGCGTTGTGTGTGTTGTGTGTTTTGTGTTGTATGCGTTGTGCTGTGTGTACATGTGCATGCATGTATATGAGGGATTTAATGAAGTTCTTTTCTCTAATTATGAGTGCAACGTGCTCCTTCACACTCTGGTTACTGTACTCACCAATATCATCTCGCTACATTTCCCCATGTCCTTGTCATTGGGCAGTTATATTATTTCAGGGGTTCTCTGTAAGTCACGCTGGGATAACCCCCTTGAGATGGTGCTTCATGCCTTTCCATCCTTGTGGCTGCCTGTCACGAAATTGGACCAGGAAGGTTGGTTTCTGGTGTTGACTTCTCCTCTAACCCAGCCTCTCTGAGGATAAAGAAACTTCTCTGTCCAGATGAAAGAAGGATTGCTGTCAGCGTGTGTGACATGAGAGAATGGGGTGGAGGAGAAGGGAGTCACCCTTGTGATGTCATCATAGGGAACTGAGGAGGCTGAGCCACTGCTAAGGAGAGCAGCTTTCATTGAGAAGATGCCCTAACCACTGTCTGCAGAACTATTATGATGCCACTGACTTGGCCCTCCATTCGGGGATCTACTTGACCCAATCACATGGGTCTTCTGTCACAGAACACAAACCATTCTGGCTTTCCCCAGAATAATCATGATTGCATCCACAACTTGAAACTTACTTGTAGAAGTTAACTCAATGTGGGAAATAACCAGGCTAGCTAGAGGATAAACAATTATGTTTTTATTTATTATAAGGGGAAAACTCACAAAACTGAACAAGAAGTCCAAGCTCAGCTGTGCACAAAGGGAATCACAGAGAGAGAGAAAAAGAGAGAGAGAGAGAGAGAGAGAGAGAGAGAGAGAGAGAGAGAACCTGGGCCATGCGTCCATTTTTCTCCGGGTTCCAGAAAGCCACACCCTAACTCATTCCCACCTCTTAAAGATAATCACCTCCCCCTTTTGTCTAAACAAGAGCAATCCAAACTTAATACCAAACTGTATACGATAGGAACAGATATCAAGTATAAAATTACAAACAACGTAAACAATATTAAGCAAGGAAGAGATGGCTCAGAGGTTAAGAGCACTGACTGTTTTTCCAGAGGTCCCGAGTTCAATTCCCAGCAACCACATGGTGGCTTACAGCCATCTGTAATGAGATCTGGTGTCCTCTTCTGGCCTGCAGCTTTTCTTCTGTTAGAGGCCACTGTTTAACCCATATTGGTTTCTCAGTTAACCATTTTAAAGGCAGGGCCATTAGTACCTCTGAAGGATTGTCAATTGCTTTGTGTTCTTGTACAGCCTGAATGGCTGGTGACCTTTGTCTATAATATCTTCTAATATCTTCCTCCAAAACATAAGTTTTGAATATTAATCTGGATATTTCATTGCTGCAATAGGTCACAAACACACTAACTCATTCACTGCAATCTTAGCTACATATGGCCTCAGCCTCCATCTCTGCCCTTCTGGCCCTATGCATTTGACCTATCTCATGCTTTGTTTTACTTGAGACAGGGTTCCAATTCCTAGGAATGGAACATCTACCTCTTGAAGAGGCCAATTAGGATGCCAAGATTCTGGGGTAATGATACTTGCATCCGCACCTGTGTCTAGTAAGTCTTCAATAAAAATGCCATTTATACATACTCTTAGCTTTGGTCTTTAATCATTTATAGAAGCTGCTAGAATAAATATTTTCTATGTCCTACTGGAGTGTTAGATCCATTCTCCATATCTATTTTATTATCCAGACCAGTATGGTTTTTTTTTTACAGTGGGCACTGGATTTTTTAATTTTCCTGGTAAGACATGTTCTCCACAGTAACTGAAAATGATTGGGCCATGTTTGTAATGGGGGCCTGCGAGAGG
Organism: Bramus lutescens; assembly: GCA_001685075.1. Lineage (NCBI taxonomy): Eukaryota > Metazoa > Chordata > Mammalia > Rodentia > Cricetidae > Bramus > Bramus lutescens. The sequence continues at coordinate 266,159 of LOEQ01001016.1, read as the reverse complement.
CCCCCACAAGGAGTTTCCTGATGGTATCAGGTTTCCTTGTCTGTCTTTTGTTGGTCCAATGTCAGCCTTTGCCACACCTTTTACATATACCTGAAGGCTGAGTCGTCCCATTCTTGCCATTCCCAGAGGAAACATTATTCCTAAGAATCCCTTGTCTACAATCCCTTCTCAGATGTCCTATTTTACCACAATTAAAACATTTGGTATTTTGATGTTTCCTCATACCATTGGAAATTGTTTCTCCTACCCAAGCTTCAGTACTATAGTCAAATGTCTTGACATTCATTGTATGCAAGATCCATTCATCCATTTGTGCTGATCTGACCTTTAAAGGCCTCAGGATCTTCTTGCAGTCTAAGTTGGCATTCTCAAAAGTTAAAGATTCAATTAGTACGTGTCTAGCTTCTGGGTCTGTTACCCCTATTTGCACAGCCTTAGTTAAGCTTTGTAAAAAGCCATTAAAGGGTTTTCTCTGATCCTGTTTAACCCTAATATATGATTCAATTCTCTTTCTTAGTTCCTGAATCCTGTCCCAAGCATTTAAAGCTGCTGTGCGTCATAGGGACAAGGTGTGTTCATCGTAAAGAGCCTGATCCTGAGGATCAGAGTAAAGTCCTTTGCTCAGAATTTGATTTTGGGAAATCTCAAGTCCTTTTGCTTTCCCATGTTGCTCTAAAATTTTTGCTTCTTCTCTCCAATAACACTTCCAAAGCAGCTAAGGTCCATTTTCTAGGATTGCTGAGATTAACTGAATCCAGTCTTGTGGCATTGCTTTGTTGCTTGAAGCCCATGTTTTGACCATTTCCCTAACAAAGGATGAATGTATTCCATAAGCTACAATGATTTGTTTAATTTCCTTTAGATAAGTCATACGTATGGGCTCCCATGTAATTCTTTGATTATCTTAGGATATTTGGTGCCAGATGCTCTTTCTGATGATATCACCAGAAAAACAGGTATAATGCTGGGTAAGTTATCCTGGAGTTTGGTACATACTGATGAGGCTACATTTTGTCTTTGTACCTTTTGTCCCTGGTCATAAAATTTGATAAATTTTTCAGTCTTTTCAAATCTTTTTACCACTGTCTTTTGTAAAGTCTGGATCTCCTATCCAGTGTTGTATTCTAATGTCCTCACTGAGGATTCTAAGGTGTGAAGTCTGTCCAGTAAAGATAAGTTCTCATCCTTGAACATAATTTTTATAGCATACATATTATTTTCCTGGAGAGACATTCTATCAGTCAATCTAACATAACTGTCTTACAGAGTCTGATTAATACATTCAACAGTACGAATTCTCTCAGACAATGTCTCAGCACCCTCTATCATTGACTGTTTCTTTCTTTTTTTTTTTGTCAAATTGGCTGTATCCTTTTCCAGAGTGCTAAATTTCTCCAATTTTAGTTGGTTATTATCAGTATGTAAAGACTGTATCATTTCTAAAAGTGCCTCATTCTTGACCCTTTTATCAAACCATGTTTTTAAGGAGAAAATATAAAGGACAAAGCTAATTCCCAGAATCAAATAGAGGGATGTAAGAGGAAAATCATATAAACATTGCATAACATTGTGCATGGTATAAGTAAAAAGGCTATTGAACTTCTGGATGGTTAAATTGTCTGTCATCTTGTCATTTTAAATTATGAATTTATAATTTATATTTTAAATTATAGATCTTACCTGTGGTTGAGCTTGAGCTGGAATAGGTGCAAGAGCAATTACCTGTCAGTAGGTGTTGTGGTGCATTTGTAGCCATGTGGCTGGTTTAAATCTGAATTCTAGCATTAAACACTAAAAGATATGCTCAGATTAAAAACAGTCATTTAGTGTAAATCACAGACTATGTGCTCTTGGTCAGCAGCCACATGAGCACAAATGCCAAACAGAGATAACCAGGGAAGCCTGTGTCCTGTCTGAGCATCTGCGAGTGCTGGAAAACTGGACCCAGAAGCTAGCTGAGATGTTTAATGAGAAAATATGAAGGACTGTGTCTAGTGGCTTCTCAGGGTCACTGTGTGGGAATTCTCTACCCAAATGAATGGCGTGGAGTCTGATGGCAGCTGACTAGAGCCATTGGAGACCCTAGCTCCACAAATCAGGCGCCAGCTGTAGAAGTTAACTTGATTTGGGAAATAACCAGGTTAGCAAAAAAATAAACAATTATATTTTTATTTATGATAAAACTCATGAAACCAGAATGAGATATCCAAGCTCAGCTGTGCGACGAGGGAACCACAGAGAGAGGGTACCTGGACCATGCGCCCATTTTTCTCCAGGTCCCAGAAAGCCATACCCTAACTTGGTCCCACGTCTTAAAGATAATTGGTTAACAAGGCTTCCCCATCACTTACTTTTCTGTTTATTTGACATATATGAAAGTATTTCATTTGCTTGTATTATTTTATGTGTAAGAGTGTTTTGCCTGCAAGTATGTACTTCCACTACATGTGTGCTGGGTGCCTGTGGAGGTCAGAAGAGGGTGTCAGATTTCCTGGAATTGGAGTTATGGCTGTTTGAGAGCTGCCATATTGGTACTGGGAACTGAACCCGGGTCCTCTGCACCCAATGCTCTTAACCAGCGAGTCATCTCTCTAGCCCAACCTTTTATTTTTTTTAACTGGAATTAAAACCCACTTGAATCTTCAAATTATGGGGAGGATTTGCTGTTCAGTTTTTTGTCTACTTGACACAAGCTGTAGCCATCTGGGAAGATGGAACCTCAGTCGAGAAACTGCATCCTGTTGGGTGGCCTGTAGGCAAGTCTGTGGGGTCATTTTATTGATTAATGGTTGATGTGGGAGGATCCAGCCCACTGTGGTCAGTGCCAACCTTGGGCAGATGGTCCTGGGTGGTATAAGAAAGCAGGCTAAGCAAGTCATGGAGAGCAAGGCAGTAAGCAACATTCTTCCATGGGCTCTGCTTCAGTTCCTGCCTCCAGGTTGGGGCTTTGAGTTCCTTCCCTGAACTCACTCAGTGATGGAATATGATCTAGAAGTAAACCACATAAGCTCTCCTCCCCAAAGTGCTTTTGGCTGTGGTGTTTATCACAGCAACAGAAACTTAAGCCATAGATCTCAGCCTTCCTAATCCTGCAGCCCTTTAATTCAGTCTCTCATGCTGTGGTGACCCCCAACCATAAAATTATTTTTATTACTACTTCATAACTGTAATTTTGCTACTGTTAAGAATTGTAATGCAAATATTTTTAGAGATAGAGCTTTGTCAAAGGGGTTGTGACCCATAGTTTGAGAAACTATGATAAGAGGTCCAATCATCAACTTCCTTTTGCTCCTAGGAAATACCCATGTCTGAGTTCCTGTTCAAAGAATAGACGGTCCGCTGGGTCTTGGCTTTGGAGGCTGCAAGCCCAAGAGTAGAGTGCTGGCATCTGGCCCTTCTCCATGTATTATACTATGGGGCACATTCAACCACAGGAGACAACAGGCAGCTTCAGATCCCCCTGCCCAACCCCAGCTCCTCCAGGTTTACAGGTCCATAAATACCAGCCAACTCACCAAGGCCCCTATCTGCGGGACTGAGAGGTCCCACCCCAGGTTCCTTGCTTTCTAACAGAAGGGGACCGTCCCAACCTAGCTGAAGGGGGTGTTCCCCTCCCAGCCACTCAGGATGTGTGGTTTCCTTGGCACTGGGAATGATGGCCTCTTTGGACCTTTTGTTCTCCTGTTTGAATGTCAAGGCCCAAGGGCAGGGACCTAATTGGCAGCTAGTTGTCTCCTGCATCTTCCCCACCCTGCCCTCACCAGGAGGATAGGGGAAGGCCATCTCTTTCTCACAGAGGGGAGAGGGAAATGCCAGCCCAGGAGCGTGGGAGTGACATGTTCTCCTTCCCATTAGCTTGTTGATGGGTGTGAGGTTGTTCTTTGGAATGCTGAAGAATGTTCTGGAATTACAAAGAAGAGAAGCTTGCTCAACCTTGTAAATACAGCAAAAAAAGCAACACTAAATTATATATTGTGAAATATCAAATCATATGGCATATGAGCTATATTTAATTTATTTATGTATCTTAGGCGTCTGAGTTTACCCTTGTCTGTTTCAAGCCTGTGTTGGCCTGGAACCTGGGCTCTCACTGTTGGCAGTCCTTCTGGGAACTTCCAGGGATGCAGGTGGAGTAGGGAGCCCTGGAATCCCCCAGCCTGTCACCCCAAGGTATGGTCTGGAGGATCTACAGGGGTGATCCCTGTGCAGGCGACCCAGTGGGGCAGCAGCAACCCCAGGGCAAGCATTCTCTCCTGACTCACGGAGGGAAAAGGCAAAGGATTCTCTGATGAAGAAGTCAAGGTACCTAGATCTTGGATCTGGAAGCTGAACAAGATCACCCAAGTGTTTTCAAATGAACGTACATGGTTTTATCATTGGGATTTTGCTAGAATGATATTTACTTTATTTGTTTTTCAAATATTTTGCTTCTGTTATTACTTTAAATCAAGATCCAGAGTAAAGACATCACCAGAGTCTGGCTCCCACGGGGGAGCCCTTCTCCCTGAACTGTCTGCAGGGGAGGAAGAGGGTGAATGTTCTTACCCTGCAGTTTTGCAGGGGCTTTTCATGTCCTCTAAGGGGCAGAGATGCAAAGCCCTTCACGGCATGTACTTAAACACCTGTGAACTGAGCTGCGTCTTCTGTGTAAAAGCTTGGAATAAGTCTAAGTTTCAGAAGCCCAACTCAATGGGGCTTGAGTATAAAAGGAATTTGTTGGTTTGTTAAGGGGAAACAACCAAGGCTTCAGGTATGGTTTGAACTAGGGTATCAAAAAAGATCTCCCGTCCTCAGTTTCTTTTTCTATGTTTCTTGGCTCTGTTTCTAGTGATCCATTTCTACCTTCATGGCGAATCTCCTCTGTGATGAGGGCATCAGGCCAGTACCAACCTAGCTTCCTCCTGGAAGGTTCCACTTCTTAGTAGGGCTACAGTGAGCACTGATCTTAGTAGGGCTACAGTGAGCACCCATCTTAGAAGGGCCACAGTGAGCACCCATCTTAGAAGCACCACAGTGGACACCCATCTTAGAAAGACCACAGTGGACACCCATCTTAGAAGGACCACAGTGGACATCCATCTTAGAAGGACCACAGTGGACACCCATCTTAGAAAGACCACAGTGGACATCCATCTTAGAAGGACCACAGTGGACATCCATCTTAGAAGGACCACAGTGGACATCCATCTTAGAAGGACCACAGTGGACACCCATCTTAGAAAGACCACAGTGGACACCCATCTTAGAAGGACCACAGTGGACACCCATCTTAGAAGGACCACAGTGGACACCCATCTTAGAAGGACCACAGTGGACACCCATCTTAGAAGGACCACAGTGAGTACCCATCTTGGAAGGACCACAATGAGCACCATTTCAAACCATCTTGACCCCACAGCTCTGGGATTCTGGAAATCTGAAGATGCATGCTCAAATTGGCATCTGCTGCATCCTGGCAGTATGGCCTTGGGCAAGTCATTTGACTCATAGGGTCTTAGATGCCCCAGGAGGGTGCAGGGGGATTAACAGTGCTAGGGTACAGAGGTGGCCTTGGCCCCAAGCAAGCCCTGAGTGCAGTGTGGGTGTTGTCTTTATTTTGACAGTCAGTCAGTATAGTGAAGGTTGGTGCTTAAGATCATTCAAGAAAAATGTCAGTGGAAATTGTGGGAAGAGGCAGTGACTGGGAGAGGATGAAGTAGAACAGCCAGGACACAAAGGACAGGAGGAACGGATATTTCTCAGAGACCACGGCAGCCAAGCCGCGCACATGCCTTGCATGGGAGGTGTGGCCAGGGGTCTGTGGGCAGACATGGAGCCAGGTGGACCAGTTGGAGACATCCACTCAACGCCACCGTCCAGGTCATGGCTCTGCCTGGGAGGTACCTTGCAGCTTTGGAGGGCTGCATCCTAACTCAGCTCCCACAGTTGAAAGAGGCAGGCAGGTGCTGCGCGATGGGCTCCCTGACCAAGACACTGAGTCTGCCTTCACGATTGTTAGTGTGTAGCGAGAGCTAGAGGACTTTGGGGCCACACAGTCTCCTTGGCCTGACCTGCAGGCTTCCAAAGCAGGCTGAACTTCAGAGGAGTCTGAAGCAGAAGCTGGCTCAGAGGGCAGCGTGGACTCAGAGCCACAGGCAAGGAGTTCCACTCCCCATCCCGGCACCCTTCTTCCCTCTTCCCTATTTCCCTTTCCTCCTCCATCCTTCCCCTCTTCTTTCCCTTCTTCTTTTTCTCTCAATCTTTCTTCTCTCCTTCTCACCACTTTGTAAGTGTATTTATATAGAAATGTTTTTTTTACAAAAATATTAGCATGATGTTTTAGGCATAGTGGTGGCATGCTTCTATAATCTTAGTATTTGGAAGGCTGAGACAGGGAAACTACAAGTTTGAGAACAGCTTCTGTTACCTGGTGAGTTCTAGGCCAGCTTGTGCTACTTAACAAAACCCTGTCTCAAAAACCCAACCATGACAATGAAGAGTTCCCACGCCTGCCCTAGTTTGATTTTGTTGCTGAGGTAAGATGCCACACAAAGAGTAGCTTATGGGAGAAAGGGTTTATCTAGCCAACAGTTCCCAATTGCATCACATCATGGGGGAATCAAAGCAGGGACTTGAAGCATCTAGTCATATCACACCCACAGTCAAGAGCAAGGAGAAATGAGCGCATACACGCTTAGTGCTCAGATCACCTTCTCTACTCTCAACACAGTCCAGGACCCAAGTCCTGGAAGTGATGCAGTGCACATTCAGGGTGGCTGGTCCCTCCGCAGTTAGCCTAATTAAGAACCCCCACAGGATGGCCGGACAGTGGTGGTGCATGCCTTTAATCCCAGCACTCGGGAGGCAGAGGCAG
>LOEQ01001016.1:239105-253075 GCA_001685075.1 Bramus lutescens | reverse complement strand
AGAGAGAGAGAGAGAGACTCGTGAAAGTAGAAAAGGGATCATGAAAGGGAAGAAAGAGATCCTGAAAGAGAGAAAGGTAGAGGACAATGGCATCATGGTACATGAAAGCAGGAGAGGACTGCTCGGACTGAGAGGGCGATCAGCAAGAGGAAGATTAAGTTCATAAAATACTCTTTCATCTATTGGCTTTATAAAAAATAAAACATTTAAGATCAATCTATCTGATTGGTAGGCTACTTACAATTCAACCCTGAGTTTTCTTTCTAGGGAGAGGAATCTGCTGATCCAGTTTTTCCTGTCATTAGCTTCTTAGGCTTTCCATTTCTTCTTGAGTCAATTTTTTTCTTTTTGGTTTTTTGAGACAGTGTTTCTCTGTGCATCTTTGGCTGGCTGTCCTAGAACTCACTTCGTAGATCAGACTGGCCTCAGATTCACAGAGATTCACCTGCCTCTGCCTCCCAAGTGCTGGGATAAAGGCATGCATCACCATGCCCAACTTCTTGAGTTAGTTTTAATGAGTTATGAGAATAATTTGTTCTTTTGTCTGTGTTTTTCAATAACTTGGCAAAATTCCCCGTAGATTTTTTGTGTTGTTTTCTTAATATAAATTATGTTTGTTTTAAATTTTTGTTCTTTAAATTATTTATTGCGCTTTTTCTCTTTTTAAACCAGAATGATCAGAGATGTGTCTATTAGTCTCTTAAGAAGAAGGTATTTTATTTCTCAATACTTTCTTTCCTTATTACATCTATTAATGTTTTCTTTAAGCTTGTACGGTTGAACAGTTTTGTTTGTAATTATGATGGTTTGAGTGATGGCTCCATGGGCCCATAGGGAGTGACAGTAGTTGTGGTGTGGCCTTGTTGGAGGGATGTGTCACTGGAGAGTGGGCTTTGAGGTTTCAGATGCTCATACAGTCCCAGGGTCGCTCTCTCTTTCTGCAGCCAGCCAATCCATTATGTAGATCTCTTGGCTCCTTCTCAGGCACCATGTCTGCTTGCACACCACTATGCTTCCTGCCATGATGTTAATAAACTAAACCTTTGTAATCCAGCCCCAATTAAAGATTTTGTTTATTAAGAATTGCCATGATCAGTGTGTCCCTTCACAACAATAGAAACTGTAAGACAGTGATGTTGAATTCTTTTCTGAGGCAATAGGTATTTTAGATTTATTTAAAGTCCCACAGAATGTGGTAATGTATCAATATATCACATGATACACTATGAATATGTGCAATTAAAATGTATTTAATTTAATTTTAAGAATGTAAGAATTCAAGGTTGCTCCTTTCTCTAAGACTTCAGCACTTAGCTGCCCTCTACAGAAATTTTTATTATCCTTCAACTTTAAGCTTTTCATTGTTCTGATATGCCACTGCTTCTTCAATCAGTAAGATTTTTAGAAACATCTTTTTTTTTTCACTAGGATGCTCCCGAAATTTCAGCATGCATATTATCTTATGCAAATAAGAAAAGGTCAGTGATTATTCCTTCTTGCTGGACATTGGAATCACCTGCAAATGACTTCCTCCCCAGTGGTTTGGATTGATATTTTTGTTATATCCTATTTCTCTCCCCAAATGAAATTTCACTGTCCTTTTAAAAAATGAAATCTTTTAAGATTTACCCATGTTCACTGTCCCAAATGACATTTCAACAGTTTCCTCAAAGATGATTATCCTCTTGCCTGAAGCTCATCTTTCAGATTTCTTCATAGTAAATTCTCTTCTTTCCTGTGCCTAAATGTATAAAGATTTCCCTTGTCTGTGTGTCTATATTTAGAATGAGTTGTTAATCGTGCATAGAGCTTGCCAGAGCATGAAAAGCCAAATCAATAACCTCTGACTTCTAACTAATTTATCACATGTTGTAAAGTGCACAGTTCAAATCACACAGCTTGCTAAATGAAGATAAACCAAGATAACAAGCATGTCCGCAGAAGTCCCTCGGGCCTCTGAAACACAGTTTCTACACTCTCTCCTACCTTCCATCCCCAACAGGTCTTAGGATTTCTAACTAAGAGACACATTTCTATGAAGAGGCTACATGATCATGGCAACTCTTGTGAAAGAAAAACATTGAATTGAGGCAGCATCTTATAGTTTTCAAGGTTCAGTCCATTATTATCTTGGTGGAACAATAGTGGTATTAGGCAGACATGGTGCTGGAAAAGGTAGCTGAGAATTCTACTTCTTACAGGCAACAGGAAATGAACTGAGGTACTGTGCATGACTTGAGCATATGAGACCTCAAAGCCTGCCTCCATAGTGACACACTTCCTCCAACAAGACCACACCTACTCTAACAAGGCCACACCTCCTAATAGTCCCATTCCCTCTGGGGACCGTTTTCTTTCAAAGCATCACACTAGGCAACAATAACTGCTCTCTCTCTTGGGAGATTAGCCTGCAATTTTCTGAAATTTTCTATAAACAAACTCATACCATATAGAGTCTTTCATCTGACATTTACATGCAAGAAAATATTTTAAAATTCACCCATGCTGTTTCAAGTGTTAGCAGCAAGCGTCTTTTATTACTGAGCTGTGTTCTGGGATCTCAATACACTGGTGGAGAATTAGGTTGTTTTCAGTTTGGAGGTAGTACCGTTAAGGATGCGATGAACATTTTTTGTTGTTGTTTTGTGGGATTTCCTGTATCAGTATGTGTACAGATACATGCTTTTATCTCTCTTGAGTAAATATGTCAAGCATTGTGGCTGGATCAGGCAGGAGGACCATATGCTATATCTGGGCCGAACAGTTTAGAAAATTGCCAAACTGCTTTCCAAATTAGCTGTGCCATTTTACATATTCACTGTGGCATATGAAGCTTCCAGTAGCTCTGAATCCTTACATACTTTATATATTACTGGTAAAGTTTAATCAACTTCAGGCTTACACACACACACACACACACACACAAGCGTACATGCTCACAAGTGTTGTCCAAATACATGTGAGCATGCATGTGCACCACACACACATATGCACATGCAAAAAAATCCGTTGTGTATTCAGAACGATATCTAAACTCCCCGTTCCTCACCAGTAGTACCACAATGTCTTGCTCCCTGGGGTCGTGTGTGGTGTTCTTCAAGTTCTATTCCATTCAAAGTTGTTTTGACTGTACAGGGTCAGTTGAGATTCTCTGGGACTTTGAGAAGAAGTTGTTTAATTTCCACTGGAGACATTTTGTTTGAGGTCATGTTGAATCTGTATATAAAAAGTGGGAGAAATGACCTGTAACTCTATTCAGTCTTTCTGTTACGTCTTCAGTTTTTCTCAGTAACATTTTGGAAGTTCCCAGTGTATGGTTCACATGTGTCTCTTGGAGGGTTTATCAGTAAGCGCCTGGTATTTGTATGCTCTTATAGCACAATGTCAAACTTTTCATTACTACTAGGTAGGGACACAACAGACATTTACGTATTTATCTTGTCTCTTGCAAGCTTGTGAAACTTATTCGTTAGTTTTAGTGGATGCTTTGTAGAACATTTGGCTTTTCTCTCTCTGTGTGTGTGCATGTGTATTCCTGCAAGGACACACACACACATCTATATGTGTCAGGAGATTTACTCTTTTCTTCCCAATTTTTTGTTTTTATTACCTAAGTTCCTTGTAACACTATTCTTTATATGTTGCTTTGCTACACCCTCATTTCCAGTGCCAAAGAGAAGAGCTGGCAGATGGTCTGTGTGATGCCGACCCCAAAGATCCAGTGTTTCTCAAATGAATTTGACGCTGATGCTAGTGGGGCTTTTTGTTTGTTTGTAGATATTCTTTATGAGACTGGGATTTTTATCTTGACAGGGTTTCTTTGTAGCTGTGGAGCCTGTCATGGAACTAATTCTTGTAGACCAGGCTGGCCTCGAACTCACAGAGATCCTGCCTCTGCCTCCCAAGTGCCTTTAAGTCCAGCCCTTGGAAGGCAGAAGCAGGCAGATCCCTGAGAATTCAAGGCCAACTTGTACTACAAACGGAGTTCTAAGCCAGCCAGGGTTACACAGAGAGACTTTTGTTTAAAAAGACAAAAACAAATAAACAAAATTTCATTGGCTTTACTCGACATTTTCATTATTTTCTTTCTTCTGGTGTCTTTAGATTTAGTTTGCTTCCTGGTTTCTTAAGCTAGAGTTTGAGACCATTAATTTGAAAACTTCTTTCTCTTCTAATATAAGCATGTAGAGCTGTAAAATTTCTTACAAACATAAATTTTGTGGTGGCTCATAAATCTTGATATGTTTTCACTTTCGTTTGTTTTGAAGCACTTACAGATTCCTTTTGTTTGGTCTATTTGACCCTTCAATTATTTAGGAGTGTGTTATTTAGTTTTAAATATTTGTGGACATCTCAGAGATCTTTCTGTTATTAAGTTATAATTTGATTTCATTGTGGTTAAGGAACATGCTGTGTGAGACTAGGCTCCTTTTAACTTTATTGAGATTTGTTTTATAGTCCAAATGGTGGTGTATCTTGGTAAACATTCTTTGTATATTTGAAAAGAATATGTATTTTGCTGTTGTTGGGTGGAGTGTTGTATTAATGCCAGTTGGGCCAGGTTGGTTAATTTCATTGTTCAGGTCTTCTATATCTTTACTGATTTTCTTTCTATCTATCCTATTTATTCTTGAGAGCAAGATAGATACTGAAACCTAGTTTCTTGTCTGATTCACTTCTATTAATTTTGCATCATGTTTTAAAGTGTTTTTATTGTATACATGTGTAGGGTTATATCTTTTATGAATTCTATCATGATAAAATGAACTTTTTATCCTTGGTAATATTTTCATGTTTTGAAATCTCACCACTCCAGTTTTCTTTTGATTAGGGATAATATATATCCTTTTTAATCATCCTTCTCTCAATTTTCTCTTTATATATAAAAAGCATTTTCTATTGGTAGGATATAGTTGAGTATTTATTCATTTTAAAAACTCTAATCTGAAAATCTCTGTCCTTCAATTGCAGACATTTACAGCATTTACATTTAATGTAATTATATCTGTAGATTCAAGCATAATGTTTTGGTGTGTGTTTTATGTTATTCCCATCTCTCCTTTGCTTTGTTTTCTGCTTTTGTTCTGCTTTTTTTTTAGAATGATTTTTTATGGTTATATTTCACCTCTTTGGTTACTAAGCATAACTTGTTGATAGTTGTAGTGGTTACTTTAGGATTTATAGCACCCATTGCTTGCTTATTACACTCAAATGACTGCTTGCTGCTGCAACACAGTATACTAAATATCACAGTGTCCATAGCATCAACATACTGCATCAAATAGCTTTCTGTCACTCCCCACCAATTATAAGGAGCCGAGGATGGCATACTGCTTGTGGTGCATGCTGTAAGCACCCTACACACATGCTTCTCCACTCACATCAGACTTACTGTCATAGTTTTTGCCTGTGTATAAATTATAAGCCATGTACTGTGTTATTGGGTTTGATTAAAGATCATGCTGTAATTTCAAGTTGTTTTTCTAGTTATCCATCTGGTTTCTACCTTATTTACTAATATTTCTTGAGCTTCAGATCCACTGGTGGTGAATTTGTTGGAAAAAAAACATCATTTTGCCTTAACTTTTAGAGACTGTGTTTTCTGTGTGTGCAATTCCAGATTAATATGTTATTTTTCCTCTGACACTTTTAGTTGTTGTTCTTGCATTTTTTTTCCAGAAAGAATCTTGGCATCATTTTGATTCTGAGACACATCTTTTCTGTTGGCCATTTTTGGGGTATTCTCTTAATCTCTTGCTTTGAACTCTTCCACCATGATGAACTTGCAATGTTACTTTGATGCCGTTCATTGATGTTTATTGAGGCAATCTTGGTTGAGCCTCTTGAACGCTTGCTCCATTTATAGTTATCTTTACGTTTGGAAGCTGTGTGGCTGCTAGGTCTTCACGTATTTCTCCTGTCTGCCTTGTTCCTTCAGGGACTCCACTTACTCTGGTTACATGGCATGAAGAATCCCAGAGCTAGCAGGGTCTCCTCATTGTTAGGTTGTTTTTCTGCCACTGCACAGTTTCTGTTAGTACCCTCACACACACTGCACGGTTTCTGTTAGTACCCTCACACACACTGCACAGTTTCTGTTAGTACCCTCACACACACTGCACAGTTTCTGTTAGTACCCTCACACACACTGCACAGTTTCTGTTACTACCCTCACACACACATGAACAGCTTCCCTTCACTATCTCATTTGCTGTCTGGTCTCAGGCTGTAGCTTTCATCTTGGACATTAGAGGTTTCATCTCCAGAAATTTGATTTGCGGTCTTCCATGTTTCTTTGTTTTTGTTTTGTTTTGTTTTTTGAGGCAGAGTTATTCTCTGTAGCTTTGGAACCTGTCCTGGAACTCACTTTGTAGACCAGGCTGGAACTCACAGAGATCTGCCTGCCTCTGCCTCCTGAGTGCTGGGATTAAAGGCATGTACCACCACTGTCTGGCCTGATTTGTGTTTTTTTAATTTTATTTTATTTTATTTATTGTTTTTAATTGAGCTATGTATTTTCCTCACTACCTTTCCTTCCTTCCTATGCGGATCCATGTATGTCTTTCTTAGGGTCTTCTATGTTGTCTAGGTTCTCTGGGGTTGTGGGCTGTAGGCTGGTTATTCTTTGCTTTATGTCTAAAAGCCACTCATGAGTGAGTACATAGCATATTTCTTCCATTTTCTTAAGATTTGAACCAATAAGTTATGTTATAGTAACTAATTTAATGCCTTTTGTCTGTTAATTGTGTTTGTTTCGATTCTGCGTGAATTTTCTCTTTCTTATGTATAAGGCATTGTATCTCCCACTCCTTTGAATTGCCTAGAAATATTTTTGGGGAAGAATTTCCCTTCAATAATCATAAATACTATTATGTGAATGATTAAATGTAGGGTTAAGTTGACAGCTAACATTGGTTTCACTTTGTATAGTACAATATTTTGAGGTATCTAATTATGAAACAGTTCAGGCAAGCTAAGAAACAAAGGCCTTATTCACATAGCTCTCATTTTGTGATGATAATGCCTAATATCCATTCTTTTCATATTTTCAGTAACATGTGTCCCCATCAGCGTAGTTCCCTTGCTGCACAATGGAGCTCCTTGAATTTATTCTTCATCTCCCTGCATCTATATTTCTTCTGACGAACATCCTCAGCTACGCACCCCAGAGGCCAAGCCCTCCATTGCACTCCCTGCATCTGTGAGATGTTTTCATGATGACGTTTATCTTTCTGTGCTTGCCTTATTTTGCTTATGTAAAGTCTTCTGGGCTTATTTCTATTTTCACTAATAAGCCGATGTTTGTTTGCTTTAAATGGAACAGAATGCAATTGTGTGTATATGCTACATTGTATCAATTCATTCGTGAATGGCTAGTTAGGCCAGTTCTGTCTTTTGTATTGTGGGTAGCATTGCAATAAACACAGAGGTATAGACTTTTGTTTGTTTGTTTGTTTGTTTTTTCGAGACAGGATTTCTCTGTGTAGCCCCGGATTGTCCTGGAACTCACTCTGTAGACCAGGCTGGCCATGAAATTACAGACATCTGCCTGCCTCTGCCTCCTGAGTGCTGGGATTAAAGGCATGTGCTACCATGGCCTGGCTTATAGACCTATCTTGATGTGTGTTTTTCCTTTGGCTATGTATTCAGCAGTGGTATTTATGGATCATACAATAATTCTGTTATTTAAAGGAACTGCCACACTATTTTCAGCAATGGCTGTACTATAATTTTTCATTATATATTACACAATACGCTATATTAAATGCCTATTATTTTTCTTGGGTGTCAGATAAAATTTACATTGTTGGCTGTTTCATGTTTTTTTGTTTTTTGCTTCTACTTCCTTCCTGTCCCATGGTTAGCATGGGAATTAGAGTAAACGTCCTAAAATTAAAACACTTTAATTTGAACTGATACTAGCTACATTCAACGTCATTAAACAATTCTGTTTCCTCATTCATCTACCAAATTTTTTTTAGTTTGTTGATGTTAAGATACTACATATTTTGTATATGATATGCCCCAAACCTAAACAAATGATGCTTTTAAATGCATTTATTTTTTGAGTAATGCAGAAAGTGAACAGAGACCCAAAATATTGCTATTATATTAGTTTTTTTTAGAATAATTAGACTTTTAAAGGTATATATGCATCTCTATATGTCTTCATATATGTATATACATAATACACATATGTATACATATATGTAACACACATATATATATGTTACAATGTTACAATAGTCTTTTCTGAGCAGATTTCTTTCACTAGACATGTTTGGTCATATACTATCATATGTGGGTCACACACTAATTCTAATATTTTTGAACATTGTAGTCTTTAATGTTTGACTTCAAAATGGGGAAAAAACGAGGAGGAAAGAGAACAGTAGTGTCTTCACCCCTCCCTTCCAATGGAGGTGAACCCTGCACCTCCAGGACAAACTACAGCAGTGAGGTCCACCTTTGTGGACCTTTGTGATCAGAAGTAGCAGCTAGAAATCAGACCACAGGTGATCAAACTGTGGAGGGCAGTGTCCATCTCTTGTGTCTGGGCTCCCTGAAGATGTGCAAGTCACTTCCGGAACACATAAAGAGCTTCCTGTCATGGGACCACGGAGAAGGGGTGAGTGAGCTGAAATTGACTAACTGTCACCTCCTACCCTCCCTGGGACTTGCAACCCTCCCGCTATTTCTAGGGTTCGAAATCTTTCCGTCAGGCAGATTCTGCTAGGGTGAGGTAGAGACAGGTTTCTAGTGCTATGCACTATCCTGCTATCCAATCAGCTTTGTCTTTGACATATGCTAACGATAATTTCCATTGTGCCATGTTTGTCCAGCTGCTGACTCCCTGAAGAAATACCCGATCTCGTTATGCATTGTATTGTTATTTATGTCTAAAAATTTAAGTATTTTCTTAACGCTTGTCCTAATTCCTTTTCTGCTAGCTCCAATTGTCTTGTCTCTTGTGTTTTCTCTATAATTGGCTTCAGCCGCCTGCTTCCTCAGATGACACATTTCTGTTGCGTTCTACATGTGAGATATATAAAGATGAAGACGGGGACTGCTTATTTCTCCAGATGAAAGCCACCTTATTACACATGGCCGCTGCAGTGTCTGGCTATTTCCCTGTTCAGGTTGAGGTGGGGCTGAGTCACAATAGTAACCGGATTGAATTACTCGGTGTTTGACTCTCAACCTCCTACTCTTAAGTTCTTGAATTTATAAAAAAAATCAAGTTGGGAGGCAGTGCCCATAGTTTCAGACAGTTTGGTCTGATTTTTAATTCAACTCCTTGTCAGGTGTGAGAGTCTTTATTGGGAGGCTGCTATGCCACTTCCCAATGTTTTCTTCACTTCTGATAGATTCACAAACTTCGGGAGAAGGAGTTTCACAGTAGTAAACCTCTGGCTTGAAGGGTCCATCTTTGTGTTTGAAATGGATGCCAGAGCCTACAGAATTTCCTGCTCCTCTACATGTCACTGCATCTGTGACAGATGTACTTGTGTTTCAACCAGGCCCTGTCCCTGAGGTATAGAGGGATCATCATGATGATCCCTCTTTTCATCTATTATTTCTTACTAGTACCACAGAAAAGTTATTCTTTCAATCAGGAGGTGCTATACTGGCTGCTGGGGGAGAGAAGACATGAATGGTCTTACCTCACTGGTGCCTGCATGTTACAAGGCCGATCTGCTAGCAAGATGTGCCCACTGGTGCAATAGTGGCGTGATGAGTACGGGTTAACCAACCACTCTCTGATTGGCTATGAAGACGATCAGAAATAAAATCTCTCAGGAAGGATTTTATGCCTGATATTATAAACCTGGTCCACAGCCCAGAGTGGGGCTTGTATAGATCCTAGGGAGAACACTATTATTACAGTTTTGCTAAATGACCATGCTGTTGAACTGAATTCTACGTAATTATGTTTATACCTGTAGATTTGTGCTAGTCTCAGCTTTGGTCAGAGAAGCTTCTTTTTTGCAACGGGGTGTGGGTAATTATGAGTGGGTGGTGGGGGCGCACACCTTTAAGCCCAGCACACGGGAGGCAGAGGCAGGTAGATCTCTAAGTCTGAGGCCAGCCTGGTCTGCAGAGCAAGTTCTAGGACAGCCAGGGCTACACGGAAAAACCCTGTATCAAAACAAAACAACAGAAGAGACGAATAATGGTCAGAATGCTGGGAATAAATGCCTGGGTGCTCAGATGGGTCATCTTTATCAAATTCCTAAAACCAAGGCCCAGGGGCTTTACAGAAAGGGGGGGGGAATGTAAGATCTGGAAGACGAGGAAAGCAGTGAAACGCTGATTTCTGGGCATGGCCTGGCTGTTGTGCATGTCCATGCACAGTAGCTGTAGTGGGCTGCAGAAGATCCGCACCAGGTCCAAGTCAGTCAGAATTCCAGCATGGATGGACCCACCCTCATTGGTCATCGACGGGTACTGACAGAGGCAGTTAGTTGCTTTCCTTTGGGGACATGTTCACTCGTAGGTGGTTCATCCTCCAGTAGACAGCCACACACTCACAGGCATAAGGGCAAAACTAGCTGGATGGAGGAGGTCATTCACCAAAACAAAAGATAAAAAGAGGACACAAAGCTGGGAGGAAGATGCGGTGTGGAGGACTAGGGGAAGATGAAGGGAGGTACCGATGGATGAGGATGATTGATAGGCATGGCATAAGTATACAAAACTTTCAAAGAATAAAAATATATTATTGAAAGAAAAGTGTGGTTTAAATTTTTTTCTGGGTTTTTCTCACTGTTCTCACAGAGCCAAGAATTTTTTTTAATGTCCTAACTGAAGTGAAAGGCCACACGTGGGGTCTTCTAGGCTCTAGGCTTTCCTGATTCTTCTCAAGCAATCACTTTCTTGTGTGCTTTGTGCTTTTTGGCTGATGGTGTCGTCAGCCCTGTGTGTTCATTGAGGCTTCAGCTGAAAGGTTAATTCTTCTCTGAATCTTCTGTGAGCTCTCTGGGGCATCCCAATTTTTGCTTTAGGGAGTCAGTTAATATAAATCATTTAAATTTATACCCAAGTACCTGTGAAGACAGACATATGGTCAGAGATTCTCATGGAAGACCTTGCCCCTTTCCCTAATACATTCAAAGTCAAGGGTGGCAGAGACAATGACGCACAATGTGGGTGTCTCAACTGAGGTTCTGGATCCCCAAAAGGCTCAGATCTGACTTCTCACTCCAGGATGCTCCAGTTTGGCCTCTGTCTTCAGATGTGTAGCCCTTTCAGAGCTAAGCACTAGCTCCAGAGACCCATAGGAAGCCTCGGGGACAAGGGCAGACAGAACCAGTGTTCATCTTTATGCACAAGGGCCCTGTCGCTTCTCTGAGGTTTGTGTTCGTCTCTCCCACTGTCTTGCCTGTGCAGTTAAAAAGAGATTTTAGCAATTAATATAGCATTTCTAGGCACCACACTGAGGTACTGGTTAAATACAGCTAACCCATCATGGTGTCTGTTCTTTCTTTGATATTTTTTTGAGGCAAGTCTTGTAGGCTCAGGAGTTGCTAAGTCATACATAGAGGGCTTTGCATCTCTGCTTCAACACAGCATGTGTTGATCTTGTCCAAAGCCCCAGAAGCAATTTCATTAGCTGGCTGCCTTATTTTCTCATTTAAGTTCTTAAGGGACCCACTGTGACCCCTCCAACACCAACAATATCCCTTCTCAGTGCCACCTCACTGGGCCAAGTTCTAGACCCCTTTAGAGGAGAGGAGCCATGGTTTTGAAACTCAACAATGTTGAGGCTCCTAAGTAAGGAACTAAATACCACCACCCCCCCTCTGCCCTATCTTCTCCAACCCAGAATCCACACTCCAACTACAGCCTTTAGCTTTTCTCCCTTGGGTGATCTTCCCTGTCCCCCGCCAAAGGGTCCACGGGAGCAAGGCAGTAGTGAAAGTCGGTTGGAACAGATGACTGGGAACTCATTCTGTGATCCCATTGGCACACGTGCATCAGCACCCTCCCGAGTGAACTAACTGCTCCTTGCTCCTCTCCAGAGAGACTGTGACTCTCTTGGACCTGGCAGGAAATGTAGCTAGCCATTTAACAACACAAAACTCCAGGAGTGACACTGCTCCTGGTCACAAGACACACCCAGACCACAGATCTTGATTTGTACCCCATCCTGCTGCAATAGGAATGAAGACTATGGAGTCCAGTGAGCCAGCTGGGGAGTGGCCTCAGGAATTGTCCTGAGCACTCTGAACCCTTGTTCTTCATCTTCTCTCACCTTGATGGCAGTGATAGCCTCATCACCTCTTCTGGCCTCCGATCTTTACCCTTCCGTCCATCTACCAACTAAGCAGGCAATCTTAAAGGCAAGTTTCTCCTTGTTACTCTCTTGGTATATAGACTTCAGTGACTCCCTAGTGCCTTGAGGACAATCTTGCAAAGTTCCTTTTTCTAATTCCAGTTTGTCTTGTCCTGGTTTTTCCTTACTCCAGTTACTGGGTCTTATTCTCTTAAACATTTGTGTACTAAGTTTCATTTCTATGGGGCAGCCAATTTCTCTCTCTCTCTCCAGCCTGGGCTAACCCTCTGGGCTTCAGTCTCCCACCTCAAGCCAACTGATGAGTATTCAATGCTTGCCTTCCAGTATTTCCTGTGGGTTGTTTACAGAGTTAGTTTAGGAGTGTGCTTTGTTTTGATGGCCATTTATTGAGCGATGCTGAGTATCGCACAGAATGTTTTAAGTGTGGACCATGATCATGGCACTAGGTCTTGGCGTTCAGAGTGTGATGCCCTAGTTACTATCCCCACCTCACAGAATAGAAGGGGGAGACACAGAACGGCAGAGGCCATTTGCTCAGAGTCACACAATACAAGAGTGGCAGCCACCAGTTCAGTCTAGAACCAGATACCAGAGAGTCTAAGTACCATGCATGCAACAGTAGCACTGGCCTCTGGAAGCTTCCAGGCTTCTTGCTTGAGACAAAACTGAGATCCCAGCATTAGATTCTAGGCTCCAGAAACTCAAGGAAGGGAAGAGGCAAGCTTTGCTGCCTCCTTGGAAGCCCTAGGGAGGAGAAGACGTTTGGAAAGGAAATGCTGAGGTCTTGGGCATCCTGACCACACAATGGCCTGAAAGTAGAGTTGTAGCCCCTTGCTCCAATCACCCTGTGACCTTGGGCAGGAAGCCCTACTGAAGTCTGGCAAGTGAGACTCCCGAAAACCCTGGGGTGGAAAACAACGCGGCTAAATGTCAGGGTTTAGGGACCTAGCCAGGCCCGGCTGTTGTGTCCTGAGTTCTGCGTCCTGCTCTGGAGGAAAGCTAGGCTAGAAGATCCATCTGAGCAGAGCAATTCATTGAGAGCAGCGCACAGCCCCCCCAAAAAAAACAGGGTGCAGAGGACGCTGGGCTCCCTGGTGGCCAGGTGAAGGCGAGGCAGCATGGCTGTGTGGGGCATCAGGCAGTCGGGCCACCCGCACACCTCTGACAGGCAATTTCCAATTTCCTATGGAATGAAAGCGTCAAAGTAGAGTGTCCGTCACTGTCTGCTGCCTCCCTGGGAGGGAAAGGGTGACTGCAACAGGCTCAACCACGGGCCTTTCCCAAACAAACAGTGTCCAAGAGAGCTGCTGTGGGCCGTATGGTTTGGGAGTCCTGGTCCCTACCTGCTTAGGTGACCCTGGGAAGGCCAGTCTTTCTAGGCCTGTTTCTCCCTATGTGGAAGGGGGTGTTGGGGAAGCAATGCCAGAGGTCCTTTCCAGCTCCAGGATGCTCCATTCTGTAATGAAGTTGGGTGTGGGAAAAGATGAATTCTAAGGAGAGAGGGGGAACGGTCTGGAACCTTTCTGGGTTGGAACAGCTGAAGGAACCTCTGTTCATCCCCAGCCCCGAGCTCCCAGATCCAGCAGCCGAACTGGGACCCACCCAAAATCAGCGTGAGGAAGCCAAAAGCATGAGTAAGGAGAGGCGGGGGCCAAGCATGTCATCTGCACAA